>OY747721.1:4475648-4765648 GCA_963556495.2 Valencia hispanica | reverse complement strand
CATTGCACTCTCATACAGTCCTGGTTTCTTTCTGCACAGATGCTGCAGCGTTCTTTGCAGTGATACATCAAGGGTTTAGTCCGTATGCGAACATGTTCAGGTCAGAGTCCTGCAGTGCTGCTGGTTCCCGTTTAAAGATAGAAAAATACATCAATTAAATTTTATGGCTCCGGCTGAAGTTTCTTTACTGCAGGTTAAAAATATTAATTTAATCCTTTTTGTTTGTTTACGACTCCCAAAGAGAATGGTGTTGATACATTGTGTTTGTGCAGAGAACATCCCAGAATATTCCCCCAGCTTTGCGCTGACAGCAGAATCTTCCCGCTATCCTGCGCTGCAGAGAGATTTATCTGCGACTGAATTTGAATCTGCCACTGACCACTTGATGCAGACGCAGCGTCGTTTTCAACTTTACACACAGAGTTTAGGAAACTGAATCAATCAAAACGATTCTAATGAGAGCCTCTGAGCATCATCATCTCAGACCTGGACTCCGTACTCAATGCAGCGCTATTTCCTCCTGCTGAGGCAATAAGTTGAGAAAGAAGTGGCGCTTGTTATTCCAGTCTGCAGTGCGACCGGAGCGGATTCAGCCTCCTTAACGCACAAGGTGAACAATTCACGTCTATAAACCATGAGAAAGTTGTCAGACTGCAGGTAAAATGTTCATATTTAGTCCATGTTTTTCTGCTCCATGTGTGATGGCATGATGGAGATTCTTTGTTCAGATTGTTCAGGCTGAATATTAACTAAAATCAATAAAGAATTAAATTATATTGAATGTTTCAGATTTTTTCAAAATTTTAAAAACTGTCAGACAGAAAATAACGGGATCCCTGATTAAATGTAAATTATAGTAGAATTAATAATTTCTCTTTTATTGATTTGGAATATTCAACCCGCCCCATTGCAGGACTCTGAACTGTTAAAGTTTCCCCACACAGAACGGCGAGGGTTGTAAAGGGTACGCGTTTTATTACTGCGCATGTCGCCTATATAGCCAACGGCTGAATAATTACAGGCTATATGAATAATTAATAATTGCCCCCAGCTGTTTTAAAAACAAACTGACGCCCTTGTCCAGGAGAGACGGGAGCAGTTTTGCTATAATTATGAATAATTCAAACTCTATTTAGTGAGTCTGACAAAGAAATTAAATAACAAACGTGTTTCACTTGAAACTAATAAATTGGTACGATAATCATAAAGAAGAATTGTAATGAAGTAAATTTTAGGCTACTTGCTTTGTCGTTTGCCTTGAAGGTTTGCCTACAAAATGATTTTATTTTTCCGTTATCAGTCTCAGACCTTATAAATAAGTACGTCTGGATTAGTCTATTATTTTTAGTTTTAAAACTGATTTACCATATTTACATTATGTAGGCTAATGTTTATTTTTCAGGTCACTACTAAAATCCCTACGTTAATATTATTATGCTTATTTATATCATTTTGTTAATTATTTGAAAAGAAAAGAAGCCACGATTAAAGGTTATTTCTAATCCTTACCAACCTGTGTTTCCCTGACGTCACTTCTCCCGCTAGCTTCTCTGACCCGCTTCCTTCTATCCATCTCAGTCGTTGTGTACGGCTCGTACCTGTACGGTTCGATGCCACCACCACCTCTACAAGCACCAGAACCGGCTGCATTTTCCACATCTAAAACCATCTCAAGGCTAAAACTGGAGGAAGAATCTTCCGAGCCTTCAAATATGAGCGCCTCCATCAGGCTGACAGCGGTAGTTTTTGGACTGTCCAGCCTAAGCGGTTCTGTCGCTGACGTCACATGGAGACGTAGCTTTGAAGCCGCGATTAAGCTAATATTTTTGAAACTAATTATCGCGTAAAATCAATCAAGTCTGTTCGGCTCATAAATTTACACAACCACATACTTTGACAAGATGCATTATGTCATAATACATTTACATGAAGTCAGCTTGGTGTCATGAGATCTTTAAAGTGCGGTTCCTAGCTGAGGAAAACATGCCATCACACCCTGCCTGGTACAGATCTCTGCTTCGTTTTACCCACATCCGTGAAGGAGACCGCGAGCGTAATGCGTTTTCACCCACTGACTGCAGAAAAGAATAGAATAATCATTTTTATTGTCCCACAAAGGGGGGAAAATTCGGCTGGAAGCGCAAAAGTGAGACAGACATGGGGGGGGGGAGGGGGAAGATGATGCGCCGAAGAAGACACTAGCTGTAGTTTTCATGCACACACCCTCATCATGGAAAACGCACGAAGAAATGCAGCTTTTAGGTTAAAGGTAATGGAGCTGGTCGTCAAAGAAGGAAATAGAGCTGCTGCTTGTTAGCTTAGCATCAATGAATCGATGGTGAGACGTTGGAGGAGGCAGAGGGAAGAACTGAGTCGGTGTAAAAAGACGACAAAAGCTTTCAGAGGATATATAGACACTGAAGAAGACGACTTTAGTGGCGAAGATGAAGATGGCGACCAGTGACTTTTCTGGTAGAATGTTTTGTTTTCTAACCAGACATGTTACTGTTGTGTTGATGCCGTAAATCCGATTTTCAGCACGTCTTAAATTAAAACCTGAAAAGCACTCAGCCCCCCCCCCCCCCAAATAGTCCGAAAGTTACGGTAATCTGCCGATTCCTCCTCTTTGTTGTTGTTTGGAGTAATCCTGGATTAGGTGTGGTTGGTCTCTGTTATCTGTGACAGTTTAGAGATACTCTCTCTGTCATCCGTTCTTTCCACCTTCTGACCCACTGTGATCACATTCCTACAGAGCACTGATCTGGACACTAGTTCACCATTACATGAGGATCTGCTCAGTTAAAAGCTCTTTGGAAAATGTCTGTTATTTATCAGCCTGGGTCTGTTTTTTTTTTTTGTTTTTTTTTTGGGGGGGGAGTTTTGACCCATTTCTAAGGCCGTCTTATCTGAGCCTTTCGGTTTTTGCTTCCGTTTTAGTGACCACACAATCCCGGATGTGGCGGAGATAAAGTTTCCCCGTCTCCTGCTCACTGTTTGGATACGTTTATGTTAATCAGACACTGTAACTGTGTGGCTCAGGGCCAGGTCTGTCCTCTAAGGATCAAACCTGGGAGGAGATTGGACTAGGTTCCTACCAGAGTTGTGGTTTAAATGAGTTTCTTTTATTGTTTTTTTAACGCTAATTTAAATGGTGTCTAAAATAGAATTAATCTGGTCAAGCTGTTTTTCCTGAGAGATAAAATATGGATGGTTTCCTATTGGTTGGAAGGGCTTAATGAGTCTGTTAAATTCAGATGAACAGCTGTTCATCGCTGTGCAAACTTAAATACAAAGACAAAAACAAAGAAAATGCTGGTTTCTGTTTGAATGGATAAACGGAAAGGGTGCTTCCTAAAGTAAACAATGGAAAATTCAGCCCGACTCACCAAGATCTAAAAAAAAACCCCGTATCAAATAAATAGAAAGTCCTCCTCAAACTATCTCACAGTAAAGTGTAGGAATGTAAGCTGATCACAATCTGTTTTTATTTATTTTTTTATTATAATTTTAGAATGAAGCTAAGTCTATTAGGCTGGATAAAGCCGTCCTAAACATCTCCTACCGCACTGGACAGATCGTTAAAGCACTCATGTGGTATATATGTGAAAAATGTTGACCTCTGCAAAGAACAGAGATGTAAGAGATGGGAACCTTGGCTAAATAAATAATATATTTTTTTAAAATAAATAATAAAAAAATAGAAAAAAATAAATAAAAATATTTATAAATAAATGATAAATAGATACATAAATAAAAAAAGAAATCAATACATAATAAATAAAATATCAGTAAATATATAAATTAATAAAAAATAAAAAAAAAATTTAAATAATGTTGACCTCTGCAAAGAAGAGGGAGATCTTAAAGATGTAAAAGATGGGACACTTGGCTAAATAAATAAATAATACAAATAAATAAAAAAAAATATTTATAAATAAAAAAAAATGATTTTTAAAAAACAAATAGGAATTAAAAATATTTATAAATAAATGATATATAAATAAATAAATAAAATAAGAAATACCAATACATAATTAATAAAAATATAAATGAATAAAAAAAATAAAAATAATTGTCTGAGTCTCTTCTTTTTACCCCTGCGTATTCTGCCCCAGCCCCCCCTTTTTTAAATTGATTTAAAAAAAATATTTAATCTGTGCCTTTCATTCCGGTTTTGTCCGGCCAATAAATAATTTTGTTGGAAAGAGCAGCCACCTCTGTCGTGTAACTCTCTCCCCCTGTCCGTAAAGCCAAACTGTGCCTGACGGACCGCTTGCTGAGCTTGTTCTGAACACCGGGTCGATAATGCTTCGATCGCTCTAGATGGACAAAGACCAGGATTGTAATCAAACCTGATATAACCTCGTCATAGAATGCAGTCTTTTTTGCAATGCATGTGATGATCTTTGACCTTTTTTTTTTTTTTTTTACAGTTGACCTTTCCAATCCACTCACCTGCTAAGGTCTGGGGTTGTGCAGCCAAGATCAAATTTAAGTGAAAGTGTGACTTCGGAGGTAGACCTGGGGACAGGTTGCATAAACACGATAGAAAGGATGACACTTGAATAGTTATAGGCTTTTACTCAGAGGCCTTAGAATACGTGTTCAAAAATCCGGTCCAGATTTGATTTGCAGTTTTAATCCAAGTCGTCAATTTACGAGTGCTCCTCCTCCTGATGTTTAGTTTTTAATAGTCGTGCCGGGGATCAAAGATATTGCAATCTGCATCCCTTTGAGTTGCATAAGACGCGGCAGCAAAGCCCAGCCAACTCTCAGCATCTGAGAGCATCAGGGCTTTATGCAGAAAGACACGGACTAGATGCTCAGAACAGAACAACCCTCTGGATGAGCTAGATGCATCTCCTCTCACTGCTAGGATTTTATTTTTCTAGAAGGGGATGATTATCCAGACTGTTTATGTCCAGGATTATCCAGATGAAATTCACTATTTCTGGATCTGGTTTCTGCCAGGAGGATTAAGTAGTGGTGGAAGGTGTCCAAAGGCAAAGAAAGACCTGGAAAAAGATGTTTACTATCTATGTAAGAATATTAAGTTTTGAATGACTGGTTGCATATATAACATAAAAAAAAAATCACACCCCACTTGAAGTGGTTGCAGTCCATTTTGTCATTTCAAGTCTTAACGCCATTTCCAAGTTCACTTTATTAACTCAAATGGTAACATTTAATCTAGACTGTACAGTCTGTTTGATGCTCAGAACAGAAAAAGTTCAAATTATTCACTGGGATGTGCATTTTTAGACTAAACTCTAACATTCAAACATTGCTAATTTGTCATCTTCCTCAGCCTATTGCTTTTCAAAGAGGTAGTCTACATCAGTGGTCCCCAACCTTTTCTTCGCCACGGACAGGTTTAATATCAGACAATATTTTCACGGACCGGCCTTTGAGGTGTGGCGGATAAATGATAACGGACCGTATAAAAACGGGGTATTTTTTAAATTATAACAATAGACGTAAATCCAATGTGTATTCGCAGCTTTATTAACAGCGTCCTCCTAACATCGAGCAGACAACATGACACGAGTAACACTCAGCCCCCTAACGCTCTCTGGTCGCCATGGTAACATGCAAACATACCTTTAATAATTCAGGATTTAACGGAAAAACAAATACAAAGTGCATGAAAAATCATAACTCACCACAACGCTGAATCAGTGAGAGCCTTTGGCCTTTTCCCCTTTCCAAAGAAACGACAGAGAGACATTTGTTTTCTATCCATCTTGCTTGTGGGATTAATTTTAGCGGTCATGTGACCAATACGTATCAAGACTGAGTTATGTAACAGGGATATCTGTCATTTTTCAAAATAAAACAGCGGTCACCCCAAGAGAATAAATAAAACGGAAATACTGGAAGTTATTTATTCTTTGTGTGGCGTGTGGCCCGCGGCCCGGTACCACATGACCCACGTACCGGTACCAGTCCGCGGCCCGGTACCACATGACCCACGTACCGGTACCAGTCCGCGGCCCGGTACCACATGACCCACGTACCGGTACCAGTCCGCGGCCCTGTACCACATGACCCACGTACCGGTACCAGCCCGCGGCCCTGTACCACATGACCCACGTACCGGTACCAGCCCGCGGCCCTGTACCACATGACCCACGTACCGGTACCAGTCCGCGGCCCGGTACCACATGACCCACGTACCGGTACCAGTCCGCGGCCCTGTACCACATGACCCACGTACCGGTACCAGCCCGCGGCCCTGTACCACATGACCCACGTACCGGTACCGGTCCGCGGCCCGGGGGTTGGGGACTACTGGTCTACATTATTTATTTGCCAACATCACCTCCGCCTGTTTTTGTTTTATCCAAAATTTCCATTTTTATTTTTCTGAACCTTTTCCCATTCTGACCATATTTATTAACCCAAAAAGTGTGTAATTTATAGAGTGACTGAAAACAATTTACCAAATCAGTTACCAACGAGATCCACATTTACTGTTAATCACAACTATTTTCACAAATCTAACAGTGCTGTGGTTCAAGCATCTCCTTGTCATTTTTAAAGAACTAAAACATTTGCAAAATGAAGAATCTCATATTTTTCAACATTTTATCAAAGAAACCAAACTTGTCTAATAAAGAGAACTGGAAACGTTAAATCTTCACAATGATCGGGATCTTTGTGCATTTTTATTTCCCAACTCTGTCCCAGGAGCCATAGAAATAAA
This sequence comes from Valencia hispanica, assembly GCA_963556495.2. Classification (NCBI taxonomy): domain Eukaryota; kingdom Metazoa; phylum Chordata; class Actinopteri; order Cyprinodontiformes; family Valenciidae; genus Valencia; species Valencia hispanica. Next base: position 4,758,942 of record OY747721.1, on the reverse strand, counting down.
TACTATTGCTGTCAAGAGATTAAAAAAAAAGATTAATTAATTATGAACTGTAATTAATCTATCTCTTTTTTTTATTGTAATTAATTTCTGAACAAATGTATAACAAAAAACTGACTTTATGAAGTAATTTACTGTTTTTAACAGACTTGACAAAGACGCTAAGTTGGCAACACACTCTGCAACTCATCGCTCCCCCTCGCTCCTGTTGCCCATATCCATGATAAGCGAGCCCACAGACGGCCAATCGATGTCCACTTCAGGGTGTGGTTAACCCCCCCTCCCAACTCGAGGACAAGAAGCCCAAAGCATAAAAACAGATTTTACTTAAAGGCAACTCGCATGCGGATACTGTAAAAATAAAGATTAGAGATTCACGCAAATAAATAAAAAAAAAACACGTTAAATATGGCTGTAATTGATTAATTGCAATTAACGCGATAATTTGACACCCCTAATAAATAAATAAATAACTACATGACATGTCAGTGTTTTTGTGTTTAGCTCTCATGTTCCAGCAGCCCTCCGTTTGCACTGCTTCTTCTCCTCCTTGTTTCTGATGTGACTCTTCACCATCAGTGGTCGTCGCCGTGATCTGACAGAACTTATGGCCCGCCCAAAACGCCAACACCCAGAACTGCAAGATCCCATTTTAAGTCTATGGCTGAGGCCGTCAGAGTCTCCGAGTCTTTGCTGCTTCTTGTTTTATTGCTTGGAAAGCGGCAAAAGCCAGCAACGCAGAAGTTGAGATAGCTGAACTTTCGACGCCGTCCCCTGAGCGTCAACCAATCGGAGCGCCTCACTGTAGTGATGTCACCACACATTTCTTGAATGGAGCGGCAGAGCGGGAAGAAATCATGTCAGCCATGGAAGACAAATTAATAGTAGCTGTGTGCGACCGCAGGGAACTGTACGACCCGTCCTCATGTTTGTACATAGAGATGGGAATGGAAAGGACCTCGCTTGGAGGAAGATCGGCGAAGAGATCGGGGTGTGTTATTTAGCAAATAAAGCCAAGCCACTCTCTCAATATGATCCGCCATTGTTTAAAACATCTGGCAACAGAGGAAGCCCCGCCAACTATCTCTTTTATTTGCTCAGCAATTGGCGGTCTTTGCAAGCTCCAGGGTTAAAAAATTTATACTAATACTAGAGGTCGACCGATAGTGGATTTTACCGATAACGATAGCTAGGTTGTGCCATACTTGCCGATAACAGATTAACGAACAGATAGTTTTTAAAATTGATACTGGATAAAAACAAACACTCCAAGTAAAACAGTGCTGAACTTTATTTAAAAAACTGAAAAAACTGTATTGAACAATGAAAACATGCTAAATGAAATAATATAAATATGAATAAATATTGAAGTCAATAAGACATTCATTCAAACTGAAACAAAAAGTAATGCTTTAAATAACAAACAAAATCAGTTACATTCAAAATGTATTAATACATGTTAATTAACAATGAACAAGCCTTATACAGCAGTTATTAACCTTAGTTTGTTACATATGGAATTTTATTGTTATTATTTCATATAAATCCAAACGGTCGTGCTTAAAGATGGCCACATTTAAATATCTACAATGCCAGAGCATTGAAATGACGTAAGTATTACATGTATAGTCAGTCTCACACTTTTGCTTCTATTTTATAAACACTTGATTATCTAATCAAAATAACAAAATATGTATGTATGTACAAGTGAAGATGAAAGTGAAGATGAAAAAAGGAAATAACCGAAATCGAATGCTTTTCTGATTCGTTTGTTTCTGTCGGCTGTATGAACATATCGGTTTGCTATCTTACGTCTCTAGCAGGGATGCACCGATATGAAAATTTGGGCCGATACCGATGTCCGATATTAATCCCGCTGTTATGGCCGATAACCGATACGCACAGATATGTTATGCGGTATATTTATCTATACTTTCGACACTGTGGAAAATCAACCACACCATCTACATCGCTTCACTGCTTGAGTTAAACACCCCCACCTTCCTGCGCCGCATCACTATCGCTGTCACATGACCAAACAAACACCATGGATAACACACCCCCCACCCACCACCCCCACCCCCCGAAACACAGACAGAAATGTCAAAAGATGGAAAAAAAATAAACATCGGTTGTTAATATCGGCCCTCTGTTACTTATCGGACCGATGCCGATATGTAAAAAAACACCTAACATCGGCCGATACCGATGTTGATGCCGATATATCGTGCATCCCTAGTCTCTAACTTTAAATATGCAACTTTTCTGCATATTTAATGCATAAAAGGGACCAGCTGGATATAAACTTGTGCAAATAGCTGGTAACAATTGTGACATTAAACATTCGTGTCGGACTAACGTTTATTTTTGTCAGTGTTTTAACCACTTGAGGTACTACTAATGTTAGCATCCTCTCAGCCTCGAAGGCAAACAAATACACTGTTGCAGCGTTTAGTCAACAAATTAATCACTTTATAACGATAAGACAAAATGTACTGTACACATTTTTAGCTGTCGGTGCCTTAGACGCGTATCTGACGTCAGTGCTCTCCACGCAGCGTGTGCTCTCAGTGCAGCACGCAGAATCACGTGTCGAAATAAACATGAGGCATCAGTGATGCTAATGTTTTTATTACACCTCTAGAGGGCGCTCTTGTACTGCATGATGCCAGCAGACCCTTCCCAGCTCCGTCCTGCTGTGTAATGATTGACAGCCCGCGCTTCTCACCCGCTCCAGCAACGGACGCAACCAGGAAAGACTATCGGTATATATTTTTGCCAATGACAACGGTTCCATCAATCAATAATCGGTGCCGATTAATCTGCAAAACCGAAGAATCAGTCGACCTTATACTAGTATAATATAATAATAATAATGTAAACTAGTCACTTTGTGAGCGTTATTTGACGGCGACAAAGCTTGCGGTGTGAACGAGGCACTATAGAACGGTTGTTCTCCCGATTCATAAACATCGCTATCCCTGACCATTACGCTAAACTTCAAGTTTTTTGTTTGTTTGCTTGTTGTTTTTTGGGGAAAATGTTTTTTCATATATATATATATATATATATATATATATATATATATATATATATATATATATATATATATATATATATATATATATATATATATATATATAATATTTAAAACCTTTGCAAGGTGCAACTCTATAAATCTAGGAGGGGGGCGAGAAGTTAAGGCGCTCTAAAGGGAAGCATCCGTTTGTTTAGTTTTTGAATTGAGGCGCTCCTTTGACAAACAATGAGACCCTCCCTCCCCCATTGTTAATATTTGTTTAAAAAGAAATCCAGTTTTCTGTATAAACGACTAGGAGGGAAAATTCCTGGTCTAAAACTGGAGCTGTTCCACTTCTGCGGCATCCAGCCTATTTCACAGCTAATCCACACGTGTGTTTAGCTCCGTGTTTGCTCTGCCAACACCGTGGGTTGAAACCCAAACAGATTTTCAGTTTCTGACTCCTTTTCCTTCCACATTTTTGTTTTTACAGTAACTGCAACAGCCTTATCTGCCTATTGCAAACTGTGGACAGCTAAACCCAAAAGGTAACGAAACGCGTCTTAAGCGGTCATCGTTTTAACAGAGTCAAGAAGGCTTTTGGTCAAACATGCTTTAATGGCCTCTGCCAAGCGGCTATCACAGTTCACAAAAAGGACGTTTTTTTGTTGTTTTTTTAGTACATGTAAAGTTGGAGAACAAAGTGGAAGAGCTGGCTGAACCTTTTTTTTTCTTTCAAAAGCTTAAGTTTTGCTAATTTTTCCTGAATTCATTCAATTCTGGGTCTCTATTTGTTCTTTCTGCGTCTCTGCTCTGTCTTCTCAAACCCCCAGACGGTCGTGCTGAGCCAGGTTCTGGTTCTGGTTCTGCTGGAGGTTTCTTCCTGTTTAAAGGGGAGTTTTTCCTCTCCACTGTCGCTACATGCCTTTTCAGTGTGAGGGATTGCTGAGGTTGGAAGTCTGCATCAACAGGGGCTCAACTACAAGCCAACGACTCGACGCAATTAGCTGGGATTCCTTAGATAGAAAACTATTAAACTTATTAGAATGTTTTTATGACTCTTCTTGTAGAGTCCCTTGAGATGACATCAGTTGTGAATCGCCGCTATATAAAGCTTAATCCGTCTTCCCAGCGGAGAATCGTCCGTTTCAAACGGAGCCTTCATCCTCCAACTCGCCCTCCTCTTCCTCCTCCTCCCTGCGTTTTTGCCGGCTGGCTCGGTGCATCAACCCACCCACGTTCTCTCGCCGCTCTCCAGGAGGGAGAGAAGCAGCGACGCCGCCCACAGCCCTCCCTCTCCGTAGGTGATACCACCTTTTCCTAAAGCCGTCATTATTTTGAAGGCACTAGTTCCTGCTCGGATTGCTCTGTAAATGCTCCTCTGTTGAAACTGGAAGTCAAAACAAAAAAAACTGGTTTAAAGCTCTGCAGCAAAAGCAAAGGTGACTCTATCTATCTGGCACCTGAGCTAGCTGTTTGTCGTCATGCTGGTCCCTGTAAAAAAAGGAAAAATAAATGTGTTTGCCTCTGTTATCTGTAGTTGCCATGGAAAGATTTGTTGCATAATTACAGAGGATGGAGCGGATTCTAGGCGATGTTCATGAGTCAGAATAAAATAAAACCATGCCAGTTAGTCAGTTTTCTTTTTTTTTTTTTTGGCTGCGCCGTGTCTCACAGTCAAAGCCGGAGCGGCTTTGGATGCAGAGTCAGAAACTTGGAGGCCCTGTTTGTACAAGTCTTTAAAGGTGAGCCGTGTGAAGTAATGGCTTTAAAATGTGTCGCCTTGCAGGTTTGCAGACATTCTGTCTCCTGCTGCAACGAAACAGGTGTTCTGATCGTGCAGTAAAATGCTGCCGGAAAAAAAATTGTTGTTTTCCAACCTTTTTAAATGTTTACGACAAAAGAAAAAGAAAAGAACTTGCAACCGACGCTGAGAGGAGGCCATCAGCTGTTTGCCAGAATAAGCAAATACTTCTCCCTCTGTGTCATCAGAGAGATGTTTTTCTAAGCCGTGAAAGAGTGGGGGGGGCGAAAAAAGCCAGGGGCACAAAGACGTGCATGCAAATAGCTCAATAATTACCATCTTCTAAACAGGCAGCTGTTTACTAATGAAAGCTGTTGTGATGATTTACAACATCTGGACGGCGATTTGATTGGTGTATATCTGGAGAAATGTTTGACTAGACCAAGCAGTTGGCAACTAAAACAGAAAGTTGTCATGATTTTAATCTGGCTGAATCTTCTGAGAAAATCATGCTTTTAATGATGTAGTTGTTGAATCTTGCAGAAGTAGATAACTTTCTCACATTTTGCTAGGTTGCATCTAGGGCTGGGCGATATGGCCTCAAATCTATATTGCGATATCAAAAGCGTGTGCGATAACGACATCTATTGCGATTATATTATTTTCTTTGTGTCAAAAGGACTCACTTTCTAGATACATTGCAGCAGAACTTCAAAAATGTATAGAATGCCATTTAAAGAACATGTATTGTGCAAAATGCTTAAAAATAAAAAAATTAATCTTTTCCCAAAAAATGCAATGCAAAAATTATCATAACATAAATAAAGATTAAGATATTTTAAATAAATTAAAGGCTTTTTTTTACCTTTTATAGCACTGGTGCTACAGAGGTCGCTGGTTTCGTAGCACAGACCAAAAAAGTTGTAGCATCAACACAAAATATGTTTTACAATCTGTGGATCATGTTATATTAATTTGTTGAGAGAAGGGAACTGGTACAACATTTACAAGATCTCAAAAATGCAACTGGACATCCAAGACCTTTTTAAAAAAAAAAAATAGTTCTATTAAACAAAATAAATTTGCTGAGATGTGTTAAGAAGACAAAATTAATAGAAATAATGTAGTTTTCATTTGATATTATGCTTGCCAACTGCCATTAAACGGAAGTTTTATGGCTTATGTTATTATTTTCAAGTTTTAAAAGTCCCACGTTGTTGAACTCACCATGCGTTTCGAACGTTCCTTGAATGCACCACAGGTGTGTGATGTAGCCTAGTGCAGACAATTTTCCGCCTGATGTTCATATGTTGCTTATAAAAAAAAGGGATCAGTCTTATATTACCTGCAGATTTCTTTACTTTTGAATTGATTTTTTTTTTGTTTTTTAAACGTGTCCTGTTTGGCAGAGTGGAGCTCAGAATTGGTGTCTGAGTACCAAGTAGAAGCCCAACAGATTTACTTTCAAAAGCGCAGCAGTACAGCTTTTGCTATAGTACTCAGCTTGATATATATGTGTGAAAAATCTTTGCTATGAATTGCAGGGGGTTTTATTTCCTGATGTTATGGGCACGGAGACGGAAAATAAAGGAAAAGAAAGAAGATGAAGAAGAGAGGTAGGAAACAAAATGTCATGAGAGAGGGTGAGTTGAAAATACAAGAGAGGAAGGGGAACAAAGAAAACACAGGAAAACATTGAAGTCTGCCTCTATACCCACAGGACGGCAGAGAGAGGGGGAAAAACAAAACAAAACACGAAAAAGGAACATTGACAAAACAAACCAAACATCGTGAACTAAGAACTAAACAACCACATCACACAAAAATGGATATAAAAATACAACAACAATGTCACAGAAAAGCTCGTGGTACCGATTAATCAAGCTCTAGTAATGATAACCTCAGCCCAACAATATATCCTTAAACACCAGAGACCCCACATCTATGTGTGTGAGTTAGCATGCTGGTGCATATAAGGTTTCTCCATAAGAGTGTTCGATAGCTGGTGTGAGCAGGCATCAATCCGTCTCCCAGGAATCGATGCAGACATGAAGGAGATCGGAGCCAAGACGTCCAAAGGACCGCCAGAGCCCCAGGCGGACCCGGGCGGGGCCGACCGCATCCCCCAAGAGAGGAGCAAAGGAGAACCCCAGGGGATCATCCAGCGGCCACTATGCAGGGGCCCGGGGGGCAGCAGTGACGAGCCCACGGGCAGGCACCACCCAACAATCCCCAACCTGGCACCCCTAAAAGAGGTGCCCCAATCAACCAAAGGAAGATATCGGCCGACCGACACACCGGTCCCCCCCAGGCCCGGCGAGGCACGCACCAGGTCCGAAACGGACTTGAATTGATTTTAAAACAGAAAACAACTTCTTCGTTTGTGAGCGTCTGAAACGAACCGAGAGAGGTTCGTTATTGGTCAGTTGACATTCGCAGATCGTTCCCTTCCTGGGCGTCTGGATGGACGGTCTGGATGCAGAGCAGGCCTGGTCTTTAATCTGCAGGGAATATCGGTGACAAAGTTTCACAGAAAGTAGCTAAGATTGGTCAGAAATGTCGCCAGATTTGTCGTTAGGCGCTATTTTGGAAAAAAAAGGTTAAGGGCATGGAGCGGTCCTTTGTGTACAGCGTGAACTGGCCTTTACTGTTAAAAAAACAAGCAGCTTGCAAATCTGTCACACATGTGCTACATTTGAAAAATAGTTTATCACATCGTTTTTTTGTTTTTCTTCATTGCTCGTGTCACACTGTGCAGCCCTGAGCTGCTGGGATGTTTTCTTCAGCGGGGGGGACAGAGAAAGCTGCTCAGAGTTGATGAGGACCAAGGAGCAGACAGAGAAGTTGAAAATTCAAACCATTTCTTCCGAGGATCACATCCCCTACTCCGTCTCCGTGCAGCCAGACGGAGATTTAAAGACGGGCAGCAAAAGCAAATGACTTGGATTAGCGGTGCTTGCCAACAACTGATGGTTACACTGGAATGCCGCCTCTGCTGGCCGGATATTGAGCTGTTGGCACCTCACTTCAGTCAGAGGCGACTTTAGATACTTTACAAAATTGACTGCTACTGGAAATCCTTCCTGCCCACAGCATCACCATCCAAAACGACTCTTTCAAGATATTTGGATAAATCAAAATTCTCTTTGGGATAAATGAAGGGTTTTTGAATCGAATTAAAAGCTGGAGTACCCAGACAAAACCCACACATGCACTGGATTCTGCAGGTAAACATCCCAATGCTGGGATTCAAACCCAGGCCCTTCTTGCTGCCTATTTTTTTTATTATTTCTGTGAAGAAGAAAAAAATCCTAACCCAAATATGAGCCTCATGGCTGCAGATGGTTAGTTTAGTAGGCGTCTGTTCAGTGACTCCCATTGAGGCCGGATATCAAACGACTGTCTGAACATCTTCAGAGGCCAGAATAGAGTTTATTCCGGCTTCATAATGTCAGATCACAAAGGGACGTTTGTTTGGGCCCAGTTTCCTCGTCGAGGGTTAAGAGGAGGAGTTGCTCTGTGGGACCGCGGTGGCTGACAAGCCCACATTGTGTGAACCGGTGCCGGTCAACAAAAGGAGCCATTGTGCAGAGCGAAGGCCTGTGGAGAAACGCTCAGGGTCTGGGGTGGGTGACGGAGAGGTGTGGATTCAGGGGGAGGGGGCAATGGTCCCCCACCTGTAATCCCAGCCAGAGGTGTAGATAAAAAAAAACAAAAAAAACAAACATTTCTGAAATCAGAGGCACACTGGAGAATCCAATGCTGTGATTATAAACCCTGAAGCTGCTTGAATTACCGTCCTCAGATTCTCCGATTTATTTCAACTCTTTGTCCTCTTTGGACTCCAGCTTAAGGACAAGCCAGTAGTGGGCCATAATAAACGATACACGGTAGAAATGATATAAATCTAGCCATCGGTAGAGATTTTTGACTAGCCTACCGCGATTGTTGATGACATCATCAAGCCGTGCCTATGTACTTTGTATAAGGTATGCAAGGAGGAAATAAATACAGATGTTCGTATTTACTAGGGATGTGTATTGGTAAAAATGTGGCGATACTATATATCGCGATTCTATGAGTAAGATGATATATCGTGATTTTTAAAACTGAATTTATCTTTACAAAAACTGTCCCATCATTCTAAACACTACAACCTGTTTCATACTTTAACACATCCAGTTTTATTACTAGATCTAGTTGATCCACTGGAACAAAGAAGGTGAAAACGGCCACCAACTACCAGTTATACTTAAAAAAATTAATAAAATTACTGTCATCATTAATGGTTGAAATAAAATCCTAAAAAAAGTTTGATAAAGTATGCTATTTTGCTTTTTAATATTGAAACGATATCGGGGAAAATAAAATATCGCGATACATTGTTGTATCAACATTTTCTTACATCCCTAGTATTTTCTCTAGATATTGTAAATTTTAAATTTGTTGTTTTTTATTTAATGGAAAAGAAACCTATTGAACTTGAAGCGTTTTTATTTAGTGCAGTTTTATTTTTGTTATATATTAATTTTATGAATAAATAATCAGGAAAACAGAAAACTGTTGCACTTAAGTTTAAACAATTTAGAGTTTTATTTTTTAACATTTAACTTTTATTTCAAATATCTTAATCTTTATTGTTATTATTGTTTAAAAAAAAAAGCATTTTGCACAATAAATGTTCTTTCAATGCCATTCTATGTTTGTTTGAAGTTGTTCTGCTGGAATGTGAGAACATATTTTGTCATATATAAAAAGAAGAAAATAATATATCGCAATAAATATTGTTACCTCATATGCTTCAGATTATCTTGCAATATAAATTTTAAGCAGCAATTAACTCTAGATTTGTTTTCGACAGAGATTCTGTTATTTACTTAAACTTTCTGGTTTTCTCTCCGTTATCGCTCCATGTTGCCTTGACCCTCATCTTCACGTCAAACAGCTTGAACTCCCTCCAGCAGAGATCGCGTTATTCGAATATTTTCCGTTTTTGACATTAAAAAAAAAAAAACTCTGATGGAAAAATCTGAAGGCCATCCTTCGTTTTGACAGATTCACACCCCTGACCACTTGATGCAGACATGGAGATATGTTCAACTCTACGCACCAAGTACAGGTAATTAAATTAATTTAAAAAATCAAACATTCCCATGAGGGCATCATCTCAGACCTGGACTCAATGCATCTCTGTAACCGGGAGCTGACAGCGTGTCGAAGAGTTTCTGAGGCTTTGGAACTGGTCGGTGTCGTACCAACCCCCTGGTGGACGCTGTGGGGTTTCCTCCCACTGAACCGATAGCCTGCGGGTCAGGAAACGACTCGTTCAGAGAGTCTTTTCCGACTTCTAATCACTTCAACTGGAGAAATGTACCCGGATTTCCAAACTTTGGCTGAAGTGGCGCTCAATCCCAGCCTCCAGAACAGGGGTGTCAAGTTAATTTCCATTTCGGGCCACATCAGGATCATGAACGTCCTTAAAGGTCCGAATGTGCCCGAAAGTGAAATAACTACCTTTAGCAAACTTGAAATATTAATAAATCTGTCTCTGCATTTTGATGAGTAATGATTTAAATTAAATGATACTGAACATCAATGATGTAATTTTGCACTATTCAAATAATCACTGATTTGATTTGACTGACATTTAGGGACACAACTATTATGTTGAACTGTGAGACTGTTCGTTCAGGCCACCGCAGGTGAACTGTTCCTATTTTAAGTGCAATGGTTTCATTTCGTTGTTTATATGTAGTTCTCTGTTCCGCTTGTTCAGCTTGAATATTAATTAAAAATGAATAGAAGTAAATAAATACTATTGATTTATGTTGTCGTTGTAAAAATTATTGGGTAAAAATAGATTATGACGGGATGTTTGTTTCTTGTTTTTTTGTTTTTTTGTTTGTTTTTTTTACCTCGTCCCTCCCAGAAGGCGTTTTACTGTCGTGGTTCATTTTCAGTTTGGTAGAAATCTTCTCAGTACGACTATATGTTCACCAACAAACCTTTTCTGTTTGTCTCAGAACAAATGTCCGTTTGCTCAGGGTTCTAATTTATGTGTTATTAAAAAAAACTTAAAGGTTCTTTGGTGTTTTTACAGTTGTTATTGTGTCTACATATTTATTAACATCAAGGCAGGACCTTAAACCCATTCAAACCCTGTGCACTTTGTAACACACACATTGTGCAAACATAAATCCTCAGTCAACAGAGGATTATCCCGGCTTCTCACAGGGCTTCTACAAGTCATTTGGAGTTCAAGCGGAGGAAAAGTTAGATTCTCACTGTTACGACACCCTTTTACAAAAGATAACTAAGCAAAATGCATAAAATTAGTTACTTTAATTTAAAACGGAAAGCTAAAGTTTTTTCCTGCTGCCATAGAAATATTAAAGTATTAATATTAATGTTTAATAATATTCTCTATAGTAATTGATGTTCTGAGTTCGTATTTACTAAAGATATTGCAAGTTTGAAATTTGTTTTCTATTTAACGGAAAAGAAACCTGTTGAGTTTGAAGCATTTTTCATTCAAATATGTGCAGCTTTATTTTTGTACAATATTACATTTATAAATAAGTAATCAGGAAAGCAGAAAAAAAATATTTCTCATTTTGCACTTAAATTTAAACAATTTTGAGCTTTGTGTTTTCATAACATTGAGTTTGTATTTTATTTAAAATATGTTCCTCTTTATTTGTGTTGCAGTTTTTGGAAAAAAGATTTGAATATTTAAAAAAAATAAAAAAAATTGCACAATCAATGTTCTCTAAATGGCATTCTATACTTTTTTTGAAGATGTTCTGCTGTAGTGGATCTCGAATGTGAGAATATTCAGTCATTTTGTCATATATAAACAGAAAAGAATATATCGCAATAAATATCGTTACAGCACATGCTTCAGATTATATCGTAATACAGAATTGAGACCATATCGCCCACCTCTTATGCTGTATGATATGTTTAATATTCCTTATTATACATATAAACTTCTTCTACTTTTGGCAAAAAACGAGCTAATGGCGCAACCAGAATGGGAGCCTTTTTCCCGGTTACATGTCGGTAAGTAAATTGAATTATTGACTGAAGTGTGTTCGACTCTTCGGCGGTAGGTGGCGACATGCACTTTTTCGTGTTGGCATTCTTCCGGTTGTCCTAGAGCGTCGCGCAAATGATAAACATCGGCAGCAATGAAACAAGACTGAGTAAAAGCAGGATATGCACAACGAGCTTAGAAATGGACGACAGTACATTTAGTGAGTACTGTACTGTCCGATTGTGTTACCCTCGTTGTGTGCTGTTGTCGTTCCGGTGTCGTTATTCCCTCTTCCGCGGCCTCGTCTCTTCCTGTCCGCTCTATTTAGCTGGGATGTTGTTTGCATGCAGAGAAATTCGTTTTTTTCTAACCTCATTATCTGGGTGTCTTAGCTCGATTAGGACTAAGCCAGTTCGGTTCGACTTTAGCCGGACTGTGTATACATGCATTTCAAAAATCCGAATTCGGTCAGGCTAAGGCAATATTTGTGGTTTTCTCAGTTAGAACCACAAAAATTATTTCTATTTGCCAAATGCTGCAATAATGAGACAAAATGTCAGATTTATTTGTTTTCTTCAAAATCGGGTGTATGTGTCCTTATATTCAGTAAATATAAACATGTGGTATCAACTGTATTTCATGCTCTATGTGTAACAAAAGCTTTCTGTTATCAGTTTAAATGTACCTGCAGATTATCTATTATAAACTAATTTATAGACTCATAATAGAGGTTAGAAGTTGGACCTCTTTTGCTTGTAAAGTTGTGAAAATTGAATTAATTTTAAACAGTTTCTCACACAGGTAACCCTCGGTTGTGAAGATTTATAATTTAAATGAACAAACTGGAATCTATAAGACAAATATGATTTAAACCAGCCTAGTGCTGTTCCTTTGATCCCTGCAACATGTTCAAGCCTTTCTAGGAGAATATTATGATCGACTGTGTCAAAAGCAGCACTGAGATCTAACAAAACCAGAACAGACACAAGTCCATTATCTGAGGCCATGAGAATATCATTAGTAACCTTCACCAGTGCTGTTTCAGTGCTATGATGAGCTCTAAAACCTGACTGAAACTCTTCAAACAGCTCGTTACTGTTTAGATGCTCACACATTTGATTAGCAACTATTTTTCTCAAGGGTTTTAGAAAAGAAAGGAAGGTTAGATAAAATGACGTTTCAACAACAAAAAAGAAAAATCTATTTTAGTTTAGCTTTCAGGTGAAGTCGAGCTCTCACTAAAAGCTGCACGTCGGCGAGTAGTTGCTGTAATCGGTTGGCGTTGAGCGCTGCGACGTATCGCAGACTGTTACATCAGCGATTGGTGCGCCAACGTCGGCGTGTCCCCCTCGTCACCTGACGCTCTGACTCTTCCTGTCTCTCCTCTCTTGACCCCCCATGCAGCCCAGCACTCTGCCCCAGGGAACCATCAACATGAACCAGTGCCTGGACGTCATCGACGGCGAGTCCAGGACGGGTCAGAAGAGCTCCCTGTGCATCCTCACCCCCGAAAGGGAGCACTTCATACGGGCCGAGTGCAAGGAAATCATCAACGGGTAAGATGATGATGATGATGATGATGCCATAGCAACCTGTTGCCTCTGTGATATAACATTGTGTGAGATTCAGAGAGAAAAAATGGCTGCCAACTACAGTTGCAGCTGAGGCTGTACTGCCCCCTGCTGTCTGCTTCAGGCTGTGCTTTCTGTGCAGTGACTGTGCACATTCCTGTACCGTTTGCTCCCCCCCTCATCCCATCCCATCCCATCTCTCTCTCTCTCTTTGTGTTCACAAACCCATCAGACTTCAGGACGGAGATCTCGGCTCCCAAACTTTAATCTACCGTAATCCCTGTCGCCCGTCTTTGAGTCTCAGCTGCTCTCTCTCTCTATCCGTGGCTTGCAACTTCACATCGTGTGGCTATTCTTGGAGAACGCCCACTCTTCATCGTGTTGCCTGCTCCATTTAACACCTCCCACGCTCTCCTATCGTCTGGCTTCCATGTGTTGTTTCAGGGTTTTCGCTCAGCGGTGCCCCTGTGTGTCACTGATGGTGAAAGTCATGTTTGTTCTTGAAGGTTTTGCCTCATATTCCAACTATAAACTCCTCTGTTACATTATTATATAACCATTGATGTGATTATTCTTTGTTCTTTTCTTTTTTTGATAACATTAAAGCTGTGTAAAATAGCAGACTGACAGTCAGAGTGACAAATTGAACAAATTTGGCCTTTATTGGTTAGTTTGATGCAGATTTTAACTCCTTTTTCGTCACATTATTCCATCATAGGTGTGGCTGTGAAATCTTGACTGTAGGAGCCTGATTTAGATGTACTTTAATGATTCATTTTAAAGGAGTCAGGACCTGTAATTTTCACTTTTCCATGAAAAATGTATGTTATGATTGCCTAACGATTATACAGTGCCCGGGAAGCCGATATTTAAAAGTGAAGCGTTTGTTTACCCCTGAGTTCGTCCACCAGCCCATTCGCACTCAAATACGTGGCTTTAATTTCTGGCCAATTTGACGTCAAGTCGGCGCAGGATATACCATAAATAGACATCGCAGACCTACCTATGCTGCAGGAAGCCCGCCCCGCTCCTCTCCCCTCTCCCCCTCATATTCAGTCGAGCGCCGCCATTACTGAATTCTAGTGATGGGAATTCCAGCTCTTTTTGGAGAGCCAGTTCTTTTGGCTTGGCTCACCATAAAGAGCCGGCTCCTCAGATTTTCTGTTGCTTAAAGTGTATTTATTACCAAAATTAATGCAAAGCGTTGTGTACCAAATGTACCAAAACAAGCGGGGGGGAAATGAAAAAATAAAAAAACGGCTCCCAATGACGAGCCGGCTCCCATCGGTCACTTCACAGCGTTGGCTCTTAGAGCCGGTTCATTCGCGACCAACACATCACCGATTCAAAGTACGAACTCCACCGTGAAAGAGACAGAAAGTTTCTTCACGCAGTGATGCAGGAAGAAGACATATTCGTTTCAGCCTTTTATTTTAAATCAGCTAAAAACATTTCTACCAGAAACGTAGTGCACACGCGAGTTGCTCTGTTGTTGACTGCCAGAATCAACATGGAAATATTTTTTCCATTTTTTTTTACGCCGGAATCCTTTACGAATTTGGGACGATATCAGGCGAAGTTGGCATCGAAGCTCCTTTTGGAAAAAGGGGCCTTTCCAACAATCAGAGACTCGCCTGCAATTGAAACGGTAAGACTGTGTTTTTATTGCTCTGCTGTGTGTAACAAACAGCAGCTAACTGCTAATGCGGCTATTGTATGCTAGCGGGAGTAGTAGATATGGGTTAGATATGCTGAAGTGTTACCTGCGGTGTCAACCCCCCCTCCTTCCTGCCACCAATCAACACGTCCCTCATTTGCATTATTACAATGCCCGTCCACGACAGCCAAAGTATCTCATCAGATCTCGCGAGACAATAATGCCTTCAGAAATAAGGGTCAGAGGAGCTGTGTTTATTTTTTTCACTTTTTTTCACTTTTCTTTTTTAGAAGGGCCTGAAAGACTATAATAGAGCGTGGGTATCCAAGATAATACTAGGTTATGACTCCTTTAACTGAACCCAATTAATCATCATCATTAAATGTCTTTTTTTTTTAAACACCAATGCAGAGAATAATATTTTTGCTGGACATGGTTGTGATATAAAGTATTTATTAGGGATGTAGGAAAATATCGATACACTGATATATCACAATATTTTGTGTCACGGTATCGTATCGATAATCAAAAACCGTGTATCGATTTTTATTTTTTTTTTTTTTTTAGAATTTGAATGGAACCATTAATGATGACCTTCTTCGTTCCAGTGGATCAACTAGATCTAGTAATAAAACTGGATGTGTTTAGAATCCTGTGACAGTTTTCATTTGGGGTGTGCCGATTCACCATAAAATCGATTAACTGCGATGTGAAACTTGCTTTTTTAAAATAATAATTAAATGAGAAAAACATAAAAGTCCGGCGTGCCGCATGGACATTTTTAGGGGACGGACCGGCGGAAACATCATGGCTGCAGGCATGCAGGGTGAAATTTAACACTTTTTTTTTTTTTTTTTTTTTTTTTTGCACTTTAGTTGTGAAAGGAGCATCTCTGTTGTTTTGTTTCATGTTAGCAGCAACATCTTTTTATGTCCACTTTCTCGGTGCTGTCCGGGGCGTCCTCCATGAGCTGCAGCTCATGTTTACCAGACGTCAGCCTAAACGTAGCTTTAATTCTGAAACAGGAAGGAAATGTCCTTCATTCCATCCCGGTGGCGACTAATGTGTGGCGTAGAGCAGCGTACTCATAGCTGGTAGATTAGTTTCTGTGTCTGACAGGTGGCAAACATCCCATTGGTCAATCTGACACAAAACCTATGAAAATGCTGCAAAGTTATAGTTCTGTGTTAAATTGATGGGGGAAAAAACTAAGACTGGAGTATATATGTGTCTTTGGAAGAATGCTGCTTTTTATTTTCTATTACTTGAAATAGAAAAAAAAACTTTTTTTGTGTAATTTTTGTCCTGTATAACCCAGAAGATTAATTATTTCTATTTAGATTTTAAAGTCATTTCTGTAATGGTTGAAAGCTGATCTGAAGTTTATTACATTTTTCTTTTTAACCATATAGAGCAGGACTACTTTAAATATGTTAAACTCAGAAGTTTTCATTTTATTCATAAACAGAAAAAGATTGTGTTTAAGGATTGGACAGAGTTTCCTCTTTTATGGAAATCAAAATAGGGTCGCTCTATATTATATTTAAATTGCCAACACACATTTCCTTTAGCGTTCATTGTAAATAGGACCTTGATATGATTATGAAACATATTTTGGACACGTGTTGGTTTGATTTGTGGTTTGACATGAACAAAAAGATTAAGATAAATTGGTTTGGATGCTTCAATTAATGGAAACTGGATTGATTTAAGAGCAGATAGTAGCCATGGAAATAATGAAGAAAAAACCCTAAATGGGGTAAAAATATGCAACAAAATATTCGTTTTATAATCGAATAGAATTGAAATCGTGAGGCATCCAAGATGGAACAAGTTTTTTTACAGTTAAATTCTGCTTTAAAAATCACAATATATCATTACCATACACTTGAGGGACAAAAGCATTTGGAAAAGTAAAAATCAGTGCATTAATGATGAATAAATACATTTTGAAAAAAAGAACATTTGAAATTAAGAAATATGGAAATACATAACTATATTTATTTTCACATTTATTTTTATATGTTTGATTTTGTTTCCTTATATATTTATTTGCTTCCAATTTTACTTGCACATTTATTTATTTGTTTACACATTTATTTACTTATTGTATTTTATTTTTCCAAATGTATTTATTTATTTTCAACTTTGGCAGGAATAAGTATTCCACAACTGATGGGGGTCATGATTTGTTTAGTTTTTAATAAAACCTTTTCTTTTTTTCTCTTTTTTTTTTGTGCTACAATTAACCTTTTGTTTTATTATTAACCTTATACCAAAAAAATAAAAAGGGAACAAAGATTTACACATTCAAGTATGAAAAATGTTTACCTATATTCACATTCAGCAATAAAATTAATAAATTCATTTCCATATATTTATTAATAAAAAAGCATGAGTATTTAAAATATCGAATATGATGAAATTTAACTGGATATGAACTAAATAAGCCTTTTGTTCAATTTAGAGCACAAAGCCAAAGAAAGAGCTGTTTATATTGGACTTTGTAGTTAAAATGCAGTGATGGAAACTTTTTCTGTCTGTGCAAGTTCTAAATATTAATTTTATTACTTCTGTCTGATTTATGAGGCAAGTTAATTTAATATTATCCACACAAATGGATGTGGTTAAAACGGGTTGAGGTAAAATTGAGTCAGTCGTCTGCACACTAACACACGCACGATCAGGTTTAATCAATTAAACGTGTGTGAAAGAAATAGTTTCATTAGAATCGGTCTGCTTTTAGATATTACATTTATAACACTGATTTGTTTGTCCTGTGCATTTAAGCATTTTTATTTTACTTTAAATTTGCTTGGGAAAAAAAGTGTCCAAACCCATCGCCGTCCTTCCGAACTCGGGAGTTTTATATCACTTTGCACTGAGCTCGTTCCTCAGTGAAACGGATGCTTTATCTGCCATGTTTGTAGTTCAGACCGACTTTACCCCTGCTTTATTTCTACCCATAAGACATAAATTATTTTCTAAATCTTTACTTCATCAGAACAGAAAGAAATGTGGGGTGCTCCAGGGCTCCATCCTGGGGCTTTTCCTATTTAATGCTCCCGCTAACACAGATTATCACTACCAATAAGATTAGTTACCTTACCTATGTAGATGATACTCAGCTTTACGTTACGATGTCACCAGGGGACTTTGAACCCTTTTCAAAGGCTAAGCAATTGCATTTTCTCCAGCTGAACAGAAACAAAACTGAAGCAATTACTTTTGGACCTAAAGAGGAACGATCTAGAGTCGGCACACAGCTTCAGTTAATCCAGCTAGAAACTACTGATCAGGCCTGAAATCTAGGTGTAGTAATGGACTCAGACCTGAACCTCCAGGGTCACATAAAGGTCAATAAGAAGGTCCGCCTTCTATCACCTGAAGAACATTTCTAGGATTAAAGGACTGATGTCGCAACAGGTCCTAGAAAAACTCATCCATGCGTTTTTCTTTAGTGGGATTGATTACTGCAACAGCGTCTTCACAGGTCTGCCTACAAAGTCAATCAGACAGCTGCAGCTGATCCAGAACGCCGCTGCTCGTGTTCCTCACTAGAACCAGGAAAGTAGAGCACATCACCCCAGTTCTAAAGTCCTTACACTGGCTCCTTGTAGCTCAGAGAATAGACTTCTAAATACTTTTACTAGTTTATAAATCATTACATGGCTTAGCACCAAAATATGTTGTAGATCTACTGTTACTATAGCAACCCCCCCCCAGACCAATCAGGTCTTCTAATTCCAGTCGACTCAACATCCCTAGAATCAGAACCAAACATGGAGAAGCAGCTTTCAGTTTCTATGCTCCTCTAATCCGGATCGAACTTCCAGACGATTGTAAAGCTGCTGAAACACTGAGTTCTTTTAAATCACAACTAAAAACGTATCTGTTTAAAGCTGCCTTTGAGTAACCGATTAATAATAGCTGGAATGACGTGTTTTATTGTCATATGTTATATTTTTCTAATGTTTTATGCTTTTATTGCTGCCTTTATTTTGTTTTATCCCCTAATGATGTAGAGCACATTACTACCACAACTCATTTTTGTTTTCCGTATCCAAAATATGTCACATCACAGGTAGATGTGTGTGTGCATTCAGAGTCTCAATACCAGAACTGTTTCTGTGCTGTTCTAGGTGGCAGGAGGCTCTGGCCGTCTACCCCAGGACCAACAAGCAGAACCAGAAGAAGAAGCGCAAGGTGGACCCTCCCACTCACCAGGTACCGCACCGACTCTCATCTCCTCTGATCACCTGCTTATTATGCACTCGCTCGGAAAGCGAAGGAAAAAGAGACGAGCTGTCGGATTCAGAGAAACGTTTCTTTTCACTGTTTCGTTAAACCAGTTGAGGCCCTTTGAGTGTCTCCTGGGAATATCGCTGCGTTTCTGTTTGTCTACGAGTGCAGAAACAGTTAGCTAATTACACTGTAGAGTGATTTCAGGCATTATTCTTTAATAAAGTACTTACCAAATAAAAGTATTACAATGATTCCTGGATATTGGTATAATCTGTTCCTTTTGGAAGTCTTGATGAAATGCGACATTGTCTCTATTTTCAGGGTTTCACATTGAGACGGAGGACTCAAAGTCGTCTGTTTGGACCAGCATAGAGTTTCTCTGTTGATGCCGATGGCTGTTTTCATCATTATGACAAATATGAGGCTTTGCATTGTTACCGAATATTAAAGCACAACATATTTTGTGTGTCACTGAGGGCTAAATGTAAAAGATGAAGCTGTGTTTTCACACATCGGAGGAAAAAAAGTAGCTATTTTTAATTGGATTTAAAGTTGAGTGAAAGATAAAAGTAGATACTTTTTTATGAATTAATGAAAATGTGCTTTCCTTCACAGAAAGGGGTTCCCAATTATATCCCCCCCCCAATTCTCAGAATATCTTCATAAAAAGATTTACTGTACAGTTGGTTATAGCTTCATATTATAAAAGTGTCAGATGGGCTGAAAATGATCCGTTTTTTTTGTATTTGCATGTTTTCTCCTGAACTGCAAAGACAACATTATTATTTTTTTTCTGGAAATAAAAAACTGGAGGCTACTCCTTGCTCTCATCCCAAACCAGCGTTTTCCATTTAAACCTAAAGAAATGTTTTCAACAATTATTATTTATACTGTATCACCCGTAGCTCCAGGCTTGATTATACCATATGGAAGACATATTGGGTGACATTAGATGGCAAAGTGGTGTAAAAACAGGTCCACCAGTCAGAGGTTGCGCTACATCATTTTGACCGACGGAATAAATAAAAAAATCAGGTCGTAATCTATTTTTCGGCCGTAGCTCGGGGTCCTCCGTCGCCCTCTTCCTGTTGCTTCTTCGAAACCCATTAAACCCAAAAGAAACGAGGAGCTCCTGATCTCTCAGGTGAACTCCACCTTTCTCCTTTTCATCATGCTGTATACTTGAAGTTAGCGCTGAGTGCCGGGATTAGCCCGTCTGGACGCTGTGGGCTCCTCGCCATGCAGGTGTTGACTGTATTAAAACCTTGGCATGCTCTCGCTTCTGCCTCTGGTCTGAGGGTTCCTTTCTATATTCAGACACGAGGAGCAAAACCCAAACCTTGTATTTATCTGACGGCTCACATGTGCTGCAGCTGGATTTTCCCCTTGTATGAAACACACAGGTCTTCATAAGATTTCACTGCACAAAAATGCATTCTCTGTTAAATATAGGCATATGATACAGGAATATAATGCAGACCACCCAGTTGAAGAAAAAGTTTTCCCTTCCCTCCTTTTTGATGCCAGGCCAAAGTTGTGGTTGGCGCAGAGAAATGTCTGTAAAGTTGGTTGTCTGGTTGCTCTAATGACGGCGCCTCGAATGAGTCCGTGACCTTGTTTTGCTCCGACAAACGGGCTCGATTGTGGAGGAACAGAGGTGACACATCGCTGGCCTAGACTGTCCCATATGACCCCCATCATTCATCCTTTTTTAATCCAAAACAATTCCTTCCTGTGCAGATAAGATGAGCTCTGTTTTGCATGTTTATTTTACTTTAGTAACGGTACACAAAAAATCACGGTTTGGTACGTTTTCAGTACATTTTAATCAAGAAAAATAAATACTAATGTGCATAGGACTTTTTTTATTTTATTTTTTTACTTTGATCAGCATTAAACAAATAACCTTCTTTTTCCGAAATTCCTTCCTTTGAATTCCTAATATTAATTAGATTTTATTATGTTTCAGAACTTAAAAAAGTTGAAACTATAGAACTGACTGGAGATTTGATTTGATTTAAAAAATAAAAATAGTACAAGCAGACATAGCCAGAGTAGAAAACAATATAACCACTTGAAAACAGTTGGTGTTGATGTTTAGAAATGTTTAAATAATACTTTACCCATATTTTAAAATAAAACATGCTTAAATCACTTTATAGTTGTTTTGGTATTTCGAGGGCCTTGTTTCCAGGGCTGCACAGTGTATTTTTTTAGCTCATAGCACTGGTGCTGCAGAGGTTGCTGGTTTTGTAGCACAGACCAAAAAAGTTGTAGCAGCACCAACACGAAATGTATTTTACAAATAAAAAAAACAAAACAACTGTACTGCATCTCATTACTTAAACACACAAACCAGAAATGCATACAATGAACGCAAAATAGCAAGAAATATTTTCACAAATGTTTTATTCCAGTGAAAATGCTAACATATTAGCCTTACTTATTTTACTGTGGATGTATTTAATACATGGGTGTGTGCATATGCATTGAGAAATGTGAGCAATTTAGGTCATAATGCAATAGTTATAATAGAACACACCGGGAAAATCTGAACTAATTAGTGACAGATTCACACAAAGATAAATTGCACCACTAAATTACTGTGAAGTTATTAAAAATAGCATAGCATACTCCAGGTTCAAGAAAATGTGCAACTGAGCAGGATAATTTACAAATATTTGCAAAATACACGTCTGCATTAAAGAACAGGCTGTTTACAAAAAGTGATGAATAAAAAAATGTGTAATAATGGACAACAGAGTGTCTTCAGTCAGAGGTTTCTTCGGCTTAGCTGTAACACAGGCTTCTACAGAAGATCCTTCCTGCCCACAGCCATCAGCGTTTACAACAACTCCTTGAAGAAATTTGAATAGCGTGAGCTGCAAGACTTATTTTTCCCTTTGGGGGTCAATAAAGCATTTTTGAATCGTCTTGAATAACAGCGGAAATGTTATTTGCAATGAGACGACAAATAACAGCAAGCATGTAAACACTTATTGAGTTTGTTGGGAGCAGTGGTGGTTAAAAGTTACTCACCAACTGCATGGCTGCTTTTCAGCTCTTGCTGCCCAGCTAGCTTCTTTGTGGGTTTTCCATTTTGAATCATGCGCACATAAACATCTCGCCCTCCTTGTTGGAAGCGTCTGCATCGCCGTCAATTATGACCGAAATACAGCGGGCTCAGTATCTTCTACAAGACCGGATTTCGTTTCTCACGAGACGGTAATCATCTCCCCGCATCGGACATGGTCGGGGGTGGAGTCGCATCACGGTACCAACACGGTTTTTTCAATTTCTACTGTAGCTGCATGAGAAACCATTAATGTTCCCAAATAGCAGAGTTTAGTGATTGCTGGGAGTCCTTTCTGTTTTGTTTTGGTGCCGCTCTTTAAAGTTGCCCTGCAGAACGTTGCACTCCGCTCTGCACATAAACATTCTCCATGTGTTTGGGTAAACTTTACATTGATTTAAGCATGTTTTGTTCTCAAATATTAGCAAGGTCTTATTTAAACATTTCTAAACATCAACACTGACTGTTTTCAAGTGGTTCTATTGTTTTCTACTCTGGCTATGTCTGCTTGTACTATTTTTTAAAAATTTGAATCCAATCAAATCTCCAGTCAGTTCTATAGTTTAAACTTTTTAAGTTATGGAACATGATGAAAACAAATAAATTTCTTGAATTGAAAGGAAGGGTTTTAGGGGAAAAAAAGGTTATTTGTTTAATGCTGATCAAAGTAAAAAGAAAAAATAAAGTCCTATGCACATTATTATTTATTTTTCTTGATTAAAGTGTACCAAAAACGAACCGTTCTAGCCCTAGTCTCTTGAAATAGCTCGTCTCTTTTATTATTAGAGATGTAATAAATGTACGTTACTCTTCATTTTTTCCTTTAGTTAAAACAAACATTCACACTCCCTATTAGCTTAAATATTTGCCCTCTGTGGCTGAAATTATATTTGAACTTGACTGATGTTGTTAAGCAGCATTTATGTTTTGTTTTTTTGTTTTTTTCCCCCCTGGACTGTATAATTAGAGCTTTCCGTTGGCCGAGGCCAACAACGTGTGAGCAGGATCGGGGCTTCTCCGCTCGTCTGCCGTCAGCTTCTGTCGTCGTCTCGTTTTGCTGCTGATGACAATATGACAGATTGTCGCTGATGGATATTTATGTTTGAGTTGAGGTGTACGTTTTCCACACCTCACCATGTCAACACAGCTTTTCCACTTCAGAGCTCTCCTCCCATGTTTACATACATTGGCAGCGACGTGCTTAGCGTAACCTGTTGGAAAAGGAAAATGATACGTTTTCTAAAGTTTATACTCTTCTTTTAAGATGAACCCTAAAGCCCTTTAGCTTGTTTAAATAAATAGTTTATTATTCTGCCTTGGTTTATAACCATCAACGCTTACGTGTGAGGATTCTTTGATTGGCAGGCTGGAGTAACTCAGAGCCAGTGTTTTTCCACTGAAGACATGAACGGACACTCAGTGAGTTCGGCCCGACCAAACTCTTTTTTTATTTATTTTTTTCTGCTCTACCTTTTAAGAATCACTGTTTCCTGTAAATATTAATGATCACATTCTCATCCAGGTGAAGGTAAAAGGGGGGGGGATTCTGATACAGACTCGATGCCTAGTTTCTGCTTCTCCATCAGCAAGTTTGCACGCACACGTATTGACGGAGACGTTTTCCTTTTATACTTCTCAGTCAGTGTTGCAAAGCAATTCCCCAATCGGGACAGCAGGGGGCGCAGACCTTACCTTTGCAGCGACGTCTCTGGTCAACGACAGTTTGTTTATTTCAGCTTGTAAACGCACATCCACTCAAGGAGCAATGGCCGACAGAAAGAGAGAGTTTTGATTGAGCTGGAAAGCTTTTTAGTAGAAGTTCAGCTCATAGAATCCTCTAAAAACTCATGGAAACAGACAAACACAGCGTCTGTTTTGCTGTTCTCTACACCTCCTGGTGTTCAACATCACCAAAAGACCAGATTAGATAAACTGGCCTTGTAATATAAAGCATCTAGTGGCCAAAAGCTGCGTTGACTCCTGATTACATTGACTATAGCGCATCGCTCTGGTGAAAGGATGTTTGGCTGACCAATCACAGACGAGCATTCTCCGTTGCGTTCGACAGATAGTTCAAAAATTTGGCTCTACTCCCTCCGTCCTTGCGTGCCTGTCGGAGAGTCCTTTGCGTCGACGGATAACGCAGCTGCGTGTTTCCGCACCTCCGCAGACGGAGAAGCATAAACTAGGCTTCAGTAATTTCTTTTTTTTTGCACAGCAGCATGTTTATGGTGATTGGAGTTGAATGGCTAAGAAAGCTGATGATTGCTTCGCTTTAAAAAATGTGTCTTTTCCTTTTACTGCACCTGCAGGGAAGCTAAAAAAAAAAAATGTTTTTGTGTATTATTTCTCTGTTCCGTTTCCCCTGGAATTACAGGCGCCTTTGCCATGAATAAGCTCTTTGTTGATTTATTTATTTTTGCTCTTTTCATCAATTACTCTTCTCCTCTTTGCTTTGTCACCGCTAGTTTTAATTCAACGCACCTGGAAAACCAAAAAATCAGAAAGCTAATGCAAGCTTTGTGAGGACTGTGTACTAATAAAAGAAAACGTATTTGTTTCTTTACTCTCCCTTTCTAGTCCATCCGTGACCTTACCTTCCAATATGTCCTTTTCTCTCCCCGTCCCCTCCCACCGACTCACCCCCTCCCCCAGGAGCCAGGGCCTGCCAAGGTAACGGTGACCAGCAGCAGCATGGCCGACGCCGAGCAGATCCCCATGAGCCGCGCCACCTTGTGGCAGGAGCAGCGCCGCTGGAGCCGGGCCACCATCCCCTGCAGCCGCAGCGCTTCGTGTCTCAGCCAGCTGAACCAGAACCAGCCGGACTTCAGCGTCGGCACTCAGGACGGTGAGGAAGGAGGCTGGGAAAATCTGCATGGGTCCCATGTTTGAATGACATGAAATCAGGTGTTTTTTGTCAAAGCTACAATTAAGAGTTTGGTGATTACCTGTCACTAATACAGTAGATCCATGTTAGTTTGACTGACCTGGATAACCTTATGAGCGCTACCACACAAAGTGTGATTAAGAGCCTTGTAGAAAATATTATTTTCTACAAGGCTCTTAACCACACAAAGTGTGATTAAGAGCCTTGTAAAAAATATTATTTTCTTTTGAAATATTCCAAATGTTCTCATGTTACAACCACAAACTTTCATGTTTTTATTGGGATTTGTTGTGACAAACCAACATAAAGTAGAGGGAATCTCAAACATCCATCCGGTTAGTCATCCATCAATCTGTTTAATCATCCATCCATCCGGTTAGTCATCCATCAATCTGTTTAATCATCCATCCATCCATCCATCCATCCGGTTAGTCATCCATCAATCTG
The DNA here is from genome assembly GCA_963556495.2 of Valencia hispanica. Lineage (NCBI taxonomy): Eukaryota > Metazoa > Chordata > Actinopteri > Cyprinodontiformes > Valenciidae > Valencia > Valencia hispanica. The sequence goes on along the minus strand of OY747721.1, from coordinate 4,733,266 downwards.
TTTAATCATCCATCCATCAATCTGTTTAATCATCCATCCATCAATCTGTTTAATCATCCATCCATCCATCCATCCATCCGGTTAGTCATCCATCAATCTGTTTAATCATCCATCCATCAATCTGTTTAATCATCCATCCATCCATCTGGTTAGTCATCCATCAATCTGTTTAATCATCCATCCATCCATCCGGTTAGTCATCCATCAATCTGTTTAATCATCCATCCATCAATCTGTTTAATCATCCATCCATCCATCTGGTTAGTCATCCATCAATCTGTTTAATCATCCATCCATCCATCTGGTTAGTCATCCATCAATCTGTTTAATCATCCATCCATCCATCTGGTTAGTCATCCATCAATCTGTTTAATCATCCATCCATCCATCCATCCATCCATCCATCCATCCATCCGGTTAGTCATCCATCAATCTGTTTAATCATCCATCCATCCATCCATCCGGTTAGTCATCCATCCATCCATCTGTTAAATCATCCATCCATCCATCAATTCATTCATTCAATAATCCAATGATTTGTTTTATCATCCATCCATCCATCCATCCATCCATCCATCCGGTTAGTCATCCATCAATCTGTTTAATCATCCATCCATCCATCCATCCATCCATCCGGTTAGTCATCCATCCATTCATCTGTTTAATCATCCATCCATCCATCCATCCATCCATCTGGTTAGTCATCCATCAATCTGTTTAATCATCCATCCATCCATCCATCCATCCATCCATCCATCCATCCGGTTAGTCATCCATCAATCTGTTTAATCATCCATCCATCCATCCATCCGGTTAGTCATCCATCCATCCATCTGTTAAATCATCCATCCATCCATCCATCAATTCATTCATTCAATAATCCAATGATTTGTTTTATCATCCATCCATCCATCCACCCGTTTAGTCATCCATCCGTTTAATCATCCATCTGTTTAATCATCTTTCCATCCATTTAATTATCTATCCATCCATCCGTTTAATCATCCATCCATCCGTTTAGTCATCCATCTGTTAAACCATCCATCCATTCATTCATTCATTCATTCATTCATTTAATAATCCAATGATTTGTTTAATCATCCATCCGTTTTATCAACCATCCGTTTAGCCATCCATCCATCCATCCATCCACCCATTTAGTCATCCATCCGTTTAATCATCCGTTTAATCATCCATCCATCCTTTTATCCATCCATCCATCCGTTTAATCATCCATCCATCCGTTTAGTCATCCATCTGTTAAACCATCCATTCATTCATTCATTCATTCATTCATTCATTTAATAATCCAATGATTTGTTTAATCATCCATCCATCCATCCATTCGTTTAATCATCCATCCATCCACCCATTTAGTCATCCATCCGTTTAATCATCCTTTTAATCATCCATCCATCCCTCCATCCATCCACCCGTTTAGTCATCCATCCGTTTAATCATCAATCTGTTTAATCATCTATCCATCCATCTGTTTAATCATCCATCCATCCATCCGTTTAATCATCCATCCATCCATCCGTTTAATCATCCGTTTTATCATCCATCCATCCATCCATCCGTTTAATCATCCATCCATCCATCCGTTTAATCATCCGTTTTATCATCCATCTATCCATCCATCCATTCGTTTAATCATCTATCCATCCATCCATCCGGTTAGTCATCCATCCATCCATCTGTTAAATCATCCATCCATCCATCAATTCATTCATTCAATAATCCAATGATTTGTTTTATCATCCATCCATCCATCCACCCGTTTAGTCATCCATCCGTTTAATCATCCATCTGTTTAATCATCTTTCCATCCATTTAATTATCTATCCATCCATCCGTTTAATCATCCATCCATCCGTTTAGTCATCCATCTGTTAAACCATCCATCCATTCATTCATTCATTCATTCATTTAATAATCCAATGATTTGTTTAATCATCCATCCGTTTTATCAACCATCCGTTTAGCCATCCATCCATCCATCCATCCACCCATTTAGTCATCCATCCGTTTAATCATCCGTTTAATCATCCATCCATCCTTTCATCCATCCATCCCTCCATCCATCCACCCGTTTAGTCATCCATCCGTTTAATCATCAATCTGTTTAATCATCCATCCATCCATCCGTTTAATCATCCGTTTTATCATCCATCCATCCATCCATTCGTTTAATCATCTATCCATCCATCCGTTTAATCATCCATCCATCCATTCGTTTAATCATCTATCCATCCATCTGTTTAATCATCCATCCATTCGTTTAATCATCTAACCATCCATCCGTTTAATCATCCATCCATCCATCCATCCGTTTAATCATCCATCCATCCGTTTAATCATCCATCCATCCGTTTAATCCATCCATCCATCCGTTTAATCATCTATCCATCCATCTGTTTAATCATCCATCCATCCATCTGTTTAATCATCCATCCATCCGTTTAATCATCCATCCATCCATCCATCCATCCATCCATCTGTTTAATCATCCATCCATCCGTTTAATCATCCATCCATCCATCCATCCATCCATCCATCAGTTTAATCATCTGTTTAATCATCCATCTGTTTAATCATCCATCCATTCGTTTAATCATCCATCCATCCATCCATCCGTTTAATCATCCATCCATCCATTCGTTTAATCATCCATCCATTCGTTTAATCATCTAACCATCCATCCGTTTAATCATCCATCCATCCATCCATCCATCCATCCATCCATCCGTTTAATCATCCATCCATCCGTTTGATCATCCATCCATCCATCCGTTTAATCATCCATCCATCCGTTTAATCATCCATCCATCCATCCGTTTAATCATCCATCCATCCATCCGTTTAATCATCCATCCATCCATCCGTTTAATCATCCATCCATCCATCCGTTTAATCATCCATCCATCCATCCGTTTAATCATCCATCCATCCATCCGTTTAATCATCCATCCATCCATCCGTTTAATCATCTATCCATCCATCCGTTTAATCATCTATCCATCCATCCGTTTAATCATCTATCCATCCATCCGTTTAATCATCCATCCATCCATCCATCCATCCATCCATCCATCCGTTTAATCATCTGTTTAATCATCCATCCATTCGTTTAATCATCCATCCATCCATCCATCCATTCTTTTAATCATCCATCCATCCATCCATCCATTCGTTTAATCATCCATCCATCCATCCATCCATTCTTTTAATCATCCATCCATCCATCCGTTTAATCATCTATCCATCCATCCGTTTAATCATCCATCCATCCATCCATCCATCCATCCATCCGTTTAATCATCTGTTTAATCATCCATCCATTCGTTTAATCATCCATCCATCCATCCATCCATTCTTTTAATCATCCATCCATCCATCCATCCATTCGTTTAATCATCCGTTTAATCATCCATCCATCCATTTAATCATCCATCCATCCGTTTAATCATCCATCCATCCATCCGTTTAATCATCCATCCATCCGTTTAATCATCCATCCATCCGTTTAATCATCCATCCATCCATCCGTTTAATCATCCATCCATCCGTTAAATCATCCATCCATTCATTCGTTTAATCATCCATCCATCCATCTGTTTAATCATCCATCCATCTGTTTAATCATCCATCCATCCATCTAACATGCATGTTTTTGGAATGTGGGAGGAAGTTGGAGTACCCGGAGGGAGAGCTGCCTTTGAGTAATGTTTTCATCTATCATATGCTTTTTACTTAATAGTCATTGCCTGTGTTTTACTCTTTTTTTTTTATTTCTCCCCCTAATCATCTAAAGCAGTGGTTCCCAAACTTTCCGGCTTCGGAACCGGCAAAATATAAATGTGAGATGCTTGTGACCCCAACTCTTGCTTGAGCACACAAGCAGCCAGCTAAAAAGTGGTACAATTACAACACAATCGAAATCAATAGCCTGTATATTGACCAATTTTATTTGTTCAAGTCCTGTTATGTTGTGTCTTATATCATTTTTAACATGCATATGCTTTCTCATGCTATTTTTGGTACGTAGTTTATTTTCTTGGGGGTCTCAAAGGGGGTCCTGACCCCAACTTTGAGAACCGCTCATGTAAAGCACCTTGAATAACCTTGTTGTTGAAAGTGTAAAAATAAAGGAGTCTCTGTATTTATCGCGTTTTACAGACAGGATGCTGTGACTTGTGTTTCAGCTGGCAGCACTGTGAGCACGGGGCGGAAAGTACGAGTGGAAAGCGGTTACTTTTCCCTGGAGAAGACCAAGTCAGAGCCTTCTCCTCAGTCTGCTCATCCTGCCCAGCCACCTCAGCATTTGCCCCTGTCCTCCTCAGCGTCGTCCTCCTCTCTAGGAGCTCCCAGTTCCAGGTACAACTCCGAGTCTGAATCCCATATTCCTCCTCACCAAGACCCCCTCCCCTCTCCAAAAGCTCTTGTTTCCCCGAGCTACTCCACCATCAGCTCCTCTCAGAGCTCGCTGGACTCCGAACCCAGCAGCAGGGCTTCACCCACCTGGGAGGGGCGAGGTGGAGGTGGAGGGAGCACCCGTAGCGTCGGCAGCAGTGGAAGCAGAGTCGGCCGGTCCGGCAGGGAGTACACGGCGCTGTCCGACGTTCCTCGGGCTCGGATTCTGAGCTACAAAGAAGCTTTCCGTTCGGAGAAAAAGCGGCAGGAGCTGAGGGAGCGCACCCGGAGTCCTGGCAGGGAGGAGGTGGTGCGGCTGTTTGGGGAGGAGCGTAGGTGAGAATAAATGTCTTCCTCCGTCTCTTATTGTTGCGTTAAAATAGAGCAAATCAGTTTAGGTTAGGGGTGTAACAGTACATGTATTCATATTCGTGTTTTTCTGTACGGCCCTGTCGGTTCGGTACCTAACGAATCCAGCTGTTTTCTACCCGAACACATCCAGAATGTATGTGCGGAACTCAGAGCGCAGCGTTTCCACAGGACAACTTTAAAAAGTGAACCCAAAGCAAATCAGAAAGGACTCCCAGCTTTCACTAAACTCTATTTGGGAACATACATGGTTTCTCATGCAGCTGCAGTAGAAAAAGAAAGACTGACCGAACCAGAACTTTGTCAGCAAACGCATCTATCATCAACAATAAGGTCCATAACACGCTCTCCACTGAACTGAATGACTCACGTGAAACAATGTCAAGCTGAATGTAAACAAACAAAACCAGCTGACGTCCAACATGGCTACCAGCAGCATCCAATCAGCCCAAACTCCTAATTTTGAATAAAACCCAAGTCGGAGGAATCCCTGAAGGGTTTCCCCCAACAGCTGTCCATGCTGCTTTCAAGTACAGCTGGGAGACTAGACTGTCGAAATATCAAAACAACTCCAAAGTGATTTAAGCATGTTTTATTCTCAATATATGGGAAAAGCATTATTTAAACATTTCTAAACATTAACACTGACTGTTTTCAAGTGGTTCTATTGTTTTCTACTCTGGCTATGTCTGCTTGTTGTATTTTATTTATTTTAAATAATTAATTAATAAATTTTTAGGAATTGAAAGGAAGGAATTCAGTAAAAAAGTGTTTTGTTTAATGCTGATCAAAGTAAAAAAAAAAAGTTATATTCACATTTGTATTTATTTCTCTTGGTTAAAGTGCACCATGTCATTTCTGTATTCTAGTGGTTATATTGTTTTCTACTTTGGCTATGTCTGCTTGTACTATTTTATTAAAAATCAAATCTCCAGTAAGTTCTATACTATATATATATATATATATATATATATATATATATATATATATATATATATATATATATATATATATATATATATATATATATATATATAAAATTTTTTTTATGCGCGCATATGTACTTATTTTTCTTGATTGAAGTCAATCAGTCAATTGAAGTTTATTTATATAGCACTTTCCACAACTCTGGAAGGTGACCAAAGTGCTTTACAGAAGGGAAGAGACAATGCACATAAGAAATAACAGGCAGAATAAAAATAAAAATTAAGAATTCAGTAATAATAACACATACATCAACAGAGCATCGATTCACAATAAAATTCACAGTAGATTTACTGATTTACATCTAAAAAGATGTTTTCAAATTTACTTAGCAGGTAGCTTGTTCCAGAGCTTAGTGCTTGGATCTGGACCGAGGAAGTTCCAGACAAAGCTGCTCCTCTTGCGACCTTTGTGTAATGAGCGACAGGTGTACCGAAAAGGTACCGAACCGTACTTTAAACCCCCAAATACGTACCAAAGCTGTGATTAAAAAATAAATAAATTTTTGTGTACTGTTACACCCCTAGTTTAAATACATTCAGTGCAGAAACGGTCCAGAGATTTGTTTCTTGAAGTGAGCATTATAAATCAGGCAGCTGATAGGTTAGATACATGTAGATCATCCCATCCTTTAAGAAAAATTAATCATTTTAGCATTTTAGCACCACCCTGTTGCTTCTTTCTACACCTTTTTGCTGCAGCTTCCTATCGTAGCATAACCGCTGGGTTCACATAAGTAATTTCTGGGAAGATTAATGCTCACGTCACTTCATTTTCTGGTGTTTTCTACCTTCTTTTTTTTTGCTCTTGCTGCCCTCTAGTCTCTCTTGTTGTTTCGATCTTTTCCAGGAGCTTCTCAGAGCTAAAGCCAAAGCAACCCTTCCACCCCTGTCCCCTGCTGGTCACCGCTGATTCCTGCTTTCTCTCATTTTCATCTCTGCACCACCTGGGGAGCACACACATGCACCGTTTCACCTCATTTCCTTCCTACATCACAGTGACTCAAGCACACAAGTGGTTGCTTGTACATTCAGTTTAATCTCTCTAAGCTTAAGACATTTACTCTTGCAAGTGCAGTGCCTTCAGGTAATGTTAACAGTTTTCATTGCTGCCGCCGCCTCTGCAATGTGGATAATGAGAAATTCCTGACGTTTTTCCTGTTTCTCTTGTCATGTAACAGATGTTTAGTTATAGAGGCATCTATTTGGAATTATTTCCTTTCCTGGTACATGGGCAGAACTTTCAGTTTACAATAATTTTTAAGGCTTTCCCTAAATTTCCTAACCTCAAGAAAGCTTCCAAATTATTCTGATTTGTGGTCTAAATCATTGTGTTTCCGTACTTTCATTTATCTTGATAAAGACAACACTGTGTTTTTGTAGGAGATCTCAAATAATCGGCCGGTTCGAGGAGAGCCCATCGGTGGAGCGCATGGATACGAGCGGCGGCCATGACGCCTCAGCGAACCAGAGGCAAGGCCGGAGCGAGAGGCGCTATCTGGATGGCAAACATGTACGCTCTATGCTCTCGTTATTAGGCGCACGGAGGTCAAAGAGTGTTTTAACTGCAGTTTCTAACCGATTTTTATAATTGTAGGAGATGTCACTGGATACAGGAAAGGACTGTTTGGTCCCAGATTTGTCCAGCTCCAATTTTCTCAATTTAAGAAGAGCCAAGTCGTTGGACCGCAGAGCCTCCGAGTCTTCAATGACTGTGAGTTTAGAGACTATTAGAGCATCAGCAACTTACTGGGTGAACCCATTTTCCTGCACTTGTAAACAGTTTTTAAGGTGTTATGGTGTTTTTTTTAATTTGTTTTACTCCAGCTAGATATTAGTTAACATATTCATTAAAAAAGGTAATAAAAAAATTTACTTTTAAATGCAGAGTCATTGTTTTCTATCCGTTTATGGTTTAAAATATTCAGGTCAGTTTTTTTGAAGTCCTTATTTCCATATTTACTTGTATGTCTATGAGATCCAGCCTGTAATCTTCGCTTTTCGTTTTGTCTTTAAACCTGGACTGCATTTAAGAGGCTGCATGAGAAAATACAAAAATACTTGGATTAATTGCAAAGTTTAAAATATTGATTCATATTTCCCCGCACAATAAAAAAAAAAACACTCAAAAAGTGGTGATTCATATCGTTTAATTCGCCTTAAACCTGCGAATGTATCCACACCCATGTTGTGTTTTTATACCTGTTAGCTGCATCAGTAAAGAGGAAGCTAGCTTTAAACGACATCCTCGGTTTATTTTTTTATAAAGAATCGCAGATTATACACAGTTGCTCTCCTGCTTTTTGGTCTAATTGGTAGAAGATGTTTGACAACCAGAAGTCTAACTCAGGATGCTTCCAGTCCAGCTCTTGCTCATTACTCCATGTATCCCCTTCAAAATAAAAGCCTGATCAATTAAATCTGTAGAAACCCTTAATTTACTGATTTCCTGCAGAACTGCATGCAGCAACAGCTCGACAGTGTCTTTTTCCTCCCTGCTCTTTAAAAACATATTTTAATTGACTTCTAATTTTTCTTTTGATCACAAATAGTAAGAACTTTAATTTACAATCATTTTAATAGTTGATCAGCTCTTTTATTTAGTATTAAAAACTAGCGGAGTAACGGTACATGTATTCAGATTTTTCGGTACGGTCCTGTCGGTTCAGAGTCCAGGGCATCTATAAAAAGTGACACCAAAACAAAACAGAAAGGACTCCCAGTTATCACTAAACTCTATTTGGAAACATTAATGGTTTCTCATGCAGCTACAGTAAAAAAAGAAAGATGGACCGAACCAGAACTTTGTTAGCGAACGCATCTTTCAACAGCAATAAGGTCCATAACACGCTCTGCGCTGAACTGAATGACTCACCTGAAACAATGTCAAGATGAATGTAAACATCACTGATACTAGAGAAAAACCAGCTGACGTCCAACATGGCTACCAGTAGCATCCAATCAGCCCAAACTCCTAATTTTGGATAAAACGCAAGTCGGTGGAAGGGATTTTCCCAACAGCTGCCCATGCTGCATTCAAGTACAGCTCGGAGACTAGGCTGTCGAAATTTTAAAAACAACTCCAAAGTGATTTAAGCTGGTTTTATTCTCAATATATGAGAAAAGTATTATTTAAACATTTCTAAACATTAACACTGACTGTTTTCAAGTGGGTATATAATGTTTTCTACTCTGGCTGTGTCTGCTTGTACTATTTTATTTAAAACAAATCCAATCAAATCTCCATCCAGTCAGTTTTATACTTTTAACTTTTTTAAGTTATAGGACATAGTGAAACAAAATAAATTTCAGGAATTGAAAGGAAGGAATTCAGGAAAAAAAGTGTTTTTGTTTTTTAATGCTGATCAAAGTAAAAAAAAAAAAAGCAATACATACATTTGGATTGAATTTTTCTTGATTAGAGTGCACCATGGCATTTGTGTACCGTAACACCCCTAATACTTCTACAGCTCTCGCTGTATTCCCATATTTACAGCCACTGGGGATTTAAGCAAAAAATAAAGTTAGCTATAGCATTTCTGCAGCCATCAAGCTGATTAAAGGCGCAGGACCGACTCCTTCTAGTCTGAGGTTCTGTTTAGGGAGAGCTGCAGGGGTAATCCAGTCAGCGTGTGGCTGGTTTCTCTGTCCAGGCTGCAGCTGCCGATCCCCCCCCCCCCCTCCACACACACACACACAGTCAAACACAGACATGCAAACGTCTACACACACCACTGCCGCCGCTGCAACCGATTATAAATAACCAGCTCAGAAGCAAGCAGAGTTGTGTGGCAGAGAGGAACTGATTGTCAACATGCGATTTAAAGGCGTCGGGGCATCAGAATGACTCTGTGCCAGGCGGTGACACCACACCGGATGAAGCTCAACAGAAACAAGGTACTGTTGAGCGATCAGAAGGCAGGTTTTAGACGAATGTTTGACGCTGGAGTCTATAAATGGTCTGGAGGTTGCTCCAACGTAGCAGTTTGTGTTTCACAGGGAAGCTCCAGGTCCCGCCAGTCAGTCTCCGGGGCTGAAGCCCCATAGCGGGGCGTCTGATTCTTAACTTTTAAGGTTTATTAACCTTAATGCAAACGAGGAAATCAGTTTAAGAACAGTATTTAGTCAGAAGCCGCTTATTTTTGGTTCTACATCAAGGAAAACTACAAACAAGCTGCACAATATTTCAGAAAACATAACCTAATTATCCTGTGTGTGTCTGTTTCGAAATATCCGTTTAATGATTCCGTTTAATGGGATAATATGATATTATTATTATCTGTTTGTTTTTGCTGCAGCCGGATTTGCTAAACTTTAAAAAAGGATGGATGACGAAACTTTATGAAGATGGAGTGGTAATTTGGTTTCATTACAGTTTTTCTGTATGTCCTCTCCTCTGATTGATGAATTTCAACTAATCTGCTTCTTTTTTCCTCCTTAGTGGAAGAAACACTGGTTCGTGCTGACGGACCAGAGTCTGAGATACTACAAAGACTCGATAGCTGAGGAGGTAAGAGTCGTATATTTTTTTTTTTAGAGCTGATTTAAATCTTGAAGATGCTAATTCTCTTCTGTTTTCTGTAAGGCCTCAGAGCTGGATGGTGAGATTGACCTCTCCACATGTTATGATGTCAAAGAGTTTCCTGTCCAGAGGAACTACGGCTTCCAGATCTTTGTGAGTGTCCCATCCTCCTGCATCACTAATCACCAGGGGTGTAATGGTACACGTATTATGATTTTTCGGTTCGGTCCCGAACGAATCCAGCTGTTTTCTACCTGAACACATACAAAATGTTTATGTGGGGAATGTTTCCGCAGGGCAACTTTAAAAAGTGGCACCAGAACAAAACAGAAAGGACTCCCAGCTATCACTAAACTCCTTTTGGGAACATTAATGGTTTATCATGCAGATACAGCAGAAAAAGAAAGATGGACCGTAGCAGAACTTTGTCAGTGAACTCATCTTTCAACAGCAATAAGGTCCATAACACGCTCTGCTCTGAACTGAATGACTCACCTGAAACGAAGTTAAGCTGAATGTAAACATCACTGATAGTAGAGAAAAACCAGCTGACGTCCAACATGGCTACCAGTAGCATCCAATCAGCCCAAACTCCTTATTTTGGGCAAGTTGGAAGAATCCCTGTTGATGAGAAGGGATTAACCCAACAGCTGCCCCATGCTGCATTCAGGTACACCTGGGAAACAAGGCTGTCGAAATATCAAAGTGATTCAAGCATGTTTTACACTCAAATATGAGCAAAGTATTATTAAAGCATTCCTAAACATTAACACCGACTGTTTTCAGGAGGTTATATTGTTTTCTACTCTGGCTATGAAATCTGTCTATTAAATCTCCAGTCAGTTCTATACTTTCAATTTTTTTAAGGTATAGAACATACAAAAATCAAATTATATTCAGGAAATGAGAGAAAAGAATTCAGGAAAAAAGGTTATTTTGTTTAATGCAGATCAAAGAAAAAAAGTCATGAAAATTTATATTTATTCTCCCTGATTACAGTACACTGAAAACGCACCGAGCCGTGACTGTAAAACCCCAAACACGTACCGTATAAGGCGTAAATATGAATTTGGCCGCTACACAGTTGAGCTCTGCCGTCTCCCGCCACTCTATAAACAACCTGGGGGCTCTCCGTGTGGTGCAACTTTAGGTATCAGGCTTCCTCGCTGCTCTCTGTGAAACACTTTATTGTCTGACACGGAGGATGCCAGCTGATTTGTCATCTCTGTGTGAGAGAGGCTGACATCAGTGCGGTCTAAATTTGATGCGGCCGTCGCCGGCTCTTCCCGTCTCTTAAATCCATGCAGCACACGAAGAGCCGCAGCAGTTTTTCATGCATGTATGGGAAATATTCAGACGTAATCTGCTTCTGGTACTTGGAAGATTTCACTGTCATCATATTTCAGTGGAGCAATAATACCTACAAGGTCATTCATGTGTTGCTTCCACAGCTCTGTTCTGCAGGATGTCAGAAATAGAGTGGTGAAAAGGATAGTTGTTGCTTTGGCTGAGAATAACATGGGTTTGGTGTCAAAATGAATAACTCCAGTATCTAAATCTGCTGCTGAGGGGCTGCTGGCTTTAACTTTGCTTCATGTATAAACTGACTAATTCCTTTACATCCTCACACCTGAAAATTAGCTTCTTTTTGTTGAATCCTGCTGCAGCTTCCTCGCTCTTTATCTTTGATATCAGGAATATAGTTAGTGCACCAACAACGCACATTTTCCTTTGAAAGGTATTAGATCGGATGAAATTCATGCATAGGTTTAAATATAGTTCCCAAATAAAAGTCTGGAATTTTTTATTTTTTTTACCATTTCTGGGTCATTTTTTGAATTTGGTGCACATCGGGGTGTCTGGTTACTGAAACCATAACATTGTGTTTCTGAACATTGCATCTCATGAAGGACTATTTGAACCTCAGAGAAACTCTCTTCCCATTTTAGGCATAAAATCTCAAACATTATTAGGAATATCTTTTTGTTTTTCTTAGGTTGTTTTAACAGTTGTTTTTTTTTTTAAAGGGGTTGAAGATTTTAACTAAAAGTAGCATTATGTCTGCATTGGCTAGGGTATGGAGCAGCATACAGCATGAATAAAACCAGAAATAAATATATATTTTTTCCCAGACAATCATTAGATCTTTTCAAAAACAATCGTAAATATAATGTATGCATGTAGTAGCGCTGAAAGGTTGAGCTTGATGATAAAAAAATAAGAAATATAAGAATAAGAAAAAATGCTAACACTTACCTGTTTTACTGTTTGAGCAGGAAAAGACTTTAAAAATGTCACTTCCTTCGTGCAGAGGGAGTTTGACTTAACAATTCTTTTTTTAAAGAGGGAGATTGGTATGTTGTTACTAGCGGACAAGATTAAATTGTGCTATTTTATGGATAATACATTTTTTATTTAGGTTTAAAAAGACACTCGGAAAATTAGCAGAAAGAACTTCTGGTTAATATTTACAATTATATTTCAAATTGGTGACATGCCTATTTAACTCCTCAGCAACCCATGAAAAGTATTAAAAAAAACATAATTTTTAATATGTTAGTGTGTTGTAATGCAAAGAACAATGAATTCTTTCATTGTTTTAAAATATATTTTGCGACTTACTTTATATAAAAAAAATATACCTAAACGTTGAAGGTTGGCTCAGAAATGCAAAAGCCAAAGGATGCATTGCGAGTTTTACCAAACAAACAAAAAATCAGAAACTATACTATAGAAGTAGGTGAAGAGTTTGATGTTTAAAACCCTTTAACATCCATCCATCCATCCATCCATCTTCTTCCGCTTATCCGGGGTCGGGTCGCGGAGGCAGCAGCTTAAGCAAGGACACCCAGACTTCCCTCTCCCAAGCCACTTGTTCCAGCTCCTAGGGAGGAACCCCAAGGCGCTCCCAGGCCAGCCGAGAAACATAGTCCCTCCAGCGTGTCCTGGGCCTTCCCCTGGGCCTCCTCCCGGTGAGACGTGCCTGAAACACCTCACCAGGGAGGCGTCCAGGAGGCATCCTGACCAGATGCCCGAGCCACCTCAACTGACTCCTCTCGATGTGGAGAAGCAGCGGCTCTACTCTGAGCCCCCTCCGGATGACCGAGCTTCTCACCCTATCTCTAAGGGAGAGCCCAGACACTCTGCGGAGGAAACTCATTTCAGCCGCTTGTATCCGTGATCTCGTTCTTTCGGTCACCACCCAGAGTTCGTGACCATAGATGAGGGTAGGAACGTAGATCGACCGGTAAATCGAGAGCTTCGCCTTTCGGCTCAGCTCTCTCTTCGCCACGACAGACCGGTACAGCGCCCGCATAACTGCAGATGCCCGGAGAAGGCACCCCACCCTTTTCCGGCTCAAGACCATGGCCTCGGATTTGGAGGTGCTGATTCTCATCCCAGCCGCTTCACACTCGGCTGCGAACCGCTCCAGCGAAAGCCGTAGATCACGTTCCGATGAAGCCAACAGGACCACTGCAAAAAGCAGAGACCCGATCCTGAGGCCACCAAAACGGATCCCCTCAACACCTTGGCTGCGCCTAGAAATCCCGTCCATAAAAGTTATGAACAGGATCGGTGACAAAGGGCAACTTTGGCGGAGTCCAACTCTCACCGGAAACAAGCCCGACTTACTGCCGGCAATGCAAACCAAACTCTGGCACCGGTCGTACAGTGACCTACCAGCCCGTTTCAAGGGGCCCGGTACCCCATACTCCCGGAGCACCCCCCACAGGGCCCCCCGAGGGAGACGGTCGAAGAACCTTCTCCAAGTCCACAAAACGCATGTAGACCGGTTGGGCGAACTCCCACGCACCCTCCAGGACCCTGCTGAGGGTGTAGAGCTGGTCCAGTGTTCCACGGCCAGGACGAAAACCGCATTGTTCCTCCTGGATCCGAGGTTCGACTATCCGTCGGACCCTCCTCTCCAGAACCCCAGAATAGACCTTACCAGGGAGGCTCAGAATCAGAAAACATTACTTTAACATTCCTGCAATTTTCACCCAAAATGTTTTAAAAATGCATATAGGCTACCTTAAAATTAAATCTTTTCTTGAACCATTTGGAGTGGAGGCATGGTTGAAGTCTGAAGTGTTGTTGTTACAAAGAAATCTGATTTTGAAGACAAGCTTTAAAAGTGGCTTTAGAATGGAGTGGTGGACTAAAACACACCGTCTAAAGCCTTAAGTATCACATTTACCCACACAAATATGACACGTTTTTCTAACTAAAGGTCCGCGGTGGCCAAATGTGCAGGAAAATGTCCACTCTCCAGGGTGAGTACCACTCAGATTTAAAATACAAAAATAAAAAGTAATCAGAATCATAATGGTCTCTTCTCAAACAAAGCTCCACGACTTCCTCCAAGTTGTATTTTGTTTTAAAAGTGTTTTCCAACATTGCTGAAAGTGTCTCCTACTGGTGCGTCTGTGTTTGGATAAATCCTTTTTACCGCCTTAGCTTCAAATCCTGTGATAAAGCCCGCCCCTCAGGTGAGATATCTGCATCTACAGCATTCCATTGGCTATTTGATGCATCAGTCATTATTCTGTGAAGAAGGTACTTTTCACCTATTAGACCAAGTTCAGATGTCCATCAAAAGCTAGCACTTCCGGGAAGGTGCGCAGTGACTAATCTGAACATGCTAGCGGAAGCTACAGTACCATGAAAACCATTGTGATAAATCCTCGCAAGGAAGGAATTTACAAAGGTTGTCAGCGGCGGATTATGTTGGATTGAGGATGTCAGGCTTGTCGAGGACTAACTATTATTGGAGGACATGAATCAGACCGTTGTGGATGTAAAAATGTGACTGTTTTTGTTCGAGGTGACTCTGATAGGAGGCTACAAACGGTGAGTAGGTAGTTTGACAAAAGCGCTCGCTGTGTCTACAGTTATGATTGTACGATTGTATCCTTGATGTGAAAGTAAAGTATTAAAGTCATGTTATTAAAAAGTAAAAAATCGAAGCCGATTATTTCCAATAATACATTTTAATGCTAATATCGGCTTATAAGGAGTCTATGCCGATAATATTGGACATTCCTGAAGGAAATATTTGTGGTAAACCTGTGGGACACCGGATTCAGAGAATCACCCTTCTGCCCTCTTTACTCTGATACCCCTAAATCAAATCCAATACCTTCAAAACTGCAATAAAATGCAATAAAGAGGATTGAAGAAATGTTTTAATTGAACTGTATTTTTGTTGTATTGCCTCTGATGAAACGTTTGTCTGCTTTCCAGTGTAAAGACGGTGCGTGCACCCTGTCGGCCATGACCTCCGGAATCCGTCGCAACTGGATTCAGGCGATCATGAAGAACGTGCGCCCCACCATCGCCCCCGATGTCACCCGGTAATCCCCAGCCAGGATTGGCACCGGCCGCTGGCAGATGCAACACTTCTATTGGTTGACATTCCTTTCTCCTCCTCCTCACCCGCTCTTCCCTTCTTTCTCTTCCTGCTCGTCTGGTATTTTTCAACCCGCTTCCAGGAAAAACATCTCTCTGAAACTATCGGTTCTGAAGCCCAGGTTGGAGTGCTTGTGTGTCGAGCCCCCCCTCCTTAAACAGTGATGTAACTGCCCAGCAATGTTTGTTGTCCAGCTACGTGTCGTGTGGTTGAGTAATGTCCCCCTCTCCTGTCAGCTATGCTTCTGTAGCGACTACAATAATCTGCCCGACAACACGGACTGATGCCACTCATCACTCTGGGAGCTGTGGACATATTTCCAAACAGCAATTCTTTAAAAATTGGTTCGTTTTTAGGGTTAATTGGTCTGCCTCTGAGCTGCAGTCCATAAACCCTCAATCTGTTGAGCTGCAGAGCAGCTGCTGTTGATAAAAATTATGTTTTTTGTTTTACTTATTAACTTGATAATTTGGACATTTCTACATATTAAAGCTGCAACAGAGTATCAGGCCCGTTGTAGATGAAAGAAAAATAATTGGCCACAGAGGAGGAAATTTCCGCCAAATAACTATACAAATAAATAAAAGAAACTGAGATTAGTTTCTCACATTTTCAAGGAATAGCTCTGAAATTCACTGTTGAAAAGTTGTACATTTGCAAGAGAAAACTCACAAATTTCCATGATTACAGGCATACATTTTTGATATTTAAACTAAGATATTTTCAGTCATTGTAAAGTCTGAAAGTTGCAAGAAAAAACTCTCAAATTTACCAGAAAACCATCAGACATTTGCTGAGGTTTTAAATCGGATATTTCTGACAGAAAATGCCAGAAGTCCTCTAAAATTTAGGTGGCAAATCTAAAATTTTTGTACGACAGCGACTGCTTTTTTTACATTTCCAGACACACTCCTGTTTGTCACCAGGGCTGCTCTGCATAGACACCCCACAGCCTTTTCTTCCACTGTTTTAACCATCTTACCTCCTCACCAACCTCACATTTTAAACAACGCTGATCTGGATTATGTCCCGTTTCACTTTGACATATCTGTAAGCAGCTTACTGCCACCAGATTCCTCACATTTATCTTCTAGATGAGATGTTTACGTGGAAGTCTCAGGCTGGCATCTGCAGCACAGCTCATCTCAGATTATCTAAGCTGCTTTCGCTCACACTGTCTGCCTTTATAAGTGTTTGAGTGATTGATGCTTTGACTTGGCTCTGTTTATGGCGGTGATTCGGGGTATCTGCAGGTCACAAAACAAAAACAGAAGCATTTTTCTTTCCATTAGGACTTCCCTTAACACCTGAGTGCAGAAATATAAGACCTCAGTCTCATTTTTACTGAGCACACCCAAACTTCTCTTCTCTGTTTTAACTTTTTTCTGCTCAATTCGGTGTTCAAATCAGATTAAGGGTCGTTTTAAGGTACCTTGCAAAGCAAGCAGGTTCAATTTGTATACAGAAAAATATAATCAAAGTCAAACTGCACACATTCCAGTTTGATTCTAGCTGTAAAACTCTGCAATCAATTTCAGTTTAACTGGCCAAGTGATGGATACGTCTTAAGAAAACCCAACAGATGACATTGATTCACAGACTTTCAACCCCTCCTGAACAAGCATGTGGCGACAGTGGGGAGGATTTGGGATTGAAGAAGATACAGGGCTTACCCCAGACCAGATTGCTTTTTGTCTTTATTTTTTTAGCATGTGAAAGAAAAAATGCTTTAAATGATACGACATCTCAAATTTCTGACCAACTCAAAGCAGATGAAAAGCACTAGATTAAACATATAAATTAATATGATTTGATGAAGCCTCAGATCACTGATCCAGGGAATACACCTTACATCCAGTAAGAGCAGATATATAAAGCAAGAGGGCAACTAAATTTGACTATATAACTAATATATTGACCGAAAAAAAACAAACGCATCTTATTCTCTTAGATCAGATCTGGGCCTCTGCTATTTTTCCTGCTCTATTCTACATTCTTACCCTGATTTAATCTCATGTTTCGTTGGTTCTTGCACAAGTTTATTTACCAATTTCCAATTCTGTCGTTCATAGAGTTGATTAATTGCATAAATGCAAAATAAAAACCCGACAAAAAACAAAAACAAAGTAACTTTTAACCATTTTTATTTAAAACCAACATTTCAGCTTAGGCCTACAATACATATATACATAACATACATATACTTACCTCTCACGTTTGAACTCTTCCCCTGTAAAAACATACATATTATTATCTTATCATTCATTTTAAATGTTACAGACTGTAACCTAACATTTAGCAAACCTGCCCTTTTTAAAATAGGAATCACAAACCTGAATCATAACCCGTTTTATAACAGCTGTTGTTGTCAATCTGTACTTTTTGTCTAAAAAAAGTTCCTGATATCCATGTCTGCATTCCCAGCACCTGCAGGCAGGATGGCAGGCTGTATGCAGAATACTTTATGCAGCTGCTGCCTCTCTGTTGGACTCCGGTACTGCAACTTAATTCCAAGAAGCTTTTTTTCCTCCCTTCTAAAGTGAAATTCAGATTTGGGGCTTTGCAGAAAACATCCGGGGCTCAAGCCCAAGTAGCCACCCTATTACTCCTCCCCTGGGAAGGACTAAACCACTGCACCTATTTATTTATTTTTTTTAATCAGCCCATTTTCTTTTGTAATTGTACACAAAGTGTAATAAAACATATTTAAAAACACCATATGTATTAAATTTGAGTATCTTTGAAAATTTGATTTATTTTTAGTAATTCAATTCAAAAATTTTAACTTGCACAGTATACAGATATATTACATACAGACTGGTACATTTCAAATGTTTATTTCTGCTCATTTTGATAATTGCTGGCTTGACAGCAAGTGTACAACCAAAAATTCAGTAAATTTGGAAAATTAAATGCCAGCCTACTAAAAGAATATCCAAGACTGGGATTATCTGTTCACATTTTTCCTTCCACTAAACTTTTAATCAATATACTCTGATACAGCGCGCTGTGATGGATTTGAGAGCATTTCACTGATATTATAATTTACTGTGTTTGAATGAAGCTCGGCATTTTCCATCTTCAGTGACAGGGATCGCTTATAACCGATGAAAAATTTGAACTGGAATCTTTCTATTTTCTTAATTCTCACCACTTGGTCGTTTTTCCTGAATCTTTTTTTTTTTTTTAAGGAAATTGGAGACATGATGTATTTTTTTGTTTTCTACTTGGCATTTTTTGGCACTTTAAGTGGAGCCGCTGCCACCCATACAAAAACGTAATCTTTTACCACAGAGTATTCAATTCAATTCAGCTTATTTACATAGCGCCGATTCACGACAGATGTCATCTCAAGGGCGCTTTACAAGAAAAGTTGTTTCAATAGTAACATTCCAATCAGTTTAAAGTTTTAGTTAGTTTACTATCTAAGGAATACCATCAGATTAGGTCGAGTCATTGACTTGAGGTTGCGCCCAGTTGATTCAGACTCCAACCGCAGCAATCCCTCATACTGACCAAGCATGTAGCGACAGTGGAGAGGAAAAACTCCCCTTTAACAGGAAGAAACCTCCAACAGAACCAGAACCAAGCGGCCATCTGCCACGATCGTCTGGGTAACTCTCAAAAAAAGCTTAAACTTTCCTGTCTTTGATTTAACAAAAAAAATTAAAAAGGTAAAAATGAAATGGATACAGCAGATGTCTTTGATCAGGCGTGTCATCAATGGAGCTAGTGCACCATTCGTTGCAGGTCTTCCTCCCTTCACTGTCTAAACAATTAGAGGAAAAAAGTGGAATTCACTTATAATTTATAACCAAAAACCTGCAGAAACCCTGTCAAAGCTTAGCTGTGGAAGGCTTTCCTCGACTGTTTTTAGCTGATGTCTCCGTTTTCACTGTGCTTCCTGTTTATTCAGGTCGATCCCTGATGAAAACTCAAAGGGTCAAGTGATGTTGGAGCCGTGTCCCCATGTCACCCCCGACCCCAAGTCCGACGACCCCAAACAGTCGCCGGGCGGCAACGCCACCACTCCCCCGTCTGAGCCACGCAGGAAGGGAGTCCGTGAGCGCAGGCGAGAGGGTCGCTCCAAAACCTTCGACTGGAACGAATTCAAAATGGAGAAGGAAAAGCCCGCAAAAGAACGAGCGGACACAGTCGATCTCAGCTCGACGACGTTCCCCGCAACCTCCTCCTGCTCCCCGTCGTCTTCCGCCTCCTCTTTGGCCTCCTCTCCCGTGTCGTCCTCCTCCCTGCAAACCTCATCCACATCGTGTCCTCTCCCTCCTGATGTGAAGGAGGAGCCATCCCCACCTGAGAGCCACCAGCAGGAAATAATGGACCACTCGGGAGGCGTCGCTCTAAGGGCCGCGGACGCAACAGATGGCGTGGCTCCAGACGTCCGGGAGGAAATCGAGCAGAGGTGGCATCAGGTGGAGACGACGCCGTTGAGAGAAGAGAAACAGGTGCCGATACCCACAGCTTTAGGAAACGCTGAGCGGCTGCCTGCACACGAGCTAGCCTCGCTGCTAGACAAGGAGGTGGGTTCTCCGCTGTGTGGGCGGACGTATGATGCACGTTCCTGGTTCCTCGGTGATTCAGAGTTCAAAGTCGCGAACTTCTTTGCACAAAATCAATCTCGCATAAAGCGATCTCATCCGCTTAATTCTTGACAACTTCAGTCCCGTTCAGAATGAGCTGTTTGGAGGGCTCTGTCACTTTTATGCAAATTAGCGGTTTCAGACCACACCCACCCGTCTTGTTACTAGGCTACGAGTTTTGAGAATGGCATGGGCGGAGTTTGACAGGTGAGGGGCGGTTATATGCAAATTCCACTCATTCTGACGTCACATTAAGGCATTTTTTCCAACTGCTTGTAGAAGCGCAAGATTTCTGACAGCAGAAATTAGCACAAAAAAAGAAAAAATGGATGGAGTGTTTATAGAGGCAGCAGATACCAAAATGGTACCACAAAAGGATGAAAAAAGTTACATTTGCATGTTACGTTCCCGTTTTACCTTCAATTTGTCTCTGAGCTAGAGTCAATTAACAAAATAGTTTTTTTCACTTACTGTTTAACGTAACGTAAAAAACGTATTTGGTGGCCACCGATTGTGCAAGTTGTCCCACTTAAAAAGAAGAGAGAGTTCTGTAATTTTCCTCATATGTTCACTTCAACTGTGAGAGACAGAATGAAAAAGAAATCCAGGAAATCATAAAGAATTTATTTGTATAACGGTGCAGAAAATAAGCATTTGGCCAAAAACAAAAGTTCACCTCAATCCTGTGTAATGTAACCTTGGTTGGCAATGACGGAGGTCAAAGGTCACCTGTAGGTCTTCACCAGGTTCTCACACACTGTAGCTGGTATTTTGGGCCCATTCCTCCTTGCAGATCTTCTCTAGAGCTGGGATGTTTTGGGACTTTCATCTCCCTCCACAGGTTCTCTATTGGATTGAGGTCTTGAGACTGGCTTGGCCACTCCAGAACCTTGAAATGCTTTTTACGTAGCGACTCCTTCGTTGCCCGGGCGACGTGTTTGGGATCATTGTCATGCTGGAAGATCCAGCCACGTTTCATCTTCAATGCTCTCACTGATCGAAGGAGGTTTTTGTCCAAATTCTCACGATAAATGGCCCCATTCATCCTCTCTTTAATACGGATCAGTCGTCCTGGTCCCTTTACAGAACAGCAGCCCCAAAGCATTATGCTTCCACCCCCATGCTTCACAGTGGGTTTGGTGTTCTTGGATGGTCTCTGGCAAACTTTAGACGGGCCTGGACATATGCTGGTTTAAGCAGGGAGACCTTTCAAGCGCTGCATGATGCGTAGTGTGTAACCTTTGTTACCATGGTCCCAGCTTTCATCATTGACCAGTTGCCCCCGTGTAGTTCTGGGCTGTTTCCTCATTGTTCTCTAGATCATGTGTTCCCCACATGGTGAAATCATGCATGGAGCCCCAGGTAGAGGGAGATTGTCAGTGATCTTGTATTTATTCCATTTTCTAATATTTGCTCCAACAGTTGATCTCTTCTCACCAAGCTGCTTGGCTGTTGTAGATCGGCTCATCCCAGTCTTGTGCAGGTGTACAATCTTGTCCCTGGTGTCCTTGGACAGCTCTCTGGTCTTGTCCATGATGGAGGTTGGAGTCTGACTGTTTGAAGGTGTCTTTTATACAGATAACGAGTTCAAACAGGTGCATTAATACAGGTAACGAGTGGAGGATAGAAGAGATTCTTAAAGAAGGTCTGTGAGGACCAGAATACTTGCTTGTTTGTTGGTGCTAAATACTTATTTTCTGCACCATTATGCAAATAAATTCTTTTTAGAAAATCATGCTATAAGATTTCCTGGAATTTTTTTTTATTACATTCTGTCTCTTAGAGTTGAAGTGAACCTATGATGGAAATTACAGACCTCAGATCTTTTTAAATGGGACAACTTGCACAATCGGTGGCTGCCAAATTACTTTTTGCCCCGCTGTATTAACCTTATATGTTTTAACATTTTGCTTGAAATTTGTCAAAATAAAAAAAAAAAATGAAAAAGCCTATTCCACATATTAAAGCTACGACAGAGTATCGTAATCATTGTAGATAAGAGGGGGAAAAAATGACCACGGAGGAGGACATTTCTGCCAAATAACTCAGAACCTTTCAGACTTGTTTCACATATTTTTAAGAAAAAAAAGATTAACTGTTGAAAAGTTGTACATATGCAAGAGAGAACTCAGAAATTTCCATGACTTAATAAGGCATACATTTTAAACTAATATTTTCTCACATTGTAAGAAGTTTCAAGAAAAATACTTTTTATCAAATTTATCAAAGAAACATTGGGACTTTTACTGAAGTTTTAGAAAATTCCAGAACTCCTCTAAGATTTTAGGGTGTAATTCATAGGAGATTCAGATCTGGATATTTTCCAATATGTAAGTGGTTCATACGGATCTTTTCCCGGATCAGAACAACTTCTCCCGGTTTCAGGTGAGGTCGTGGACACTTCAAACTTCGTGCAAGTGTGTGACTTTAGTCATTGCAGCACAAAAACACCAACTTGATGCAGCCATGTTGCAGCTTCTACCTCAGTCTCAGGCGTTCATGGCCTCATCTGAACCCGGGAGAAGTCCTGATTCAGGAAAAGATTTGCATCCACCACTTACACTTTGGAAAATATCCAAATGCACCTCGTAAAGATTTCACTTAAATCTTAGAGGACTTCTGGCATTTGTTTTTGGAAATATCTGATTCTCAATAAATTTTAACATGTGTTAAAGCAAAGATGGGAGCTACATGTCACACTTTCATAAGTTTTTTTTAAAATACATTTAAAGTATTGCATGAAAATATCTGATCTGCCTGGTTTGTTCCTGAAACTGAAATGCTTAAAAAGCAAGAAATAAACTCTATTTTTCAGCTGGGACAAAAGCAGAAGGAGCTGGACCGACTTCAGGAGCAAAACAACCTGTTGAAGGAGCAACTGGAAGATGCGCTGGGGAGGGAACAAAGTGCCAGGGAAGGATATGTGCTGCAGGTACTCGACACACATGCAGATGTGTCCAGGTAGGGATGGAGCGGTTTGGTTTACCAAATCAATGATTCGGTCCGGATCGCGGTTTTGGGGTTGGTTCACCTTTCCATCAACTCTTCAGTGAAGCCATTTATTTATCAGCAACGTTTCAGCGTCCCTGAGGACTTAGCAAGTATCCATTCCTTCATTGGGATTAAATAGGTTTTAAAAAAGGTTTTAACCCCCCTTCAATCCGAGCGTCCCCGGAACCGGGGGCAGCAGCACTTCCGCCATCAAAATCGATCCAAACACCTGCTGTACATTAACAAATATCTGCGTACGAGGCTCCTTCCTAACTCACCAACACCCACTTCCAACAACAAGCAGCTAAATGGGAAAAACAAGTACCTGAATAGACACTAAAGAGGTATATCTGAAAAAAAAACACGGCAACAACAGTGCAATACAGTCCCAGCCGCACAAATTAAAGCCCAAACTCTGCTCTTTCCAGCGGTGTCTGTGTCACAGCACTGCATGCAGTACTCACTGAATCAGCAGCCAGGAAAGAGGAATAACTACGCTCATTTTGTGAAACCAAAAAAACCCATACATTTAGTCTAACCATTGCTGTTTCATGTTGATAATCCGTGTTAAAGTAAATATTTCCACTCGTTTCCATAACTCCAACGTCCCTGTGTCGCACTGAAGCAATTCCTGACCGTTTTGTCTCTCCTGGTTTCCTTCGGTGCGACTGGTGAATGATGGCGACCAGTGGGCTCCTGAGACGCTGGTTTATGTTGTTTACAATGTCTGACTGGAGTAATGAATACTTCTTAGCAGTACTTTGACTCTTATTTCGTTACTAAAACCATTATTGTTAGGGAGGATTGTCTGTGGTGAGTTATAAGTGAGGGAAAACAACCCAAGAATACAACCTGAGAAATTAAAATGTCTCATTTGGAGAGACTTTTATCAACTAATGCCTCTCTAAAACTTCTATGCTTCACTTTTTTTGCATTAATTTCGGTCCAGTAAACAGATTTGTTGTTGTGGTTTGCGAGCGGTTCTGGTGGGAAACTGCATCATTTCAAAGGGATATTCACATCAGAGTGGATTTATTCCAGTGGAAATTACTGATTCACTTTCATTTTTTACTGTGTGCCATATTAATTTCACTCAATAACGTGAGGGTTGGTTTTTAGGCCTCTATAGTATTCTCTGAAGCGTTACCTTTATTTTGATACCAGAACCTTTCAAATAAACCTCTTAGTTCCTGAGATATAATAAATCCATTCCAGGCATGTCATGCCCTAAAGACCCACTCCGATCATCTTTTTGAGCTATTTTAAAGTGTTCTCAGTGGTTTTTAAATTATGATCATTAGCAATTCGCATCTGTGTTGTGGGCGGAACCGTTGGCGCGGAGCAAAAATGCTCAGGAATGCAATTTTGAGCTGAATTCTCTGAAGATCTGTCCTCTGGCATCAGAAAAATGCCACAAGAGCATGTCAACAACACGAAAAACACGATTTTCATTGAAATGGGGATTTTAAGTTGCCTTGTTGCCAAATTAAACTCTGACTTGTAAACAACACATCTCTAACTTTACTATTTTTATGATTAAATTATAGGAAAACACCATGAATATGGAATTGGGAATAACATACACCCCTTGATTCTCGTTTCATGATGGAAATATTATTTCTCCCTTATAATTTATTAACAGTATTTGGAATATAATCAAGTAGGTATAGGTGCTTCTTATCAATACGTTTCTGTCTTCTTTAAAATAAATAGTACTGAATATCTGATGAGCAGACCAGAGGCGGTGCTAGATCATTTTGTTGTCCGTCATTTTGACCAACTGGGTCAGAAAAATCCGGTCATAATCTATTTTTAGCTGTCAGTTTTTAAAAATAACCAATTCAATGGCATATTTTTATTTTATATAACATTCAGTCCAAACAAGAAATATACACCACTTCAGCCAAAGTTTGGAAATCAGGGAACATTTCTCCAGTTTAATCGATCAGAAGTGAGAAAGCCTCTCTGAAGGAGCCGTTTCCTGATCCGCAAGCTATCGCTTCAGTGGGAGGAAATTCTGCAGCATCCACCGGTGGTCGGACGACACCGGGGTCTTGTACGAGTACGGTGTGTGTAAAGTTGAAAATGTCTGTACATCTGCACCAAATGGTCAGAGGTGTGAATAACTAATGTGTCAAAATGACGAATGGCCTTAACATTTTTCTGTCACCGTAAAAAAAAAAAAAAAAAAGAAAAATTAAAAAATCTTGTCAAATCCGGAAACTATTAACGCGACCCCTGGAGCAGACCATTAAAGACCAGCCTGTGGATCTCCTGGAAGCAAAGGATCTTTCACTAATCTCCCCTCCATGATGGGCGACTATATTAAACATGTTGCTGCTGGAGGAATACATGTCTCTCAGTGGAAAGTCGTAGTTTTACTAACCACGCCTCGCCCCTGTCGCCGTAGACAGAAATCGACGTCCTCTCGTCTCTGACCCGACGGCTCCTTCACTGAGCTGCTACACGTATCCTAGCGAACCAAACAAACCGTTCCATCCCTAAATAATTCACATGCTTAATTCATATACTTAAAAAAAGTAAAATGTTCATGTCTTTGTGTATTCTGCTGATTTCTGTAAGGAGAGAATGTGTGTTTTTAGAGAAATCTACTAACAGGAGTTGGTGCTTCAGCTCTTGAACTGAAATGCATGGTTGTGGTGTTTTTTGTTTTTTAAGCATGGGTTTTTCACTAACTTGTTCTAATCGAGTTTCACATCTCCTGGGAAAATGACTGATTTGATCTGTTGAGTTTAAGGTAAGAATCTTGATCAGTCAGCTTCGCGCTGTGCTTTTTCCTGCTGTCTGTATGCGTGCTTCCCAGCTTGGTGTCTGCATGCTTTCACCAATAAGTCTTAAGTGTTTTTACTCATGCATTCAAATATTTGTTTTGAAAACTACATTAGTGTTGCTAAGGGAGTAGTTCTTTTAGGTCTTTTTCATTTCAAGAGAGCCCTGAAAAAGCACAGTGGAAGCTGGAGGGGAATAAAAATGTATGAAAAATCGGGAATATTGGCAAGAGAGGAGAAAACTGCTAATTCCTGAGATGTGGTTCTCTGTAAATGGTGGGGGAAACAGGGTGATGTCATTAATGAAAATGTCTCATGATCTTTTCAAGAGTGCAACACCCGCCTCTTCATCACCACGCAAAGTGCCATGCCAACAGTTACACAAGCTCAATCAGGACTTGCAGGGCGAGCTGGAGTCCCAAAAGCGCAAGCAGGACCTCGCTCAGCAGCAGATCCATACGTTGAAGAGAAGCTACACTGAAGCTCAGGACGCCGTAGACCGCCACGAGGCCGACATTCGCGCCCTGCAGACCAAACTCGCCTCGGCCATGGCGGAAATCCTGGCGAGCGAACAGGCTGTGGCTCGGATGCGCAACGAGCTCAAGCTGGAACAGGAGCGTTCAAAGGAACAAGAGGAGGAATACGTTCGCAATGAGGCCACCTTACGAGCCCAGCTGAAGGACAGCGAAGATCGACTCCGTGAGGTCGAGGCGAGCCTTTTGGAGAGAAGCCAGGCCCTGAGGCACCTGGAGCGCCAGCAGGCTCTGCAACGAGATCACATGAAAGAGATACAGAGGTTGCAGGAGAGGCTGCAGGAGGTAACGGCTCGACTGGCGGCTACCGAAGAGGGTCAGACGCTTAAGGAGGAGCGCCTGTGGAATGAGCAGCGCAGCATGCAAGAGAAACATGAGAGGGAAAGACAGAATCTGTGCATGAGATTGGCGGAGGCCGAAGTCGCACAGAAGGACGTAGAAAACAGATTGTTTGAGGCTGAGCAACAGGTTGAGGCCTTGTTGAGAGGGAGGCGGGCCTCGGGTGGGAGAGAGTGCAAGGAGGAAATGTTGAAGCTGCAGGAGCAGCTAGCCCTAAAGACTGACAGGGTTGAGACGCTGAGGGAAAGTGTGCGAAGGTTGGAGGAGGAGAAAGCCCAGCTGACCTGTCGCTGTCAGGAGCTCCTCAACCAGATCACTGAGGCAGACCGCGAGGTCAACAAGCTCCGAAACCGTCTGGAATCTGAAGAGGCCGATTACTGCACCCTGGAGCATTCCTATGAGAGGGCAACTCAGGAGTTTCAGAAGATGAGCCAGTTTCTTAGAGAAAAAGAGGATGAGATCAAGCAGACGAAAGAGATGTATGAAAGGCTCATGGAGCGTAAAGAGGAGGACCTGAAAGAGGCTCTGGTCAAAATGACGGCTCTTGGCAGCAGCTTGGAGGAAACTGAGCAGAGGTTACAAGCAAAAGAGGTGCTTCTTTGTCAAATGAGTCAAAGTCTCGTCAGTAAGACGAAGCCCTGCGATTCTGAAGACCTGCAAGCCAAGCTTGTGGTTGCCGAGGACCGGATTGCAGAGTTGGAGCAGCACCTCGTTGCCCTGCAGCTCGGCTATGCTGACCTGTGCTTGGAAAGGGAGCAAAGTGGACGAGTTAAAACATCATCTCCCTTGTCATCAAACACAGACCTGTCCGTGGATGACTCTTCCAAGACTGAGAGCTCCTGTGATGATAAGGAGTCCGAAGCTAAGAGACCAAGGATACGATTTTCAAGTAATCAGTGCCAAAAATATGTCGATTCTGAAGGTGTAGAGGGCAGAGACCGAACAAGTAACCAAGATGTGAACGTGGAGCTTCAGTCGGCTGGGAAAAGCATCTCTGATGTTGCACTCTCGCACACCAGTGACCCAGAGAAGTTCATCGCCATCATACACGCGCTAGAAACGAGGCTGCTCGCCACCGAGGACAAACTGAGAAATCTCACGCAGAATCTAGACGTGCAGCGAGCCGCGGAACCAACGGACACCTCCGAGCTCGACCCAAAGATGTCGGAAAGCGTGCCTGAGATTAGGAGTGGTTCTGCTCTCGAGCATTATAGCAACGCCTTGGTGTGTGTTGAAAATGGACGGGAGAAGGTAAGGGCCATTCTCAGTGGCTCCCATGGCACCACTGATTTAGAGCTTCACTCGCTTTCAGAGATAGAGAGTGATCTGTTCAGCGCCTCTCTGCACATCCGACAGGGACAAAAGACGTTGGACGAGCAGTCGCCAACCGTCTGTCGAGATCAGACCCTGGGGACCACTGACAATGACGCCCTTCTTCTCTTTGCCAAAACCTTGTCCTTTGAAGCCGCGGTTTTGAACAACATGGCTTTGCTGATACAAACCTCAAAGTCCGACCTGCTGCAAGCTCTCGTTGAGATATGGGAAGACTTGGAGCACATTAAAACAAGCGAAAAGGATTGCTTGGCGATAGTTTATGCCGATGTCTTGACCAGGAAGCTTATGTTGGAGAGGACGTTCTGGAAGGAGATGGAGAAATCCGAGGCTGATGCTGCTGCTGGATTCAAAGAAGGCGAAGCAGCTGGTGGAGATAAAACCGTCATGATTAACACCTTCTTCAAAGCAGAAATCTTTTACTCAATGGAAAACCTTAAACTTGGCTATGAAGAGAAATTGAAACTACTCAAAAGGGAGTTGGCTGACGCCCACGATAGGCTTCATCAAAGGGAAATGGCTCTGAAAGCAATTATTGATGCTTCTAAAAGACCAGATTTAAAATCTGTAATCAAGGATGTGAAAAAGGATCTAGGTTTTGGCAAACAGAAGTTGGCTGACATCCGCCCCCCTGAACTCGCTCCCTACATGGAGCAGATTGAAATGGAAGAAGCTAGAGATTTGGCTGAGGAAGTTGTTGACAGACACTTGGCAAGTGTGACGCCCTCTTGTGGCGATCAGTCCATTGAATCGTTTCAAAGCACTCATGAGAACCTGGCGGCCGAGCTCCTGAGACAGGCAGGAATCCTGCAAAGGTACGCTGAGGAGATAGAAAGCAGTGGAGGCCACCCTGCACTGTCTAAAATGATCCGGGAGGTTTTAGGACACCAAACATCCCACAACGTTGCAAGTACCTCTCTTTGCATGCGAGAAGCTCTTATACAGGCTCAGGTGGCCTACGTGGCATGTAGGTTGCGGGTCGTGCACGAGCAGGAGTTGGGCTTGTGTCGGCGGACCAGTCAGAACATGGAGGCTCTGGTTCAGCAGCACGCCTGCAGAGTCACAGAAATCCAAGGAAAATATGAGGTTTCTCTGCAAAAGGAGCGAGAGGACTTCTCCCAGACCGTGACCACGCTCCAGGAAGAGAACGAGACCCTGAAGCGTGAGCTCTTGAAACGCGTGAACCAGCTCGCCCAGCAGCAGGAGCAAGCGGCGGTCCTGGAGGATCGTTTCCGGAAGGAGACCGAAGAGCTCAAGAAGTGTCAGAACGCGCTCGGTCGAGCCGAGCATCGTCGTGCCCCGACGGAGCTGGCCCTCATAGAGACTGCAGCCGAAAGTCAGAGAAAGCTGGAGGTTCTGCTGGCAGACCTAGACGGCATGGAGGAGCGCCACAACAGTCACATTAGGAAGCTGGAGGAGCAGTTTGAAGACAGGATCGTCGAGCTGCAGCATTTTCACAAAGAGGAGTTGGAGAAGTTGCATTCCCGGTATGTGGAAAGCATTCAGAGTGCCAGAAAACACCCTGAGGTTCAGCACTCGCCTCCCTGTGAGGAGGCCGAGACGGGAATGGAGGAGGACGAGCTGGGGAGGGGGGCGACTGCACAAGACCCGTCGGAGTTGGACTCCATGATGGTTCTGAAGGACCGCATCCAGGAGCTGGAGACTCAGATGAATAGCATGAAGGACGAGCTGGAGAACAAGCACCTGGAAGGAGATGTGGCCAGCCTGAGAGAGAAATACCAGAGAGACTTTGAAAGTCTGAAGGTTTTTCTTTTTTCATTACATCCTAGTACATATTTAAAGGAGAGAGAAGTAGCTGAATAGTGAGATTTATTTTACCCTCACTGGGAAATGGTCTGATTTTTCTTTTTAAATTAATAAACTGGAATTAAATAGCTAGGTCACAAGGCAAGGTTTAATGAAATCTGAAGGATGACATTGTTTTTACGCCACAAAATTAAAGTTCTTGTTCAATATTTCCTTGTTGTATAATCAGAACAGTGGTGTGGAGTTAAGCTTGTGACCAGTCCTTCCTGGTTGCTCCGTTCAGAAGATCTAATGTTCACATTTATTGAGAATAGCGGCGGGGAAAGCAACCTAACTTATCAGTGTCCACTGGTGCAAAATTCTTGAAAGGAGCTTAAACATAAGCAGTTATGGTAAAAAAAAAATTTTAAAATCCTTTCTGAATTGTTGGCTCAAGAAGGATTTTGTTGTTTTTGTTGGTTTGACATAATCAAAAAAAATTCTTAAAGTTAAAAACTAACTATTGCTTAAACAGGAAATAACATTATTTAATGCAGGTCAGAAATTTAAATATTGATTCATATTTATCTGACAGATTCCAGCTTGTTGCTGCGAATTTTCCTTGTGTTCCAGTGTTAGTCATGGTGTACCACAAGGTTCTGTGCTTCGGCCACTTCTCTTTTCTCTAGTCAACTTAGTAAACGTATCACTCAGCTGTAAATATCCATCTAACCTTACTAACCCAGTTGGTTAATCATGATTGGTGTGTTTCTAGAAGACATAAACCGTGGATGACCTGATTAGCAGCTTTAAAATTCAAGCCATATCCCTGCGGGGCTTCCTTTGATCTCTTTTAACCAATAGGCATTAAATTGTCAACAGACTTAGACAGTTTGAATTATAATTTAAGTTGAATGGGACTCTATGTATGAATAGAAATTGGAAATGAACTGGACCATTTTGTCTTGTGAAATGCCTTAAATGGATTTTGCTGTGAGCTGGTGCTAAATAAATAAACTGAATTGAGCTGAGAAGTGCATTATATGAAGCCCCCTAGTGGACACAGAGGATTTTCTTTTCTTATTGCATTCCCTCGCAATAACAATCTATTTACTAATCATTTCATACAAGTATGGAGGACCAATCCTGCAAAATTGACAATAGATTATTAAATACAACTTATTTATTTATTTCTATTTATTTCTTCATATATTTAAATATGTATTTGTTCACGTATTTCCAAATAGGTATTGGTTTTTTATTTCAATTTTATTTCATCATATTTAATTCTTCTACATTTATTTATTTATTTATTTTTTAAATGTATTACCTCATTTATGCATTTTTTGTAGTTTTATTTCCTCATCGTATGCATTCTCAGCTATATTGATTTATTTAATGTCCATTTTATTTTTTTTATATTTAATTATTTTTCTCTATATTTCCTTACAAATTGATTTATTTACAAATATATTTAAGTTTCATTTTATTCTGTAATATATAATTACTACTTTATGCATTTATTTACAAATGTATTTATTTTTTATTTCTATCTATATTTTATATACATATTTCTATTTCCAAATATATGTATTTTTTATTTAAATTTTATATCCTCATATATTTAATTCCTTATTTTCCCATTTATTTAATTTGAAATTAGCTCATTTATGTAGTATTATTTCCCCATTTATTAATTTTTATTTTGGCAGGAGCAGTTCTCCTTAATACAGCACCCTAAATACTGAAAGTCTTCTTGTAGCAATATTAGGTTTCTGTACAGCTTTTTTTTTATGTGTACACTCATATCTCGTTTGAGATATTTGGCATTTCGAAGCTTTTTCTTTAGGATACAAACTCTGGAGGTAAAACAGTTCAAACTTGGGCTTTCTGTCTCTGCTCAGAAATATTAACAAGATAAAATCTGCAAGAAAGAATAAATTGAAACGACAATTTTGAGTTATTTTCACGATTATTACCTCCACCTACTGACAGTTTTGGTTTGGTTTTCTTTATGTTTCTAGTCTGACAGGTAATAAAGACCCTGTTATCATGTGCAGTTACATCTCCTGATGTTAGGTAATAATTAGGGCTGGGCGATAAATCTATTTTTTCCATTAATTCGAATTTGCCGTTTAAGAAGATTTAGTTTTGGGAAAATCTTCTCTTCACCTGAGAAGATGCTCTCTTGGGCTTCCGTAGTTTGGAGCAAGGTCAGCCAGTTCGTCAACGCGTAGACGTCAAAATGGCAACTAGCAAAGAGGAACTTGTTCCTAAAAAAAGGGACAGTTTCTTCAATTATATGGAACTGGTTCGGTTTTGCGACTTCAGACTTGGAGCAACAAACAGCTGCAAATTCTGTTTGATGGTTGTTGCTACCAAAGGTGGGAGTACGACGAATTAGTTTCAACACCTGAAACAGAGGCACTCCGTCGAGTGGGAGAAGTGCTGCTCTCTACGAGATGCTCAAGCAAGCAGCAGCTCACAAAGCATACGATAAGACGGGTGTCCAGTGGAAAGCGATTACAGATGCCATCACAATTTTTATTGCCAAAGATATGGTGCCTATTTATACAGTGGAAAAGCCCGGCTTTATTTACCTACTGAAAACTTTGGACGCCATGTATGTTCTACCAACTTTGCACACAACTTTGAATTCAGGTAGACTCCCAAATGAGATATTAAAATAAATAGATTGTCATTTGTTATTTCCGTTTAAGAAAGTGAAGGAAGAAAGAAGAAAAAATCGGAGATTTTATTTTTCAGCCATATCGCCCAGCCCTAGTAAAAATCCACCAAAAGATACACAAGCAAACATGAAGACTCAGTTAATGGATCAATTTCAACCAGTTTTCTTAATGATTAAGAATGTATAAACACGTTTTCACTGACGATCTTTAAAAGGTGTACATATGTCCCAATTTAAATTGACATTTGTTATCACTGTGACTATTTTCATTTCATGAAATAATTGATTTTATTGAGAGAAAACACAATAAGAAAAGAAAGTCATCTGTGTCCACTAGGGGGCTCCATACAATCAACTTTTCAGCTCAAATTTAGTTTATTTAGCATCAATTGACAACAAAATCCATTTTAAGACATGTTACAAGACAAACATGTCCAATTCATATTTAATTTCTGTTCCCACTATGAGGAGAAGCTGTTTAATTAGGATCTTATTCCTGAGTTGTTTTGCATTGTGGTAATATTACAACTGTGTTTTGTTTTCTAACCTGTGGAGGCTGCATCTGACTGAACGGGTAACCAAACAAAATGATTGTAACAGAAGAAAACTACGGTATATTTATTCTTTATGATGCATGGTTGACTGGATGGATCAAACAAACAAAACAAAAAAAATCACACCATTTCCCATGTATATTTATGGTTTAAAATAGTTTTTCTGTAAAACAATTAAACTCTTCTGGGCAACAGCTTTACTGCTTTAACTTGCTCTACTAACATAGCTGAGCTTTAGATTGTGATCGTTCCTTCTGTCACCGATCTCTGCATGCCACCTAGTAAACTTTAATGCGTAGCCACAAATAAATCTTTGTGAACAGGCGATGCAATGCATGTAATTGTTGCACAAAAAGCTGCCGGAAATGTAATATGCCGGACCTTTCCCTTCCTAGGCCACATGTGAGCGTGGCTTTGCTGCGATGGAAGAAACCCACCAGAAGGTGATAGAAGACCTCCAGAGGCAACATCAGAGGGAGATTTCCAAACTCATGGAGGAGCGAGAGCGACTGCTGGCTGAAGAGACTGCTGCTACGATTGCTGGTAGGAAAAGTTAAAGCATAAACACGCTTACTGTGTGCCGGATGGGACGGTAATTAAACTTGCAGCAACTTTCTTCAACGTAGCTATCGAAGCCATGAAAAACGCGCACAAGGAGGAACTGGAGAAGAACCAGCGCTCCCAGCTGAGTGGTCTGAACTGTGATATTGACGAGCTCCGCCTGCAATACGAGTATGTTCTGGTACCTGAACCCGTTTAACATTGTGCAAAAGCTTTCCAGAAGCATCTCAGTAAATGTAAATAAAACGTTCATTTCAAACAATTAAATTATTGATACCGTCAAGCATTCACTGCATTTCATTTCATTTAGTTTGCTTATAGATGATGAAAACCCAAAATTTGAAATTTGAAAATTAAATAAAACTTATAAAAAGTATATTTTACACAAATGTCATGTCATGGCCATGTTGCGGCCTACGCAACATAAGACTGCTTACTCCAAGCTGTTTCAGGAAATGCCCTTCGAAGCCACAAAACCTTATTACTAAAGAAGCTGGATGCTTGGAGTGCTGTGTTTGAAGCACGGCAATGGCAAATTGAGTGGAAAGAAAAAGTGTGGTAAAGAATGCAAATCTTATGTGGTGCCGTTTGTAAAGTTACAGTGAAAAATGTAATTATTTAGCCTGTCATAACATAAATTTCAGTTTCAAACTAAATATTTTGTTAGCAAGCTAAACTGGCTAGATAAATATATTCTTTTGTGGTAAATATTTAACTCGGAACCAATTTTTAGCTAAAATGCAAATTCACTATCCGAGAAGAGGAAGTGGACTATCAAAATAAAAGCTATGTCTTGCGAACTTCTATATAAACTCCTGCTGCAGGTGCCTCAGTGTTGCTGTAAATCAATTGGTAAACCTACATTTTAGGCTGAAAATAAGCAATGATAAAGAGGTGACATTCAGTCCCACCAGCAGTTTATATAGACGTTCGCAAGAACCAGCTTTTATTTTGGTAGTCCCCTTCCGCTTATCTGCAAGTACATTTGCATATTTGCTAGATATTTAGCTCCAAACTAAATATTTAGCTTGCTAACCATGTAGTTCAAAGACAAATATTATAGATATAGCATAATATAGATTTTTAGTTTGTAGATTAAATGTTTAGTGCGACTAAACATTTAGCTTGCAAGTTAAATATTTCATTAGTAAATAAATATTTAGCTCCAAAATAAACATTTAGCTTGCTAAACATTTAGTTCAAAGATAAATATTTAATTTGTAGATTAAATGTGTAGTTTACAAACTTAATATTTACCATGCTAAACATTTAGTTCAAAGATAAATATTTAATTTGTAGACTAAATATTTAGTTTACAAACTAAATATTTAGCTTGCAAGTTAAATATTTCATTTGTAAATAAATATTTAGCTTGCTAAACATTTAGTTCAAAGATAAATATTGAATTTGTAGATGAAATGTTTATTTTACAAACTTAATATTTACCACGCTAAACATTTAGTTTAAAGATAAATATTTAATTTGTAGACTAAATATTTAGTTTAAATTTGGGACATGTAAGTTAATAAATAACATGGATTGAAATATGGCTTTGAAAAAATGAAGCCCCATTTTTTTCCTCTATTAACAACATAAACAACCCAAATTATTACTGTTAATTTTTGACAGTGTAACTTTACAAACGGCAGCCCATAGAGTCAAGATTAACTTTCTGATGACAATCTAATTCATTTACATGCACCCTGTGCAGGGTGGGTATTTTATGAGTTCACTTGTTGGTGTAAAAATAAGCTCAGCAATGGACGTTATGCTTTTCAGTTTCAGTTTAATAAGTAGATAGCAATATTTCTAGTGTATGGACAGGAGATTTTTCAGCTTGTTTATGTTATGTGGGATTCTGCTCTGTTTCTTAAAAATTCTGTATAAAATATGTATTTGGAAAAACATCTGGAGGGATTTCGGGTTAAAACTGTGACGCCCTGCTTGTCCAGGGAGGAGCTGCAGTCCATCCAGAGAGAACTGGAGGTTTTGTCCGAGCAGTACTCTCAGAAATGTCTGGAGAACGCTCACCTGGCCCAGGCGCTGGAGGCGGAGAGGCATGCCCTCCGACAGTGTCAGAGAGAGAACCAGGAGCTAAACGCCCACAACCAGGTCAGCCAACCTGCTCACATCCTGCGTGCACGGAAACACGTTTCCTGTCCACAAGGGTCCAAACGCCGCTTTCTGTCCCGCAGGAGCTGAACAACAGACTGTCTGCAGAAATCACTCGCATGCGCTCATGTTTCAGCGGGGAAACCGCTCTCTCACCGCTTACTCACGGCAAAGACGTGTATGAGCTGGAGGTACGAGGAAGCCTCCTCACACACACACTCACTTAAATCACACTAATAACCGGGTGATGATCTGTACGAGCTTCTGTCACTTCAAAGGTGCTGCTACGAATAAAGGAGTCAGAGATCCAGTATCTGAAGCAGGAAATCCACTCTTTGAAGGATGAGCTGCAGTCTGCTCTGAGGGTGAGTAAAACCAGAGTTCACTGGAGGTTTGCGGCTTTTTCCCGCTTCCTCGTTTCGACTGTCTCTTACTCTGCCAGGACAAGAAATACGCCACGGACAAATATAAGGATATTTACACGGAGCTGAGCATCGTGAAAGCGAAGGCTGACTGTGATATCGGCAAACTGAAGGAGAAGCTTCTCGTCGCCACTGAAGCTTTGGGGGAGAGGACCGTTGACGACGCCGCCGTCACATCTGGATACGGTTCGTTGTTTTTAAGTTGGTCTGGACCAGAGTTTCAGTCTCCGACTCAAATCGTACTGAATTTACTGGAGGCTTGACTTGGACTCGTGGTGTGAGACTCGAGTCCTAGCACCAGATTTTATCTCATGTAATGAAGAGTAAAGGAAGCCGCTATGTGAGCTCCAGTATTCAGTTTTACTATGAAAGTTTGAGCTAGTGACATTATGGGATGTTAATGGCTCATAACAATCTTTCCATGTTGTCTCTACGACTGAACGCTGCATTTAATGACTTCGGATCATTTCGGAACAATATTAGCTGTTTACTATTTAGAATCGAGATCAAAGGTTTAAATGTGGATTTAGAAAATAATTTCCAAACATCTTTAAAACTTTTCCAGCTCAGAGCGAAACCTTTCAAACCGGATTTAGTGTGAAATATATTGAAGGAGTGGAAAATGTGAAGACGGGGATAAACGGCTGCAAACTCGGCCAATACAGAGACAGAAAAGCAGAAAATCTACCACCTGCCACCTTGAGCGGCGCAATTCCGGAAATGGGGTGAATATTACATCTGTACAATTTTCAAAATAATTTAAACCAGCTTTTAGTTGATTCTTAGCTGATGGTAAATGATTAAAATATAATTAATAAATGTTAAAAGATAATTATTAAATATTAATGTAATAATTTAGGTCTGCGGACAAACTGGAGATAACTGGAGCGATGCAGAGTTAGTGACAAATGTTCTGGATTTAATGAGAAAATGTTTATAGAAGTTGTTAGAGACTTCACTTGGACTTGAGGTAAAAAAAAAAAAAAAAAAAAAAAAAAGACTTGCAAACTGTGGAGACAGTAGACAATAAATAAATACATTTACAATATTGAATTAAATGTATTTGTTCTTTTATGTCCGAATATATTTCCTAATATTTAATTGTTTGTCTGCATTTGTTTATTAATTTATTTAAAATGTATTACCTCATTTATGTATTTTATTTATTTAGCTTTATTTCCACATTTATGTATTTTCAAATGTATTTATTATCCATTTTATTTCTCATATTTATTTCCACATTTATTTAGTAATTTATTTATTTTTAAAATGTATTACGTCATTTATATATTTATTTATTTACATTTTTATTTCCTCATTTATTTATGTATTTTCAAATTTATTTAATATCCATTTTATATTTATTTCCACATTTATTTAGTTATTTATTTATTTTTTATTATGTATTTTAAATTTTATTTAACTAACATTTTTAATTCTCATATTTACTCATTTCCACATTTATTTATTTTTCATTTGTTTTTTTTGTACATTTAAATATTTTTATTTCCAAATATATTTCCTCATATTTATTTCCTTATTTCCACATGCATGTATGAATATATGAATGAATGAATGAATTAATTAATCAATTTTTTATTTACAGGTACCCTCTTATTTACAGTTTTATTGTTTTTATTTTTAATTTTGCCAGGATCAGTCCTCCATAGTAAACATCTCTGGTCCGGACTAAATAAATAAGAGACAGAGTATTGTTATGAGCTTAAAAATGTATTGCTAATGGCAGTTTTATTGTGTTTTAGACATCATGAAATCAAAAAGTAACCCAGATTTCATGAAAAAGGAGCAGTCGGCAGCCTCCAAGGCGCTGAGAGCCCTAAGGTCAAAGGTGAGTGACGTTCTTCTTCCATGTTTCTAAGGTTGTTTTTAGCTTATTGTGGCAGTGAAGATGTCTGTATTTTGTCATTCCACCCACCTTCAGTAGAAACTGACCAGTTGGTGGTCAGAATGTTTTTACCATGACGTCTCCTGTCCTGAAAGTGTGTCTATTTTGTCCATCAGTCTATCACTGAACAGGTTTCGTGGGATAGCTGACGCTCCCCTTCTGGGGTGATTTTCCCCCTGCAACCCCCGCCTAAAGATGTGCTGTAGGTATAGCATGATGCAGACCAAAGCATGCCCCTAACTGTCCTCACACTCACACCGTTTCTATCCTCTACTCACAACTAAAAGGTGGATAATATAAGGGGTTCCGAAAAAGCACGACTTCTTACTTTCCTTTCATTTCAGTGGATCATTAAACGACCATCTGCTTTTAAATTTTCCTCCATTTATGTTTTGTGTTTTACTCCTGCTGGACCATGCAAACATTTTCACATTAACACCCCAAACATTTTATTTTCAAGGGACAGACCAGCACACAGTAGTGTGTAATTGTGAAATGTTGTGAAAGAAAACGATGCATGGTTTTTAATGCAATGTTTTCAGAAATAAAAATCTGAAAAGTGTGGCATGCATTTGTATTACGCCCCATTTTCTCCAATACCCCTAAATAAAATCAAGTAAGTAGTCGGCTAATTAGTAAACAGATTGCAGCTGTGTGTAGTTTATTTCCGAGTCTAACTGCAGCTGTTCTGGTTCTGGACTCAGAGGTTCTTTAGACAACATCCAGCATCATGGAGGAGGTTCTGGTCCAGTTTAAAGCAGGGTGAGGTTCTACAACAAAGAAGCAAGTTGTGCAACCGAAGTCCAACAGAGGGGAAGAAGGAGAAGTAGTGCCCATGATTAAAGGCATAAATTTTTTTTTATATTTAAACAGACATTTTCTGACTTTGTAAAGTGAGAAAACAAAACTTGCTGAGATTATAATTCTGTATTGTCTGACAGAAAACGTGGTTCATGCGGATCTTTTCCCTGGATCACACGAAGCCATGAACGCCTCCGCCTTCTCAGCTAACTTCAAAGTTTTTCCTCTTATAAATTTCTGTCTTTACTATGTCAGGGAATGTCTTGGTTTAAATATTGAAAGTTTATGCATTTAGTCATGAACATTTCTGGGTTTTCTCTACCAAATGTACAACTTTTTGACAGAGAATTTCCAACTTTTTTTTCTTGAAAATATGTTAAATTAATCTGAACAGTTCAATTCAATTCAGTTTATTTATATAGAGCCGATTCACAACAGATGTCGTCTCAAGGCACTTAACAAGAAGTCATTTCAATACATTTATACAAACATTCCAATCAGTTAAAAAGTTTCCTATTTAAGGAATCCCAGCAGATTGCGTCAGTCATTGGCGTGAGGTTGGGCCCCGTTGATGCAGACTTTCCAACCACAGCAATCCTTCAGCAATCCCTCATACTGAGCAAGCATGTAGCGACAGTGGAGAGGAAAAACTCCCCTTTAACAGGAAGAAACCTTCAACAGAACCAGGCTCAGTAGGAGCGGCCATCTGCCACGACCGTCTGGGGGTTTGAGAAGACAGAGCAGAAACACAGAAGGAACAGAAGATCTGATATAAGAGAACTTTCTATGTTACAGAAAGTAAAAAGTTGATAACAGGACACAGTGGATGTTCAGTTACTGGGAGGATCATCCCAGTCGATGCCCCCCGTCCAACAGGGCATTGCAGCCAAGCAGGATACCAGACCAGGTATATCTTCTATGGAGAGAAAAACACTGAGAGAAAACAAAGTTAACAGTCCAAATAACAGAATGAACTGTAATACAACTGGAGAGTAGTAGGAGAGAAAAGTAGCAGAGTGAAGAAAAGTGGTCAGTCTGTCCTCCAGCAGTCTAAGCCTATAGCAGCATAACTACAGAGATAGCTCAGGATGACCTAAGCCACTCTAACTATAAGCTTTATCAAAAAGGAAAGTTTTAAGCCTGACCTTAAAAGTAAACAGAGTGTCTGCCTCACGGACTAAAGCTGGGAGCTGGTTCCACAGGAGAGGAGCCTGATAACTAAAAGATCTGCCTCCCATTCTACTTTTAGAAATCCTAGGAACTACAAGTAAACCTGCAGTCTGAGAGCGAAGGGCTCTGTTAGGAACATATGGAACAATCAGATCTCTGATGTATGATGGAGCTTGATTATTAAGGGCTTTATATGTAAGAAGAAGGATCTTAGATTCTATTCTGGATTTAACAGGGAGCCAATGAAGGGAAGCTAAAGCAGGAGAAATGTGATCTCTCTTTTTAATATTCATCAGAACTCTTGCTGCAGCATTTTGGATCAACTGAAGGCTTTTAATGGCATTTTGTGGACTTCCTGATAGTAAAGAATTACAGTAGTCCAGCCTTGAGGTAACAAATGCATGGACTAGTTTCTCAGCATCACTCCTGGACAGGATGTTTCTAATTTTAGCAATATTCTGGAGGTGAAAGAAAGAAATCCTAGAAACCTGTTTAATATGGGATTTAAATGTCAAGTCTCGGTCAAAAATAACGCCGAGGTTCTTTACGTTGTTACTGGGGGCCAATTTAATGCCATCCAGATGAAGTGATTAACTAATCAGTTTCTGTTTAAGAACTTCTGGTCCAAAGACGGAAACTTCTGTTTTGTCAGAATTTAAAATCAAAAAGTTTAGATTCATCCATGCCTGTAATCTACCTAACTGACTGGGTTCATCAGGATTTATGGATAAATATAGTTGTATATCATCGGCATGACTGTGTTGAGTTTTTTGGCAGAAATGTACTCCTCCAGTTTTTGTTTCTCTGCAACAGCTCTAATACTCCGTAGGTCCGAGTGAGGTTCAGCTAGAACGGACAAAAATGGCCGCTTCTAGATGTGAAAAGCTGGTAGGTTCTGCAGCATAATGACTCAGGTGGACTGAATACACTTTTTCAGATTTCTTTATAAAAATGACCAGGACTATTCTTTATTGTACCTTTTTAAAAAGAAAAAACAAACGATTAAAAATAAGCCAGTGTTTGTGGTTCTAAAGGTAAAAATGGGATGTGAATACTTTTGCGAGGCAGTGTGTGTATGGAAATATTGAGTGTTTTCTGTCCTTGTGTATCGCCAGAAAAATAATCAAATATTTGTTTGTTTTTTGTCATTGCCAGAGCCTGAAAGAGGGACTGACTGTGCAGGAACGCATGAAGCTTTTTGAGGCCAAAGACTCCAGAAAGATTTAAATGCGTGTAAATCTCCAGCTTCCTCCAGTAATTGGGACGGATCTCCGTGGATGTGCCAGCTGAAGCTTTTCGAAACAACAATCAGAAAACAAATCTTTAGCTTCCAATCCTCCTTAAGGTGTCATATTTTTTATTTGATTAACTGGATCCGGATAATAAATCCTGTGTTTTTAATCTTTTTCTTTTCTTTTTTTTAAATCACATCCATAATCCGTTAGGACAGATTAACGCCACCGCAACAATACACAGTATGAATAATATCTAATTACCCATTTGAGTTACCTGCTGTGTTTAAATCTCATAACAGTGTTTATATCTGATGGTTTTATTGTGTTTGACCAGTTGAGCTGTACGTTACATAACTACTGGACGTGTGTGGGATAGTGTGTGGTGGTGAGGTGTCTGCTGTACTTGTGCTTTGAGTGATGCGCCTGTCTTGAGTTTATCCAGAGGAGTGTGTCTGTGTGTGACGGGCTGAGATTGCACTTACCACTTGACTACTTGAGGAGGCTTGTGTTGTTTTTTTTTTACCACCGTCTAAAATCGATGTAGTGACTAGAGATCGGTTATTGCGGTGCAACCAAACATGCAGTTTCTTGTGTGATGATGGATCTAGTTACTTTTTTTTTTTTTTTTAAGCTCTTAAAACATCGTATTTCTGACGCAGTGTCTTAGCAGAACTAAACCTTGCATGACTGTCCGGCATAATTTGAACTGCAGAATGATTTATTTTAATTTTTTTCCTATTTTATGCTTTAGTGTGAAACTTTTAAAGACGATAAAGCTTTGCTTTCCGCGGATCCTACTGTGTCGATGTTTTTGCTGTAAAGCAGCAGCCTGAAAGCACTTGGCCTCCCATCCCTGACCAACCGCTCGCTCGCTCTAATCTAGACGTGTCTCGGCTGAGTGAACAATGAAACACCCATGAAACCTGTGCAGCTATGGAAACACACTGTATAGTATTCAAACCACACATTGTACATATGAGAATGCCATACGGAAGACGTCTGTTTCGTTTTAAACTTTTACCTTGCTCAATAGCTCTACATGAAATATATATATATGAATATTTTTTATTTCTATTTGAATGTACAATGTCTAATAAATGAAGTGTTTGAAACAAAAAAGGTTTTGTTTGACTGTAAGCATCCAGAGGACATCGGTTCTGTGTGAAACCGTCACTATTCTGCAGAAGTTTTGATGCGGTTCGGTCCAAAATGACACCAAACCCCAAGAATCATGTCTGAAGAAAACGTTGCGTTCTGCAGGTAGAAACTGAGACGTCACAGATACATCAATGCGCGCACACACTCGTACCTACCTGCAATTTGGAGTGACCAGTTTACACAACATTCAAGCTGGAGTACCCGGAGAGAACCCACGAATGCTTGGGGAGAACATGGAAACTATCCTGGGAAACCTCAGGCCAGGATTTGAACCCAGGACCTCCTTGTTGCAAGGCAACAATCCTATTCTGGTCAAACTCGTGTTGAATTTGCAATTTAAACCCTTCAACAATTTTATATAAGAGATGAACGATTTATGCGATTCTGACCTTCATCGTTACATAATAAAAGATGCTAAAGACAGTTTAAAATGTAAACTTTTACTTACAGTAGGTAATAAAAAAAAACATAGAACAAGGAAAAAAGTATTTCCAGTGACAATTTATGGTGTTTACCCTATATATTCACTTGACCTTAAAATGCAACATGAAGCTCAACAGACAGAAGATTACAAAAGAAAACCAAACAGGAGGTCTCCTTTAATAAACTAAGTCTGTTTCTGGTGTATTTATGGGTAAAATATGTTTTCTTCATTCAGTGAATTTACTCGCAGTGGGTAGAGTATCCAGAAATCTTACTAAAGTAACACTAGCGATACTTTCATAATAAGTAAAAGTAAAAAGGGCGACATAGACAGGCAGACCTCAGTTTGTCCCGCTGGACGAACATTCTGTCAGATCAGTGACCCAGGAGTCCCTCAGGGCACGGTTCTGTCCCCGTTCTTTTTTTTTTTTTTTTTTTTTTTACAATGTACACCTCTGATTTTAAATATATCTCTGACTCCTCTGCCCAAAAAAAGGTGAGCAGTGAAGAGGACGAGTCTCTCTCCCCCCGGATCGTGCAGGTAATAACAGGTGAAACTCAAACTGAATAATTGTGCAAAAGTTCCTTTTAATCTCATTTGAAAAATCTAGCTTTGCATGTAATGACTCTTTATCATATATTAGTTTCACCTTTTTAGTTGAATTACTGAAATAAATGAACTTTTGCACAACATTTTTCCGAGTTTCACCTGTAGGTCTGGCTCATCAGCAGTGGA
This sequence comes from Valencia hispanica, assembly GCA_963556495.2. Taxonomy (NCBI): domain Eukaryota; kingdom Metazoa; phylum Chordata; class Actinopteri; order Cyprinodontiformes; family Valenciidae; genus Valencia; species Valencia hispanica. The sequence continues at coordinate 4,689,474 of OY747721.1, read as the reverse complement.
TGCAGAACAGCTGGATAAGCTGTAACTTCCTTCAGTGGGTCCCTGCGGCGAACTGAGGCCTGAATAATCAGGTCATCATATTCACCCTTTCCTTTTAACTGGACACAAAAGCAGTGGAACAAGTGGAAAGGTAGGAATACCTGGCTCTTTACTAGAAATCAATCAAGTCAGGGTGTACAGTATGTATCAATGCAGAAAGTCTTGCTTGCCAAAATCAAAACTGGGATGCATCTGTCTTAAGAATGGATTGATCAAATGAAAGCTAGGTTTCTTTTTTTTTTTTTAGATATTGGGTCACGAATCAGTCTTGTGGCAGCTGTTGTCGCTGCTGATCTAAAGTGAGATTATGGATTTAGTTATTGGTTTAGCAATTATTTTGGTTTTGACTGTAATGATGATCGTGATGTTTCTGATCCAAGTTGCTCTGCGATTTCTTGTTCTTGGATGGCTAAATGAATAAAGCAGAACACGTTGGACTGCCTGTGGATCCCTTGTTGCTTTTCTTTAGTTCAGGACCTATTAACTTACTAAAAATGTATTTTTCTGTATGTTATTGACTGTTGTGCCATAACATATATACGTGTGTGCATATGGATTTGGACATCACAGTCCACGATGGAAAAACATGGCTCCCACAAAAGCTTCGGTGTAATTTGAACCCTGGCTACAAGTACTTTGGTGTGAACTTGACATCAGACTGGATTGGAAACTCAACACAGATGTGAACAGGAGGGGGATGAGCAGACTCACCTTCTGAGGAACCTCGGATCCTGTTAATGCAGTGGGAGGGGGGGCGTGGTCTGAATGGATCAAATTTTAAAGGTCCTATATCATGCAAAATAATCTTTTTGGAGCTTTTAACCATGTTGTAATGCAATTTTTTTATTAAAAAACCCGCCAGAGTTCTTATAGCCCTTTTCCACTGAGGCGGAGCAGGAGCTCCCGTGGCTCCCGTGCTGACTAAGCTCCGCTGTTTTCGTTTTTTCGATTCCCGCGAGCACCAGCTCCGAGAGCCAGAAACGGGTGCTACTCTGGCACCACTCTTGTGGGGGGCCAAACCGGAGCTATCCAAGCACTCACTACGTCAAGGGGGAAGGGGGAGGGATTTACAGCCTTCACAATAGAGGACCGCCATATTTAAATCCAGACTGCTCGGAATGTTTTTTTGTTGTTGAAAACATGGATAGCATCAAGACTACGTCGCCTATTACGACGCTGCCTTGTCGACAGTAACTGCAACAGCGATGCCTTTTGCCTCTGTATCGCAACAAATGCTTGTAAAGCGACGATTAGCATCTGCAACCAGACGAGGTCATCCATTTTTGTTGTTATGGATGTCTTCTGCGTCTGCTTTATTTTCGGCGCGCGGCTTCCCGCGTGATTTCTGAAGTGACGCTTCGATGATGCAACGCCGTAGCTCACAGTGGCCTCAAGTTGGCTCCTTGTTATGGAAAACGAAGGAGGTTTTGTGAAAGCTCTGGCTCCAGCACCAGATTAAAGATTAAACGCACACGCCCCCTTTTTCCACAGGCGAGAGTCCGAAGAAAGACACTAAGCGCCACCTTTTTTTTTTTTCTTTTTTTTTTACGGTATTGTACTTTCTAAAATGACTCGGCGAAACTGCGCATTTGGCTGCAAAAATTGCAGGACTTTATTCAACATTTCCAGAAGAACAGCCCAATCGCCAGGAATAGCTGGAATTTCTCTCTGGAATCCCGCATCTAACCAGCTACAACATGTTTGTATGTGACCTTCATTTCACTGATGTCTGCTTTCCGAACCTTGGCCAGTACCAAACCGGACTGTCGGAGTGATTAACTCTTGCAGCCGGATCAATTCCAACAATAAAGACGCCTGATGGCGCTAGCTACATGCTAATACTAATGTGTGTTAGCCATTTATGAAGCTGCACATGTGAACTTATAACCTCCTTGTGAGGTTACTTTATTGATGTGTTGCATCTCAGAACTATTCTTAATTTTGAAGAAAAGGGATTTAGGTTGTGTGATTAAATTATCACAGAAGTGCTACTTGTCACCTCCACATTGGCTTTCTAATTTTCTGCCCGACTTATGCTAAATATGTGCAGTTAAATCCAACAAGTTCAGTGAACAGTTTCCACAAGTGCGCCTACGAATGTAAGCAACAGCAATACCCGGCTTTATTAACACAGGCAATTTGGTTTTTATTTACCAATTAGTTACATCCTGCAAAAGTCTTTGGGGTCTTTGTGGTACTTCTTGCACTTCGACTTTACTGTTGGTCTCCGGGTAGAGACACTACGCTCCCCCATCATTATTGTTTACTAAGTTTTGGGGGCGTGTCTGTTGCCCATGCGGCTTTGCTCCAGCCAGGCCGGGGCTCCGTCATGAAATGGGCGGCACTCACAGGGTGGGAGGCAGGATTTAAGTGAAACCGAGCGTGTTACTTCCGGGTCGAAGAATAACTAAATTGTATTTCAGGAAAAATTTATACTATATAATGCCAACGGTAACATTTTATCATATATATGTCTATCCCAGATGGCGAAAGCTGTAAAATAGCATGATATAGGACCTTTTAAAAACTAATATAACTGACAGGTTTTTGACGAGGCTCCCACATGAACGCAAAGCAGAAGATAAAACATCGCCAAATAAGCTTCCCAGCCAAAGAGAATCCCAATAACTGTCATGTGGGAAGCGGCTGTCCAGGGTCTTTAAACTGCAAGATGATACTTGCATCTTTTGGAAGGAAGAGGCCAGCGATATTGGACACAAATTTGACTAACAGGTTTTTAATGAAACCTTCATACAGTGGCATATTTCTGAACGCAATGTTCAATGAATCAAATTCAGTGATGCAGGACACAAACACACACACCTCCACCTGATAAATAAAGTGACATCACAGCAGACTCACCCCAGCCTGAACATTTTCTTATAAACCAAAGGGGGGCCCAGCAGAAATGGTTTGGGAAGCACTGCTTTAATGTATGCACCAAACTTTTTGGAGATGTTCCACCAGTCTGTGATGTCCAGTGTCGTCATGTGTGCTGTGGTGTGCTGGGGGAGCAGCATTAGCTCCAGGGATGCCAGCAGAATGAATAAACTCATCCGTAAGGCTGGCAGTTGACTCATTGGCCGCAACCTGGAGACGGTCAAAGACAGGAGGTCTCTCATGGGGCGTTCACACCGGTCAGCTTGTCCACGCATCAAATCGCTCAAACGGACGAAAGTTGATGCTTTAAAATTAAAACCCAGCTGCTTACACACTTTATAGTCCGCGTCGGCGTGTCACGTCCGGTAGTTTCCCTAACCGGGGGTGTTTCTCAATGCCAAGGGACCTCGCCTTGATGCCTTGGTCCCGCCCCGGTTGCCTAGGAGATACGTCATCAGGGACCGCCAAGGCGTGTTCCAATGTTCATGTGCTACCGAGGCGTCTGTCCTCCGTTTGTCTGCCGTTTAGCTAACTGAACGAGGATACATGGGAGGTTCCTTGATGCATTCCCTCAGCCAAAAGTTTCCCAGAATACATCGCGGTATTTTTGAAGTTGCAGCTTTGGTTGCTAGCAGGCACTAACTAGCTTTCACATTTGATTTAACCAATATACACACAATTAAAAAAGTACAACTCTGATTATACATCTACATTGAAAAGTATACGTATAAAGTCGGGACGTAAACGGAGCGCGTAACCAAAAGGCGGGCCCTGGGCAGCCGCGGTCACGTGATGCAAGTCTGTTCCATTTAACAGTTTTCTTTGACCAAGGAAGGACAGTGTCCTTGTAAACAAGACGCCTCGCCTACCGAGGCATTGCCTGGGTAGGCGAGGCTCCTTGACATTGAGAAACACCCCGGGTTTGGCTAAGAAAACAAGAAAGTTAAAAGAAAATATTTAAGAGCTTACCTGGTACTCCAATATCCTCCGATATCTTCCTCCAAATAAATCCAATCTCTTCCTTACTTTGTAAAAAGACAAAGACGGGAAATACAATTGACGAAAATTACAGACCTTAGACAAGAGACATTATTTAATCCTCCATTTTGAATGAATGACTTGCCGATCCACGTCAGTACAAAGAGTCCCTACGATTGGTTGACGCCCCGCTTTTGCTGCCCCAAAGTTCAGTTTTCCCAACTTCACGCAGCAGCTGCTCCGACGGTCCGTCAACGCGTCCGAGCAGCAGCTGCGTGGACGTGCTGATGCCAGCTGCTGCTGCCCACTTGATGTGTAGGTACCATAGACCTGCATGTAATCTAGCTTCCCTGCGGCCTGGACGCGCTGACCGGTGTGAACGCACCATCAGTAAACTGGTCTCCATAATGGACAATACATCCCATCCATTCCACCACATACTGGAGGGACAGTGGAGCTCGTTGTCATAGAGAGGTTCAGGAAATCATTCTTCCCATTTACAGTAACACTGTACAACTCTTGTGTGGGAGATGATCATCATCATCCTTACTAGCTATACTAACTGTACATGGTTGTATATATTGTATTTTTTGTCTTCTTTATATTTTATCTATAGCAAAACTACTCTTAAAAGTACATGTTTTCCAAAAAGTTACTCAAGTAAATGTAACTGGGTAAAGGTAACTAGTTCCTACCCCACCTCTGCTGAAGACATTTGCTGCACAACAAGGAAACACTATAGTTTTGTACAAGTTGCTGACTCCTGAGTTTAGCAGATTAACCGTTGCTCTCCTCCAACTTCTCCCTCCTCCAACTCTTTGCCGTCTTTCAAAGCGGCCATCAGTCTGACCCAGAAGGCGTCCCGCTCCAGGGGGTTCTCTGGCCACAGCAGGTAAGTCTTCCCGTGCACAATCCTGCATAGCCGTGCGTACGGGGACAGGCAGCGCTCGGGGATCTCCTCCAGGAACACCAACAGCAGGACGTCGCTTCCATCACAAAGAAGCCTCAGGCTGGCCAGCTGAAACTCCACGGAGCACCACTCGCTTTGCAGGTACGACCTCGTGACCACGCAGACGGTGTGCCGGGAGCCGTAGATCGCTGCCTCGATGTTCTCCAGAACCGCAGCGCCGGGGCGGAAGTCCCTGTGGTGCAGGCACAGCCGGAGCCTCGGTGCACCAGCAGCTGGCCTCTCCAGATTAGGCACCAGCTGGCCCACCACCCAGTCCTCATCCTTGGAGCTGTAGGAGATGAATGCGTCATACTGAAATGTAGCCCCTGCGCCCCTCTTTCGTCCTCTAAGCTTGGCTTTGGCCATGAGCAGCAGGAAGCGCAGGGCGGGACCCTGTGTGTGCCAAGCTAGACACACGGACACAAACAGCACATCCATCACAGAGCAGGTGATGAACAGAGTCAAAGAAATCTGATTGTAGGAGCAGGCCTTGTCATCAAACTCCCACAGGTGGCGAGGCCTCCTGCTGTTGTCACACTGCAAATTGTACAGGTAGGGCACCTGGGGGGACATTTAGGCAAGAGAAATTAACAACCAGGAGCACCAGGTGAACCGCAGCTGATAACTTGCGCCGCTTTGCAGGTGCGGTTACCTGTATCTGAGCGTTGTTCATAGCCCAGGTCTTGAACCAAGCGTTATCACAAGTGCAGCTCAGGGGATTTTCTGAAATGTCAAAAACCTGCAGTCTGAAAACACACAAACACCCTTGAAGTTAATATTCAGTCATTTATATAATTTGTATAACAGCAGTGGATGACTTTAAAAATGACTGTTTTTCTGGTCTGGTATCCTGCTTGGCTGCAATGCCCTGTTGGACGGGGGGCATCGACTGGGATGATCCTCCCAGTAACTGAACATCCACTGTGTCCTGTTATCAACTTTTTACTTTCTGTAACATAGAAAGTTCTCTTATATCAGATCTTCTGTTCCTTCTGTGTTTCTGCTCTGTCTTCTCAAACCCCCAGACGGTCGTGGCAGATGGCCGCTCCTACTGAGCCTGGTTCTGTTGGAGGTTTCTTCCTGTTAAAGGGGAGTTTTTCCTCTCCACTGTCACTACATGCTTGCTCAGTATGAGGGATTTCTGAAGGATTGCTGAGGTTGGAGTCTGCATGAACGGGACGCAAACTCAAGTCAACAACTTGACGCAATCTGCTGGGATGCCTTTAATGGAAAACTTTTAAACTGTTTGGAATGTTTGTTTGATTGCATTGAAATGACTTTTTTTGTAAAGTGCCTTGAGATGAAACATCTTTGAGACCAAACTGGAATCGGTGACAGGTTCTGTGATTTTATGACAAACTGCCCCATAACACAAGCGATTCAGGCCTTCATGAACTAGGGAGTGGAGGTCACAAGTGACTCCGTCTCCGGCAGGCTGAATGGATTCTGTGGAGGGTTTCAGGTAATACCCACTAGCCCTGGCAGTGTGCTTTTGTGCTGGAGTCGAAAGAGGAAAAGTTCAGATTACCTTTTTCTGAGTCTCTGGGGGATGTCTTATAGACCAGAGGTCCCCAACTCATGGACCGGTACTGGTACCGTGAGTCATTTGGTGCTGGGCCGCACAGAAAGAATAAAAAATTTACAGAATTTCCGTTTTATTTATTATCAGAGTCTAAACGATATTTTATTTTGAAAAACCTCTATTACATCTGGCTATAACTCACTCTTGAAGCACATCAAGATGCTTTCCTCGGTCACATGATACGTCCCCGCTAAAAACAAACCCACAAGCTAGCAAAATGATTAAAAAACAAAGGTCTCTGAAAAGTTTATTCGAGGAAAGGAAAAAGGTTCAGTGAAGAACCTACAACTTCCAAGAAGAAGAAAGCTACATTTAGCAGACTATACCAGGAGTCCTACTTAAAATATGGATTCATCGCAATGGGTGATTTCCACGCACCGAGCCCCCACTCTGCTTAAAATGTGCCAACCGGCTTTCTAATGAGGCAATGAAACCTTGAAAACTGCCCCAGACAGGACTGTCTTGAGAAACAGCCAATAGGCTCCCACTGATTCAGCGTTGTGGTGAGCTGTATTTGTAATGCACTTTATATTTGTTTTTGTTTTAAATCTTAATTTATAGGCATGTTTAAATGTTACCATAGCGACCAGAGAGGGTTAGGGGGCAGAGAGGAGGTTATTTATGATTTGATGTTGGCGTTATGTTACAAGAATGCTGCTAAAGGTAGGAGTACACATTGGATTTACATGTTTTTTTTTTAATTGATGAGTTCCTGCTTGTGGCGTGGCCCTTCAGCACGTTCAAACTCTATGGAGAACCAATCTTGTGACACCATGAAGTCACCCTCCCATCTTATGCAGTTTACATATTGTGTTACATGATCTATAAACAACTTTGTGTCAGACACCGGAGAGTAATTGTATGTAGCAAGATACGCTCCATCAAACTTTCCCCAGGGGCACCTCAGGTATGTGTACTCAGTCCTTGTCTTTTTCACTCTGCGGATACACAAAACTGTTTATTTTAAGTTGGACTGGTCAGCTCTGTTAACAAAACAACTCATCCAAACTATGAGGCTACTTAGTAAATAGTAGGTAGTGTATTGTTCTTTTGCTTAACTTTCCATTAGCTCCTTTACCTTGGCAAATTATCCAATATCTCCTTGTTTACTGTGTGGATGTGGTTTGACACAACGCTGAGAACTTTCAGTGAGTTATTTGGAGGCAAAAGGTTTGCTGGTAGAGTGTCCAGATCAGCCCACTTTAACATCAGCTTTGAAAGGCTTATTAGTGGAAACAGCACTGCAGTCAGGTTGGTCTGTTTCAGATCCACTCCATCTATGTAAAGGATCTTCAAACTGATCAGCGGAGCAAAGGCGTCAGGGTGTATTTTCATCCTGATGCTGTTTCCGATGTTTATGCATTTCAGCTTCTGCAGGCCTTTAAAGAAATTTGGTCCAATGTCACCAATGCCATACCCTCCAGGTCCCTGGTATCTCATCTCCAAATACTTTAAAACAGACATGGCAGAAAAATAAAAATCATTAGAGAGACATGCAGACATACTCAGCTCAATATTTATGGTGTCTTTTGTAAATGTACACAGTCAAAAGGTAAAAGCTGTAATTTTGAATATTTAGCCTCTCGTAAGAGAAATAAATGGGGGGGTAATTTTTAAAAGTCATATGTTCGTCCATGTTGTTTAATTTATAAATGACACAGTAGTTACCATGCTAAATATTTAATTTACAAATGAAATATTAAGCTCCAAACTAAACATTTTGTTTGTCAACTAAATATTTAGTTTGAAGCTAAATATTTAGCTAGCAAACTAGCTAAATATTTAGTTTGTTACCTTAATATTTAGTTAAAAAGTTAAATATTTAGCTAGCAAGCCAAACTGGCTTTGTTACCTTTAATATTTAACTTAAAGTTAAATATTTAGCTAGCAAGCTAAACTGGCTAGCTAAATAGTTAGTTCACGTCATGTCTTTGCCATCAGTTTATACAGAGGTTAGCAAGACCCAGCTTTTATTTTATTATTCCACTTCCGCATTTCCATGAAATCTTTAGTTTGAAGCTTAATATTTAGCTAGCAAGCTAAACTGAAAAGCTATGTTTAGCTAATATGCTAATTTATTTGTCGATAAGCGGAAGTGCACCACCAAAATAAAGGCTGGGTCTTGCAAACCTCTATATAAACTGCTGGCGAGACTGAACGTCACCTCTTTATCTTTTTTTTTCTTTTTTCGTCCCAACATGTTCAACATTTCAGCTTAAAACGTAGAATGAGCCGTTTTAACTGCAATTCAGGCGTTAACCGGTGGATTTACAGCAACAGTGATGCGGCAGCAGTAGGGGTTTATTTATATAGAGGTTAGCAAGACCCAGCTTTTATTTTGGGTCATTTTTTGGAAAAAAGATTTGAATATTTTTAAATGCATGTTGCACGCTAAATGGGATTCTAAACTTTTTTGATGCTGCTGTTCTGCTGCAATGTATCTGATCATTTTGACATATATAAAGAAAATATTGCAGCAGATATCGTTACCGCACACGCTTTAGATTATATTGCAATATAGATTTGAGGCCGTATCGCCCAGCCCTAATCTGTACTATCCCAATCTTTTTTTGGGATGTAGAGAGATCAATGCTTCATTAAATGTGGGAGGAATTTGGCCACTCTCAGAAGCCTCTTGGTACACTTTCTGCAAAACTGGGGCAAGAATATCTATATACTCTTTTATAATACTCTGCGGGAATCCCATCATACCCCAGGTGATTTCCCCGCCTTCATTATTGAAGTCGCCTTTCTAATTTTCACTTCTGTTATTTTGCGCTTCTAACCCCTCCGCATGTTCCCGAAGTAACCTAAGGTAGACTGAGTTTGGAGAAGAAGTGTTCTCTGGTTCTCAGCATCAGAACCTGTGGGCGTGTATAATGTTCCATAATATTGCTTGAACACACTATTTATGTCTTTTGCTGAGGTTACCTAAGAGTCACCTTGTTTGATGGTAGGAATAGTATTTTTAAAAAATCCTCCTTTTTAACTTGTCTTGCCAATATTTTCCCTGTTTTTTCCCCTCCTTCATGAAATGTAGTTTTTAACCTGATTAATGAATATTCCACTGTCGTCTTATAGATTTCATTTAACTGAAATTCAAGCCCACAAATGTCTTGGTAAAGTGAGTGATTAATATGCTGCACAGACAAATGATTTTCTTTCGATTTACGACAACGGCATTAGATAGAAGCCTGGACCACAGAATAATCAATCAAATAATAAGTCAGAGAACCAGCTGCCATCTTGTTCGCCGTGCCCACGTGACTCCCATTTTAGCTAAATATTTAGCTCCGAGTTAATTATTTACTTCAAAGCTATATATTTAGCTAGCCCGTTTTGCTTGGTAGCTAAATATTTAGTTTAAAGCCAAATATTTAGTTTGCAAACTACATATTTAGCTAAATACTTCATTGAATCCAAACTCAAAACTCTTCTGTTCAGTCATATTTCACCAGATCCATATCAGCTCAACGTTGTCTTGCCGCGGTAATTGTCTTATTTGTGTTTTTGTTTTTTGTTTTTTTTTACTTATTTTACTGTTTTTAATGTTTGCATCTGCATTGTACAGTGTCCTTGGATGTCCTGATAAGGCGCTTTCAAATAAAATGTATTATTATTATTATAGAAAACTAAATATTAAACTTATCTAAATATTTTGCTTTAGTTAGCTCGCTAGCTAAATATTTAGTTTAAAACTGACATTTATAGTTTAATAATAAATAACATGGACGCAAATATGACTTTGAAAAATGAACCCTAAATTTCCATTTTATGACTGTAACTTTATAAACGGCACTCATAAATATAATAACTTTATTCTGATCATAAATAAACATAAACGAAACATTTACCTTCAGAGAAGTTAGGTGGATAAACGGAGCTTCGTAGGATTTGAAATGGAGGCGGTTGTTGTACAGAACGATGTAGATCAGATTTTCAAGGCCAGACAGAATAGATGGTGTCACCCTCCTGATTCGGTTCCCGCTTAGGTCAAGGTACCTGTTGGGTTAAAGAGATGCTCAAAATAAAGCAGATTGAAAACAAAGATGATTCATGTGGCAGACCATAATAGTTGCCTTAATTGTTTCAGGTCCTGGAAGGTGCCCTCCTCGATAAAACAAATCAGATTTAAACTGAGGTTTAGCCTCTTTAGCCTGTACAGGTTACTGAAAGTCTTCTTCTTGAGGGATTTTAGCAGGTTGAACTGCAGGTACAGCTGCTCCAGCTGGGTCAGCGCATGAAATACGTTCTCTTCCAGCTCAGCGATCTCGTTTTTCGTGAGAGACAGACGAGTGAGACGTTTCAGAGGGAGGAACCAGCGGGGGTCAACGTCACGGATTCTGTTCCTGTCCAAGCTTAAAAACGTCAGGTTGGTGAGGCGTCTGAATGCGTCTGGATTGATGTCAACATAGTTCTTGTTTAGGTTGAGCGTTTTCAAGGCTGTGAAAACCTCAAACGTTGAATTCGATATCTGCCGTAGACCACAGTTGATGAGATAAAGAAAGCTGGTGCTTCTCCTCTCCGAAGACAAACGAGCTACATTTCCAAATTTGGCTTCGTTGATTATTAACATGAATGGAGTGGGGCAGTCCAGAAAGCTGGAGTTACTCTCGGGTAACTTTGATCCTTTTAAGTCGACCTGCAAAAAATGAAATTCACAAAAACTACTTAAAAAGGTTTTGAAGAGCAAAGAAAAGGCTCTAAAACCTCACATGTAGTACGTCTACCTCTACTTTGGTGACGTGGTCCATTCCTCTCAGCACATCACAGACCGTCCAGAGAGACTTCTCGGCAAACATGGAGAAGGATACGTGGATGAGATCTCTCCTTGTCTGTGCAGAAAGCCCAACGAGACCTTCCACTTTAACCGACTGAAGGAGGAGAGTCCTCAGCTGCTGATTCGACTCGAAAGCCTCCGACTGCAGCAACAGTTCTGTGTTGTTGGACAGCTTGATGTACTTCAGGGCGGGAAAACAGCTCACATTTACTTTCTGGATGTTGTTTGCGGAAAGATTCAGATACGTTAGAGTTGAGGAGCCTCCGCATTCTTCACAGCTGAAATACGTGAGCGTGTTCAGGGACAGATCAACGACTTCGATGGCTGGGAGGAGATTAAAGAGAAGGCCGTGGGCGTCTGAAAGGTAATTTTGGCTCAGAAGGAGGACTCTCAGACTGGTGAGACCCTCAAATGTGTTTGGGTGGATGTGAGAGATGTTGTTGCAGGTGAGGTTGAGAAATGTCATCAGATGAAGTCCTTTGAATTCTTCTCCTTTCAGAAGAAACAGCTTGTTTTGACTCAGGTCCAGATGTTTCAGTCCAGCGAAACGAGCAAATGATCCAGGTGGGACGTCTCCGATCTTGTTCTTGGACAAGTTGATGGTCGTTGTGTTTTCAGGGAACATGCTCACCACCGCAGAAATGTTACGAATCTGTCTGTTGAAGCACCACATGCAATTTGCATCTCTAAAACTCTGAGAGCAGCTCCTGAAGCCAAACCCGCAGCAGGAGGAGATGTTAAGGAGAAGGAGAAGCAGAGTCGTCGGCGCCATCTTTGTGTCGTTCGCTTCTCTTAGGGGCATCGCCCGTCAAGCTGAAAAGATCTAAAGATAAGGAGCAGACAATTTTGGTTTGATCAAGAGGAAGTTAGTTGTTATTCCTGCAAGAAACGCTATCAAAAGACAAATTTCTGCTCTTTGGAACAGACAATAAAGTTATGTTCTATTCTATTCTATAATTTAAATAAATATGCAATCAAACTAGGGGATATAACCTGGATCAACTTCTTCTCATCTCATAATCAATAAAATATGATTTTTTTTTTGCATGTTTACTTTGATGCATCAGCCTCTTAGAATCCCTCAATGCATCTTCATGTAAGCATAAACAAAAGTGGGAATATATAAAACCATAATTAAACTGCTAAATGCTCGCATTTACAACTTTTTTTGGAGTTATAATACAAATTTAGCACGAAGAAAGTAGTTTTTTCCTTTTAGGCTTGTATTTAGTAAAATGGCATCGGTCTCATGGTAAACTAGAGATTATGTCATACATGATTAGTGAGAAGAGGAACATTTGCTGTAAATCATCAGTTCAACAACAGATACGTTTTATAAGAACATTCCCCTACAGAATAAGACAACAACCTTTAATAAAAATCCAAAATATTGCACCTAAACATGCAAAAATAAGTTTATCCTAAATGGTAAAAGTTACGGAAAAATAAAATACGGAAATATTAGAACATACCCTTCTCCTCCTGCATTTAATGCACCACTGCTATTTGACACCTACTAATCATCTATATAGACTGTTGCTAATTCTGAAAGTATGTCACATCCTCTTTTTTGTAGTGTACTTCTTCAATCTTACAGCATTCACACTAAGCTTCTCAGTAACTTGCTATTTATCTGTGGTTTGGGTGTTCAAATAATCTGGTTTTCTCTCAGTTTATCTCTCCTTAGCACTGTTTGTGTGAAATCAACAGCTTTTTTTTTTTTTCGTCCACACAAGGGAGCCGTCAGCTTGAATGAAGCTGAGGTGGGATCTACACATGCACAGGAGAAGGAAACGCATTTGGAGAGTCGGTCGAAGGGAAGCTGAGAGCTCTGAGCTGTTTTTAAAAAGCAGAACTGGAGACGGATGATCGTCAGCTCATCACTGCTTCTGTCATAGAGTGCAAGACAGACTTATGAATGTTTCCTGAAGAGCTGCATCAGAAACGGCTGGCAAGAAGAACGAGGCTGGATCTGATGGAGTAGAGATAAACTGTTTTTTTTAAACGCAGATTCATTACAAACTTCTTACAAATAAAATTGGGCCGGGCTAGGAGAGCATCAATCGGAGAAGCAGCCAAGAGGCCCATGGTAACTCCTGGAGAAATCGGCCAGGAAGGGGAGTATCTGTGAGCAGGACAGCTGTTAGTTGTGCACTTCGCCAATCTGGCCTTGATGGAGGACCAGCAAGAAGAAAGCCAAAAGAAGTCATGTTTGCAGTTTTCCACAAGTCAAATAGGGCCCCCTGGAAGAAGACGCTCCAAATAAATGAGACCAAAACTGAACTTGGTCTGCATGGTGGTGGTGGCAGCAGCGTGCTGTGGGGATGGGACAGGAAAGATGGCCAGAGGAGCTAAATCCATTAAACCTTAGTAAAATACCTGTTAGAGACGGGAGAAGACGTGCGACTGTATGGGCTGCCATTTGTAAAGTTACAGTCAAAAATGAACATTAAAAATTTGGGTCATTTCTCCTGTAAAAGAAAAAATGTCTTATTTTTCAAAGTCTTATTTGCGTCCATGTCATTTATTAATTTATAAATGTCACAGTTTCAAACTCATTATTTAGTTTGAAGCTAAATATTCAGCCGGCTAAACTGGGTAGCTAAATATTTAGTATGAAGTTAAAAATTCAGCCAGCTGAACTGGCTAGCTAAATGTTTACAGTAGTTTGAAGCGAAATGTTTACAGTAGTTTGAAGCTAAATATTCAGCTGGCAAAACTGGCTAGCTAAATATTTAGTATGAAGCTAAATATTCAGCTGGCAAAACTGGCTAGCTAAATGTTTAGTTTGAAGCTAAATATTTAGGTTGAAGCTCAATGTTTAGCTAGTAAGCTAAACTGGCTAGCTAAATATTTAGTATGAAGCTAAATATTCAGCCTGCTAAATTGGCTAGCTAAATGTTTACAGTAGTTTGAAGCTAAATGTTTAGTTTGAAGTTAAATAGTCAGCCAGCTAAACTGGCTAGCTAAATGTTTACAGTAGTTTGAAGCTAAATGTTTTGTTTGAAGCTAAATGTTCACCCGGCTAAACTGGCTAGCTAAATATTTAGTTTTTAAGCTGAATGTTTAGCTAGTAAGCCAAACTGGCTAGCTACATATCTAGTTTGAAGCTAACTATTCAGCCTGCTAAACTGGCAAGCTAAATGTTTAGATTGACGTTAAATATTCAGCCGGCTAAACTGGCTAGCTAAATGTTTTACAGTAGTTTAGTGTGACCAGACGTCCCGATTTACCCGGGACGGTCCCGATTTTGAGCCATTTGTCCTGTGTCCCCAAGAATGTTTACAAACCCATTATGTTGTCCCGATTTTGCCTAGCCTTTGTCCCGAGTGTCCCGATTTTTAACCAATGTAATGGCTTACAGCGCACAGAACTAGTTGTCTTTTCTCGTCAATCATAAAGTTATCATAGTGATGGTAATAGACCAATGAAAAAGCACTTTCTCAGAGAAGTGCCGGGAAACAAATATGCTGTGTTTTGTGGTTTATGTAAGTGTGAATTCTCCATTGCTCACAGTGGGAACGCGGATGTGCAGAGCCATGTTAATACTAGCAAACACAGTATCTAATGTTATGGGAGAACAGTAATGCTGTTATTTTGTTTTGTTTCTTAACAAGTTGAGGTCAGTTAAATAATTGTTTTTTTTTTGTGTTCACAAAAGGGCTACTTTTAACATTGCCCAAACAAATGTTTCAAAAATACAGTATTGTTCTGATAAAAAATGTTGCTCTAAAAAGATTACAAAAGAATGTCCTTATTTTGAATATAGATGTTCAAGTATTACTACTTTTGCACTTTCTATAATAAAAAGCTTTTTTTTATATAAGTCACCAGCGAGGATTTGTCTACCTTTAATTTTTTGTAAAATTTAGGTGTCCCAGTTTTTAGTTTTGAAAATCTGGTCACACTACAGTAGTTTGAAGCTAAATGTTTAGTTTGAAGCTAAATATTCAGCTGGCAAAACTGGCTCACTAAATATTTAGTTTGAAGCTCAATGTTTAGCTAGTAAGCTAAACTGGCTATCTAAATATTGAGTTTGAAGCTAAATATTCAGGCTGCTAAACTGGCTAGCTAAATATTTAGTATCGAACTAAACATTTAGCTTATATGCAAATTTACTTCCCGATAATCGGAAGTGGACTACCGAATTAAAACCTGGGTCTTGCAGACCACTGCTGGCAAGACTGAACATTTATGGAACGGCAGCTTAAAACATAGCATAATCCTTTTTAACGGCAATCCAGATATGTACCGAAGGATTTACAGCAACAGTGACTGAACCAGCAGCAGGAGTTTATATACTGGTTCACAAGACCCAGCTTTAATTTTGGTAGTCCACTTCCTATTATCGGCAAGGGAATTTGCATAAAACCTAAATATTTTACTCTGAGCTAAATGTTTTGATTGAAGCTGAATATTTAGCAAGCTAGTTTAGCTTGTTAGCTAAATATATATATATATGTATATATATATAGTTCTCTCTTATGGCAGGCTCATAAATACCCCTGTTAATTTTTGACTGTGTAACTCTACAAACGGCACCCCATAAGACTGGGGAACAACTACCCTAAACATACAGCCAGAAACATTAGGGGATGGTTTGGACCAGGGCTCTGCAGCTCCAGGGCTCTGCAGCTCCAGGGCTCTGCAGCTCCAGGGCTCTGCAGCTCCAGTCCTTGAGCGCCACTGATCGGCAACTTTTGGATGCATCCCTCCTCAAACACATCTGAATCAAAAGGCTGAATGATCTCTTTTGCTTGTGAGCGTGTTTTATAAAGGCCTGTGTTAGAGCAGGGATGCATTTAAAAGTTGCTGATCTGTGGCGCTTGAGGACTGCTGGTTTAGATAAAGTAGATACAGATGCGTGCCATGCTTATCATTTTGCTCTTATTATATATATTTATACGTTGAAGATGAGCGTAAAGTGACGGAGATAAGTTTTAATATAGTGATTGCACCCCTGTGACCCCTTCGTGTTGAACCATCCACTGGTGGCTCATCTGGTCCTGGCAGCTGACCTTTGCCGCCGTGATCTGAGGGTGATGGTGGTGAAGGGGCCTGAGGATGTCTTAGCTTTAGGTTTGGTGTACGAGGGGCCCTGGTCTGTGGCCCTGACCTTTCCAGTAGGGGAGGGTGGGGGTGGTGGGTGCTCAGGTGAGCATGTTGGGGTCAATTTGGCTTCAGGAGCTGCTTCACCTTTATCACAGCTGAGCTGTTAGAGGCGTGCTGCCACCTCAGATGTTTGTCTTAGTTGGTGGTAAAAACTGCGTGAAGCACATTTGTTCTCGTAGCGTTCACATCAGGACATAATTGTTTTATCCTCTGGAGGATTTGATCTAGTTTTATTGATAAACCCTTTATGATTAAAAACAAAGACTCATTGTTTATACACGGTATAATACATTTGATGTTCATCAAATTAAATGAAGTCGCCAAACAGAACATTAAATCAACAGCATTTCCCTTTAAAACATTTTCCATTAATTACATTTATTGAATTTACATTATTTTACAAGATTGTCTCTTAGCATGATTCATGATGTTCGGCTTCTACATAGGCCTGTCACAATAAATCAATTAATCGCATGATAAATTTAAATGATCTCACAAATTTTTTCCAGCCACGATAATAAACATTTGCATGCTTGTTTCTCGTACCAAATAGGCTGGATTAAAAAAGTCGTATAGGGTCTAAATATCCGTAGTTTGTTGTTAGTTTGGACTGTTTGTTTACAAAACTCCAAACTGGTAGTTTTGCTGATTTTTCTTGTTTGAGCCAAGTGATTATTTATTCTTTTGAAGGGCTATTTTGATAACAGAGTTCATCCATTTTATTTTTGTTACTATATGTTGGATAATAAAAAGGTCTTCCAGTTGCAGTGGAAAATGTTCTTCAGAAATTAAAGACTTTCTTTCAGAGGGTGTACATGCATTATTATTACATTATTTGAAAATGGTCTCAAAATGACATTATCGTTTATCACATTAATATCTGGGGCAATTTATTGTCCAGCAAACTGTATCGTGACAGGCCTAGTTCTAGAGAAACGGACTGAATGCAGGAACCGGTGGGTTCAGATCGGAGTAGCAGAACATGGCCTTCACATTCTCATTCTGTTCGTCTCCTAAGGTGCAAACTCTGACGCTTAGCTGTCGGAGGGGGTCAGGGGACTCTGGGGACACTGCATGGCTTCCAGCCGCTGGATGGATGAGGGTCTCTTTGGAGGTTTGACGGACGAGGGGATGTCGGTGAACACGACCGACCGGCCGTCGGGGCAGAGTAGGACGCTGGAGTCCGCTTCACACTTGGTGGTTCTGCTCGGCCACAGGGCCTCGGCGGACCTCAGGCCGAGGCCACCCAGAGGCAGGACTTCGGCGACCGAGACTTGGCTCATCTTGATCAGCATGTCCAGCGACTGCTTACGCTTCTCAAGCGACGCCCTCGCCAGCTTCCTCTCGCTCTCGCCCTCCTCCTCTCTCTCCTCCTTCTTCTCCTCCTCCTCCACCTCCTCATCCTCCTCCTCCGTCTCGGTGGCGTCCTCTCTCACGGTTTGCTCAATGGGTGAGAAGGTCGACTCCCTCTTCACCGAAAGGTCGAGCGGTCCGTCGCTCTGGCCGGCCGTACGCTCCAGCGCCTGGTGAATGTGAGAGAGCTCGCTGCGGATCTTGTTCAGGTGCTCCCACAGGTGTCGCTGCGCAGGGAGGTCCTCCTTTTGGAGGTGGGAGATCTTGCGCTCGGCCTCCTGGTACTCCTGCAGAACCTTGGAGAGATCGGTAAGGAGAGCGGCCACCGACTCTGAAGCACCCTCTTCGACGGAGGCGGACGAATCTTGGCTGTTGGCTTCAGACACCGTTTCCCTGTTGGGACTGATGAGAGATTTGTTGTACCAGTGCTCACTGGGTCGGCTTGGAAGCTGAGAATCTTGCAAGCTGAAATAAGAGATTAAAGGAGATATATTATGCAAATTTCTCTTTTTCATCCTTTCGTGTTGCCCGTTCGGGTCTCTGCTGCCTCTATAAACACTCATAACATGAATTGAAACCTAAAGCCTTATTGTTACGTCACACAATGAATATGCATAAAACCGCCCATCAACCGTCAAACTCTACCCACAAATTCCAATTCCATGCAATTTTCATGTGTGGCAAGCCCGCAGCCTGGGAACAAGATGGGTGGGCAGGGTCTGCAACTGCTAATTTGCATAAAAGTAACAGTCCTCTAAACAGCTCATTTTGAAAAGGACTGAAAGTGTCAAAAATTGAGCTGGTGAGATATGCAAAGAACCTAATTAGCATGTTTTGTACAGACCATAGACCTGTTATTTAGGTTGTTTAATAAGACGCAGAATATGACCCCTTAAAGGTCTCACTCACCGAGAAACCATGTAATACTTGTTCTTTTTGAGGCACGATCGGTCTCTCTGAGTTGCATATCAGAATCAGAAATACTTAATTAATCCCCGAAGGGAAATTCAGGTTTTTTAGTACAGCCCGTCCGAACAACAAAAACACACAAAACAGAGACAGACAGGATACGGGCTGACTGTGGTAGCTGCCAGCACAAGCGGCGCTCCATATATGCATATACGCATGTATGTGGCATGTGAAAAATTTCTCCAACTCCCATTGCCTACATTAGTCACAGAAAGAAAATAGACGGCAAAAACGAGTAAGTCATAAAAAGCCAGTCTTTTCTACATCACAGAGAAAAATTTTATTCATGGTCTCGCCTAACTCTGCTTGCGACTGGCCACTGTATTGATTTTGCGGCCAGGAGTGCCAAGAGCCAGTCTCTGCTAGTAGAAGCTAACCGTTAGCAACTCGGCTAGTAGAAGCTTACTGTTAGCAACTCTCCAACCTGGCGAAACACGTTCGGGCTTGTTTATTTGTGGACACATCAGCATTGCATTTTTTTTACCCAAGAATGTGGAGTTGAGGAAGAAACTGGAATTTGTCTTTGGTGCACCACCAGCAAAGTAAGTTAAGTTAGTTATTTGTTCAGAGGCAGCATAAGAGTGGCATTGCTGTTAGCCGATCAGAGTCAAAACGTTTGCATATCATGAACAATAATGAGATACAATCGTGATCCTGATGTTTCCCCCTCCTACACACCCTCTGCTCCGACAAACTGCAACCTCCTGAAACAGGAGCCAGAGCATTTCTTCTACTGAAAACGACTCCAGGTTTTCATAGATGGGACACCACAGCAAATTTATTGAAAAAAACGAGTGAATGAGACCTATAAGAGATTTAGATTGGAAACCTGAAGAGTTTCTTGCATTCATGTAAACAAAGGAAGCTAATATTTCTGAGAATCTCTACCTGCTCTGTAGGAGATGTTTGTCAGCTGATGCAGTCTGAATGTTCCTCAAAAGGTCCAGAGTGAAGCCCATGGCTTGCTTCTTCCCTCCGGGCGACTCAGGGCCTCTCAGGGGACCTCCTGTCCTCTTGAGACCACAGGTCGCCTTTCCATCCTTGGCTGTAGCTTGCATCTTGTCCCCGCCTCTGTAGCCCTGGTCGGGTGAGGCTCTCTGAGGTGACACCCAGCCTGCGGGAGAGACTGTGCTTCCTGGCCTAAAAGCAGGAACCTTCCACAGACCAACTTTAGGCTGGAAGCCGGACAAAGTTCCTGCATCAACACCGCTCGATGGGGTCTTTAGGGATTTGCCGGCGTCGCTCGTTGGCCCAAAGGTGTGCTCACACAGAAAGGGGTAGTAGAGGCGAGGCGGGATGAGAGCTCTGTCTGTGTGAGCGCCGGATGCTGGGTGCATCAGCTGGGCGGCCGACGCCAGGAAGGGGAGCTGGGCGAACTGAGCGTGGGTCTGGGCGTCGACGCTGGAAGCTGCAGACGGCACGGCTGAGTTCATGTAGGAGAGCAGGCTGGGGCTGATGGGATATCCCACTCCCAGCACTGACAGGTTGAGTCCGGTGGGATCCTGGTAGTCCACCAGGTTGGACGGAGGAGGGTAGCAGGGGATCGAACCGCTCAGTCGCGGCTGAGCACCTTCTGCGTTGGCTTTCGTGTGGCTGGACGCAAACAGCCGCCACTGCTCCGACAGTAGCCCCGGACTTGCCAGGCACGTCTTGGGCAGCTTGTAGTGCCTCAGCTGGGCCTCCACCTCTGCAGAGCGAGCTCGCAGCAGCTGATCTTCCAGAGAGAGCATGTCGGCCACCAGCAGCTCTGACTCTGGCTGTTTGCTCTTTCTGTTCACGGCCTCCGGAGACTCTCCTCTGCTGTTGTTGGAGCTTGCTTTGGCCTCCTCCTGCCCTCCTTCTTCATCCTCCCCTGCTCCCCGAGCGACTCTGCCCTCGCCGTCCTCCTCCTCAGACCTCCGCTGCCCCTGCTTCTCCTCGGTGCGCAATACCTGCTCCAGTTCGTCTTTCCCTGCGGCGTGCAGGCCGTGCGCTTGCTGGAAGGGTCGCAGCTGATCCGGGTGCAGGATGTTGCCCTTCTTGTACGGCCAGTCCGACTCGATGAGCAGAGACAGCGAGTTCTTGCAGAGGCTGTACTTCATGTGGTTGTACAGGTGGGACTTCTCCATGCAGGTGAAGGGACACTGGAAGCATTTATAGTTGTAGGGTTTGCCCCATGGTCGGGGGATGTAGTGCGGCTTCTTCGGTTTGCGTTCTTTGTGTTTTCCGGCGGACGTCACTTTGCAGGCTTCATCTTTCGACATGACTAACAGTTATTTCGAGCGTGGCTGTGACACGAGTTAATCTAGACCCTTCTTTTTGCTATGAAGCATTTGATGCAGATTTTCTTTCAAGCTCGTGGGATGAAGAATAACATCCTCTTGTTAAACTTTCAGTCGTTCCTGTGAAACAAACCAAGACAAACTCTTAAAGGAAGCAGCAGATTAACAGAAGGACTGATTTGAGGTGAAATAAAGTGGTAGGCTGGTTTATATTGTACTGATCAAATCTGTTATCTGGCCACTAACCTAACTGCAGGGAGGCCTGTGCTGCCCCTCTCTCACTCTACCTGCCACTATTCATTAGCTCCAAAGCAGCACCAGGCGGTAGCAGGGCCCCGGGCAGGGGGGCCAACGGAGCTGTCACTGGGGACCCTGCACCTGTGCAGCGAGGCCCTCGGAGGGCAGCTACAGGCACCTCCACTGCTGTGGACGGAGCAGAGCTGGTAGGAGCGGGAGAGAAGTTGGGGGTTTGAGGCCGGATTGCTAATGAGAGAGCCTGGCATCATGCCTAAAGGGCGTCATTAGTGCCACGACTGAGATCTGGGTCAGGACAGGGTGGATATCTGCTCCCCCTGAACTAGAGTCGGGTCATCCTTGATAACCACAAGTTCGCTGGATGAAATCTTTACAAATTCACTTTCTTGACCTTCTTGTGACAAACATTGCATTTAAACTGTAACCGAATCTCCAGGTCTAAAACGTAATTTTGAAAATCTAAATAAATATCGCTTTTATACAGTTCAAAACTATGCATACCCCTAACAGATTTTAGATGTAAAATTATTTTCGTTAAACTTTCTGAAAGGAAATGAGACCGGCTTCTCACGAAACATGATGAAACCATTTAAAAGGAGGATTAAATGAGAATTTAACTAATTTCATCAAGCAATTGCATTTTGAAAAATAGAAAAGCACTTTGGCGCAGACCAATGCAGCTCAGTCCCCCCCTAATGTTTTTAGATTCCCTGACCATGAAAACACACTTTTAGCAGCTGGATTCACACTATCATTCTTAGTTCAGTAGTTGTCCATGAAAATCACTTTTTCTGTAATGGCGGTTTTGCGATCACTCCCAAATTCTAATAAGTTGTTCCTGGTCTCGTTGCAGACATGTCCTGAAAATTTCATCAAAATCCACCTATAACTATTTGAGTTATGTTGCTAACAGACAAACAAACCCTGGTGAAAACATAACCTCCTTGGCAGTGGTAAATATTTGCATCATTATCGATCAATCTTAAAATATTTATCGATCAAATCCATCGTATTGCTGAGCAGCTTTTTGCATGTTTCCACTGATCTTTTCAGGATTCATTTTAGGCGATGAGCGTCAGGTATTTGAGGTTGGAAGGCCTCCATGTCAACACCCCAATCTTTCGCTCTCTTCATCAGATTTAAGTCTGGACTCTGACTGGACCGCTCAAAAAAAAAAAATGTTTATACGACTTCCAAAGATTACTTGAAACCCAAATGTCGCAGGGGTGAGAATATTTTTTGGGATAGCAGCACCTTGACGTCTCTTTTTACTTTCCCCCTTTTTTTCTCATCCGTCTAGTTTCCTCGGCTCTGCTTCTTATCGGCGCCCACTGGACTTTACCTCACATCCCTGCAGCTTAAGTAGAGATGCACCGATCAGTCGGCACGAGATCGGAACCGGAAGATTTTCCCACAATCTGTTCTGATAGTTAATTTGGCAGAAAAACATTGAGTAAATGCATCACAACTCAGAACTCCCAGCATCTTCAGTTTGATGAATCAGCCAACAGCATCTGCTTCCAAGTTCACAAAGAATTAAGATATTTTTGTAATTTTTTTCATTTAATTACTTCCTGTACCGAAGAACCTTCTGCTCAGCTTTTTTTTATCTTTTAATGTTTTAGTCTTTAGGAAAAAAAACTCCAAAACTATTTAAATAAGGAATCAGCAGCTCAGACCTGAAAGAAAACAGAAAATTTGTGTCCAAAGCCTGATTGGTGCATCTCTAATCTAAATCCTCTAAAATGGATTAAACTGTTTTTTTTTTTTTATGGTTGAACTACTTTGTGATCTTTTATACTTGAAGCCAAGCCGTTGGCTGAAGCCTGCAGAGGATTGAGGAGGCGGCTTCTCCTCGACGTAAAATCTTTGAGGGTTTTCTTTTGCCTCTTTCTTCGGGCCATTCGGAGATGAAAGTCAGTTTGTTTTTAAAACTTCAGGGTCCGTGTTAAACTAAATCAATTAAAGAAAAGAAAACGATTCGTGCTCATTTTACTTTTTGTGCAACAAAAGCTGATGTGTCAAAAGTTTTGCAGATAAAACTCAGGCGGTAGATGGTCAGCTGTGCTGCGGGACGGCCTATTGTGTGGAGCCAGAGCCCAGAGGAGGACATGGTGAGTCTAACACACGATGGCAGACGGCTCTCCCAACTGGACCCTCAGATTTGGCCCGTTTGATTGGTTCACTTGTGCGCCTCAGGGCTCTGACCTGCTCATAATGGAGTCCAACAGCTGCAGCTACGAGCCAATCAATAAAAATCATTTTTACTGTATTTCCCTCCGCCGCCCCATATCCAAACCCTGCGGTCTTGTTTTAAGCTTTTAGGGAAGGGATCAAACAAGCCCGACCGCTTGAACATCTATCGCTGCAATTAAGAAGGTTCACTAGACTAAAAGCTTTGACAGGTTACATGCGAGTGCAACCGCAGCCTGTTAGAGGGGCTGCAGGAGCTTTACTCTGAGATATACTCAATAAATTACCTGAGAAGAGAGCTGAGAGGATTTCTGTGTCCACTTCTGAGAAGAAAAAGTTTTTAAAAACTGGAGAATAATATTTTAAAATGATACTTGTTTTCTTTGTTTTTTAATTATGCACAAATATTTACCCTTACATTTCCTAAACACTCCACAATAGCTTTGAATTAATTTAATGTTATGAATTGTACAGATAATCCTCCTGAGAGATTATTAAATGCCGAATAATCTGAATTAAATAAACTATAATTGGGCAATTTTATCTAAATTAAATGTCAACCAAAAAACAAAAAAAATGATGTAATATTTTCATAAAGTGAAGCTGCTTGAAGATTCTGCAGAGAAAACATTTCAGGCCTTCATTTTACATTTTCTTTTTTTAAAACATCAACACCAACCAGTCTGCTTGCATTTCTTAAACCTCCTTATAGAGCATATAGAAATGTATTCATTCATACCTAGAGAGGGTCCCGGTGTGGCTGGCTGTCACTTCTCTGCAGCAGCAGCAGCAGCAGGGCGGCGCGTCCCGCTCAAATGGGAGCGTAGGAGCGAGTGTTGAGATATATATTGACTAGGAGCTCTGCCCTGAGGCGCTACAATACAGCAGCTCCCCCCGTTGGAGCGTCATATGCGGTCTCTACCTTGCAGCCCGGACATAAAATACCAACATATACAGATTATATTGGCAAAGGTTGGGTTGGTGATGCTTGGTGGTAAAAATACAGATTAGGGACGTGTGTTCATCTGGGGCTTGTAGGAGACTATAACTGCTTTCTCATGGTTAGATTAGAAAACAGATATATTTTAAAGGCTTAAATCCTTTTTTTTTTTTTTTTTTACGTTGAACTTTAACATGTGAACAGATTACATTTCCTGACATAAAAATTTGATTTTTTTGAGCAACGGAACAATTACTGCAATGTTGGTGAGATGGCCTAGAAATGCTCATAATAAATAAATTAAAGATAAATACATATACAAGTAACAATATTAATAATAGATTTTTTAAAGTTATCTTTTTCATTATGAATCTTTTTCTGCAATACATCCAATTGAAAATGTGTTGTTTTTTTAAATGATACTGCATAATTTCAACTTGGATTTATATATATATATATATATATATATATATATATATATATATATATATATATATATATATATATATATATATATATATACAATTGAATTTATAATTATTTTGTGTGGCGGTATAAAAAGATCTTAATGTATTTTATACAATCATATATTAAAATAATAGAAATAAATATTAAGTACTGATTTATTTTATACCTCATCAGTTTTATAAGATAAACAGCAGCTGTTTAAGGCTCTTAATGAGACGCTAGATTGAAAAGACAATGAACGTGTCGCCATCCCAGCCGTTTTATTGACAGGAACACAGCAGGTATGTTTTAAAGCCAGTTGCGGTGAAACTCTTTGCTCCTGCATTATTAACATCCTGTCTTCTTAAAGAGAAAAAATGTTGAAAAATGACTCCTGTATCCTCTGACAGCTCCGATTATTTCCTGGTCCTCAGACGCTTGATCGCCCTCTCTTTTGTTTCGGACCTCTCCTGGTCTCCCAGGTCTGGTCAGGAACCTCGCATGCAAGCCCCCTTTGAGATGGGAGAGACTGGGGGGGCCCTTCACGAGCCACCGGGCCCGCTGTCACCCAGAGGTGGACAAATGGAGACTGACAGACCGCTCCATAGAGCCTAACCATCTGTACCAAATGTGACAGCAGGAGAAGAGGATGCCTAGTAAGTCAGGGGGGAACTGTGACACGAGGAGAAGGTACAGAAGGAAGAGACAGAAGATCCACACCTTCTAAAGCCACATGGTTGATCTTTTCTTTTCTCTCTTTTCTGTAACTCCATAAAAACCTTGAAGAAGGACTCAGCTTCTCCTGTTTCCTTTAAACAAAATAAAATGAGGAGCGACTTCTGATCTGAGGCTGCAGCTCCTCAGCTCGGTCGTGTCGGCGAACCCTGACTGGGTTTCAACACAATCCCTCTAGATAATTCATGAAAAATCTTTGCAAATTTTTTTTTTTTACATTACCTTTTAAAAAAAAATCTTAAAGAATTAATTTTGTAAAACTTTCATCAATGTGACTTTAGACAATCTGTAGTTAAATCATCTTTAATGAATCCCTGAAATATGCAAATTAATGTTTTATATGAATTTACTGAATTTGCTCTGAGGCATTTTTGTTTCATTTGAGGGAATATTATACTTTATAAGGTTAGAGGATCCATTTTGAAGACAAATTTAGCACCAGAGAGTAAAGATTTAAGGTCGGCTGTAAGAGTCTGACAGCATCTGATTATACTGTACACAGTGAGGTTTTTATTTGATCGAGTCAAACTGAATTTTAAGTTCTACAATTAGCAATGACTGTACATTTTTATGTTTTTTTAAAGTTTGTATTTTATTTTTTCATTTCTTACACCTAAAACTAAAAAGAGATGATCTTAATAAATATTAAAGATATTTTATTGATTTATTGAAATTTAAAACATATTTTTACTTTCACAAATGTATTTTATTTTTTCATTTCTTACACCTAAAACTAAAAAGAGATGATCTTAATAAATATTAAAGATATTTTATTGATTTAATGACATTTAAAACATATTTTTACTTTAACAAATGTGTTTTATTTTTTCATTTCTTACACCTAAAACTAAAAAGAGATGATCTTAATAAATATTAAAGATATTTTATTGATTTATTGACATTTAAAACATATTTTTACTTTCACAAATGTATTTTATTTTTTCATTTCTTACACCTTAAATTAAAAAGAGATTATCTTAATAATTATTGATATTTTATTGATTTATTGACATTTAAAACATATTTTTATTTTCTCAAATGTATTTTATTTTTTCATTTCTTACACCTAAAACTAAAAAGAGATGCTCTTAATAAATATTTAAGATATTTTATTGATTTATTGACATTTAAAACATATTTTTACTTTCACAAATGTATTTTTTTAACATTAAACATCCACAGTCTATAAAATCTGAAAACAGACACACATTGATATTCTAACCCAGCGTGCTACATTAATCTCAGATGCTACTTTGAGAAATCTGAAAAACATCTTTTGCAGTTTTTGACCAGTAGATGGCGCTGCAATTAGCAAAGAGATAAACCTTTTGGTTGACTTCTGAGTCAAAGGAGATGGATGACATAAAAAAATGTATTTAAAATGCTGTAGTTTAATGTTGTAGTTTAAATTGTGCCGCCAAGAGGAGAAAACAGCCATAAAGTGGAGTGCCGTTTGTAAAGTTACACAGTCAAAAGTTAATAGCAATAATTTGGGGTTTTTAGTCATAAGAAAAATAAATAGGGGTTCATTTTTCAAAGTCATATTTGAGTCCATGTTGTTTATTTATAAATGTCATAAATCCAAACTAAATATTTTGTTTGTAAACAAAATAGTTTACATATTAAATATTCGAACTAAATACCTAATTAGCAAGCTTTATATTTAACTTGAAGCTAAATATTTATGTGAAACTACTGATCCAGGAAGTTCTGCTGTTTTGGTTCTTTTAGACCGATACTGTTGATCACGGGATCCTTCTGCACTGTTTGAAGTGGTGTGTTGGCATCAGTGGCACCGTCTTAAACTGGTTTTGATCTTACCTTTCAGGCAGATCTTCTTCTGTTCACTATGACCAGTTTTCCTCATCGGCAGCCCCCCTTAGTTGTGGGGTTCCACAGGGATCTATGTTAGGTCCGCTGCTGTTTTCTCTGTAGATTTTGTCTCTGGACTCTATTTTTAGCAAACAGTATATTTCCCACCGTTGCTTTGCTGATTATGTAAAAATCTATCTTCCTTTGAGATCTGAGGGTGACTGTACCACAATGTTAAAATGTTTTAAGGATTTAAAAGCTTGGATGGCATCGAACTACTTAGATTTAAACGAATCGAAAACTGAGAATATTTTATTTGGCAAATCTGAGCTTTGAAGTGGTGCTGATAGTGTTGTTCGTCCACTAACCTTCTACACTCGTTCTCGTGCCAAAAACCTTGGAGTATGGATTGACAACTCATTTAAACTGAAACAAGAGTGTCTGTTTTTCATTTGAGGCTGTTTGGAAAGGTTAAGCCCTACCTGCCTAAAAATGAATTGGAGACGGTTATCCATCTCCTTATCATGTCTCTGCTTGATTACAGTAACTCCTTGTACTTTGCACCACAACAATCATCTCTATATCGTTTCCAGCTCACTCAATGCAGCATTGAAGACCCAAGAATGACCCATTCTCTGTTTGCTGGGTTTATACAAATATCTCTTCTAAAAGAAGTCATGATGGCATGAACCCCAACAAGGTTTTCAAAGCCTCTGGAAGGGAAAGAGGCCCACAGCATACAGCAGCTTGTTTGTTGACCGGCGGTAGATGGCATGAGCATATTACTTCTGTCCTTGCTGCTTTGCATTGGCTGACCGTTAGTTACAGAATCGAGTTGAAAGCAACACTATGTAGGTTTTGCTCTCTGGGTCCCCCTACAGTTGGGGAAAAGGTATTGTTTTCTTCTACTGTCGTAAAATCTGTTATGGTTACACCAGGGGATTCACGTGCATTGACAAGCGATACCCTCTAACGTTACAGACTTCACGTCTTGGGCGGCCTTCGTTCCGTGTCAAATGTCTTCATCCCAGGTACATTTTCTATATTTCAGCTGTCATATGTACAGCGGCACAGAGCTGTAACACGTTATAACGTCATAGTTTATTGTAAACACGTGAAACTATCACGTTATAACGTACTACGGTCTAACTTATTTATTATATGACTGACAGCTCTATGCCGCTGTACATATGAATACAATTTCATGTTTTTTTTTTCTTCAAACGCCAAAAGATCGTGTAGCTCAAGTTTACAAGGCAGCGTCATTTTAGCAGCCTATTGGCTACTGTTTAACATAATGGATAAGCTAATTCTTGAGTTTGTCACTCTCCCTTTTTCACTTCCTAGTCTCCTCTGACAAAAACTTAGCCTTTTTCGTTTTTGTTGCTGCTTCGGCCATTGCAAAAACATTCACAAGCGGTACCAGCCAGCAAACAAATGCTTGTTTGGCTCATGTGGGGGGCGGAAGTGAGGTATGCCGTAAAGCAGCAGTCGAATTTTGTAGTTCTCTTTGTGCACAGGTTACTACCCGCACCCCGAAGTTACTAGTGCCAGTAAAAGCGATACAGACCCTGTCAGGCTATGGCATGCGTGTCATTCAACCTATTGTAAGTCGATGTAACATCACAAGGGTCTTGGAAATATATTATGAAAGTTGAAAAACTACATAGTTTTGCTTTAAGATTTTATTACTTGTTCTTAAAGCTTTAAATTTGTCTGCGCTACTGAGCCATAATTTTCCAGACGGTACTTTAAGGTCATCCTCTTTATTCTTATTGGAGGTTTCTTTATCGAGGCTCAGATCCCGGGGTGACCGAGCCTTTGCAGTGGCTACTCCCAAATAGTGGAACGGTTTGCTACTCCATATTCGAGGCGCTCATACTCTTTCCGTTTTTAAGTCCTTACTTAAGACTCATTATTTTTAATTGGCTTTTAACTAGGTTTTCTCCTTTTTATTATATATTTGTGGTGGGAATTGTGATTTTTGTTTAATTATAACTACAGTTGTTTGTACAGCACTTTGGGCAACCCTGTTGTCGTAAATGTGCTTTATAAATAAATCTGAATTGAAACAAACCTAAACGGCAACATTATGGAAATAAACATCTGTTATATCAAATTTATGTATAAAAACAAAACAAAAACAGGACTAGCATTGACCGATACCGAATGCGATAGGCGTCCCTAATTTACACCCCAGGGAAACAAGAAGTCATTAAAGGTTCCCAGACACAACCATCAACTTAAAGGAAAAGAAGAAACCACAACAAGGCTTTGATTATATTTATTTTACAGTAATTGTTAGCATTGGTACCATGTTTGTTTTTCTTTCCTGTTCTCAAATGAATCGTTCGCTTATTCTAAAAATCTTCTGTGCGAGATTGGCAGAAGTTTGTGCGCTCCTTTCAGACTTCTTGTAAGCTGCCCTGTTTACCTTCAGAGGAGGAGGCAGAGTTATGATGAAGCTGAGACAAAACTCTCCCGGCGAGTGGAGCATCCTTATGGAGCAGCATCTGGGGAGGCTGACAGGAGCACTCTATTACCACTCACAGGAAGGAACCCGAGGGCTGCAACAACACCGCTACCAGCGAGATCCAGCTGTGCAGATGCCTCCGAAACGTACACACAACCAAAACCATGCAAATGAGGAGGAACACTCGGA
Source organism: Valencia hispanica (assembly GCA_963556495.2). Lineage (NCBI taxonomy): Eukaryota > Metazoa > Chordata > Actinopteri > Cyprinodontiformes > Valenciidae > Valencia > Valencia hispanica. The sequence continues at coordinate 4,659,527 of OY747721.1, read as the reverse complement.
ACAAACTTGGCCCCGCTGCTCGACAAGACGGACTGCATTGTGTGAAAAGTCGTGTCTGGGCGTAAGGATGGAGAGAGGGATGGGTGAAAACAGCCACAGACCCTCAGCTTTTTCCTCGCCTGCGTTTCAGGCTTGGGGTGGAATGGCTAACAGCTCCTCTCTTAGTCTGAGCTGCTGGGCACATTAACTAAACTCATATCGCTCTCAGCCACTATCAATTATTCATCGCCTCTTCCTTGATTTCCCCTCGTTTCAAAGAAGAAAAACTCTACAGAAAACACAGCTACTGCAGTCACAGAATAAACCTCCTGCCTTCGGTGACGTCCTTCGGCTTCTTCAGGTCGGGACTTTAAATCATTGTTAGAACTTCCCCGAAACCCTAAAATCCTAAACCTTCTGAGCTGGTAAATCGCCAAAAAGTTGCATTAATATTAGCCCAGTAAGAGAAGAGAACAGAGCAGAACAGAATAAAACTATTAAAAATGAAGATAAATCATCTTTCCACTGGGGAAAATAAAATATTAGTTGGTTTTAAATCTGTGGCAGAGCAGCTACGGAAAGTTTCCATATTTAAAGTGCCACTGAAGCGGTAAATTATCATCTTAGAACTCAACCTGTGTTCCCGGTTTGTTAGGAGGATGTTTGGTATTTAGGGAAAATGCTAACAGGATGATGCACGGATCTTCACCCAACAGAAGAAGCTTGTTTTTCTGAATCTAAAACAAAATGTGGGAAATTAACCCAAAATGTTTAGAAGAAGAAGAAGAAGCACAAAATGTGTAAACGTATTTCTGTTTTTGCTCTTTTCTCTCTCCACACTTTAATGTTTTAGGTCATCAAACAAATCTACCGTAACGTCGGACAAAGATAACCTGAAGATAAACAGCCAATTAAAACCAGCCTGGCTCCTTGAGATCATATGACAATCAATCCTGTTTAAAATGAGATGTTAACTGTGATAAACCACATTTGTTTGGACTCTGACACCTTGAAGTAGGCTATAAGTCCTTGTAAAAAGCAGCACATCGGGCCCCAATGTAAACAACTTCAACAAAAGATGAGAAACAAAGTCACTGACATCTGTCAGTTTGTCATGGGCGGTTCGAGAGAAGGGCCAACGGGGGCCGGTACCCCTATAAAACTGATCCTGGCCCCTTTACTGCAAAGATCATTCATAATTAATTTCTTTGAATGACGTAGGTTGGGAGAAAAACTAACTGAATGGCTATTTGGACCATTGTCATTTTTAAAAACTAATGGAAAAATAAGGCGTTACACTTTTAACTTACGCTGTATTCATAGCTGCATTCAAGCTGTATGTCACACCATAGACACACCAGACAATCCGGTCAATTTTCAAAATAAAAGCAATTTTTCAAAATAAAACACCACGATTGACAAATGCGATCATATTTGTGTATCTGAACAGACTATGGGGATGAAAATAAACAAACAGACACACTTTATGAGGTTATTTACTCACCCATGATGAAAAAAATAGCTCTAAAAAAACAACAGCTGAGCAGAAGCGCTTGTCGACCGTGGCGGAGAAATACGCGTCTAGTGTGGGGATAGCGCGTGGTTTTCGTGATTTAATATTGGACAATATTCACATGGACCGGCGGTTAAACGCAACTAAATAAAAAGAAACGACAGGCATAAAAACTGGGTTAATTTTGAATATAATAATAAATGTAAATACAATGTGTGCTCGTAACTTTATTAGCAGCGTCCCCGTAACATTGCGCCAACAACATAACATAAGTAACATCTTCTCTGCCCCCTAACGATCTCTGGTCGCTATGGTAATGTTTAAACATGCCTTTAAAATAAGATTTACCACAAAAACAAATATAAAATGCATGAAAAAACAGCTCACTACAACACTGAATCTCTGGCTATTTTTCTGTAACAAAACAGTTAGTCCGGGGCAGTTTTAAAGGCTTCACTGCCTCACTAGAAAGCCGGTTTCCACATATTTTGCAGAGCGGGGGGTTGGTGCGTGGAAATCGCCTGTTGCGATAAATCCATATTTTCAGTATGAGTCCTGATATTGTCTGTTAAATTATTTTTTTCTTGGAACTTTTAGGCTCTTTTTCTGCCACTTCACTGGATCTTTTCCTTTACGCAAAGAAACTTTTCAGAGACCTTTGTTCACTCATTCTGCTAGCTTGTGGGTTTGTTTTTAGCTGTGATGAGGCAAGCGTCTTGACCTGCGTCAAGAGTGAGTTATAGCCGGATGTAACGGAGAGAATTTGTCAATTTTAGAGAAAAGAAGAAAACATTGTTTAGACTTGGATAATAAATAAATATGTGAATACTCTAAGTTATTTATTTTGTCTGTATGGCCCGGAACCCGGTACGGGCCAGGAGGTCGGGGACCCCTGTATTAAATGAAATAATGTCCTGTTTTTTTTGTTTGTTTGATTGGTGCCCCCATGATAAAAAACTCTGGCCCCACCCTGGAAAATGTGGTTTAGAACCACCACTGCAGCCTGGAAAGAATTACAGAGCCATTTCTAAGGCTTTGGGACTTTGAGAACCACTGTGAGGACCATGATCCACACAAGGAGAGCATATGGAACAGTTGGAAGCCGACCTACCAGAATTAGTCCAAGAGCTCATCAACGACTCATCCAGAAGGTCCCAGAACAACATCTAAAGCTCTACAGGTCTCACGGCTTCAGTTAAGGTCAGAGGTCATTAGGTATCTCTTTGAAGAGGAAAGACCAGGACCACTGCTGGCCCAGAACAACACAATGGCCCATTTCATTTACCGCAAAACATCTTGATGATCTCTAAGACTTCTGGGGAAATATTCTGCGAGACGACAAGATAAAAGTGGAAATTATTAGAAGGTTACATCCGGTGCAATACTAACAGAGTCAAACATGGCGGTGGTAATGTTATAGTCTGGGACTGCTTCAGGATCTTGAACACTTGTCATAATCTATTGAACAAATGATTTTCTTATCCATAAGAAAAGTGTACCACCATTAGTGTAGGACCTGAACGTCGAACACATTGGGCTATGCAGCAGAGAAATGACCCAAAGCACACCAGCAAGTCCACCTCTGAATGACTAGTGCCTAGTCAAAGTCTGGACTTAAATCCAATGTAAAATGCTTAACAAAAAAACAAAAAAACCTGCAGTGTGGGTGATTTGTGCATTTGATACGTTGGCAGCAGGTCATTTAATCTGAGTATTGTTAAACCGTTTAAAATTTGAACTTGAATCCACAATAAGGAAAAATAACATGATGTATATCTTTATAAGTAGATGTTTAAATTTGAAACAATGAAAAGATGACAGACAAGCGTTTATTTGTTTTTTTTTCCGAGGTGAACTGCCTCGCTGCAGGATGCTGGAAGCACACCATGAATCCTTTTCAGCTTCACATTTAATGAAATGCGCTCAATTATTCTGATGAGGGCAGGACAAGCGCTGGCCGTTCTCCAGGTTGAAAGCAGTCGTCTGTGCTTATCAGTGCGTCGATGGCGTAAAAGTCAAGGTTCAGTCATGAGCGTTTGGGTTTTTCCTCTGCAGATATGCGTGTCCTTCTCCGGGCCTCGGCATCAGACGGAGGCGACCCCAGCGTCAGGAGGTGAAGACGGATTGTTCCCGTCAGTCAGTCTGAGGCATCCACGCGGAAAAACACATCCAGCTGATGCCGAATATTTATCAGCTTTATCCTGTATGAAAGAGTTCACACGGATGTCACTGATGATGGGAAGCAGCTGTAGCTGCGGCCTTGCCCTGTCTTCGTCTTCGTCGTCTCCATCCTCCTGATTGCCCCAGCCCACCCCCGCTCCCTGATCGCACCTGCAGGAAGCCGGGTCTCTCTCGCCGAGGCACCTGTGGGTGCCACCTGATGGGGGAAAAGCAAGTGGAAATGAAAGCAAGCAGCCGATTCTGTCAGAGCACATCAGGGCTCCTGTCCGTCACGCCGGTGACCTTCAGGGGGCCTGTGTATGTGTGCATGCGTAAACCCTCAAAGTGTTTGTTTGAGTGTGTGCACGTTAAGCCACTGACCCACAGGGAGCAGATGTGAACGTGTGCATATGCTTGTTTATCAATGCATGGTGTGCAAGGCCGTGTGGGTGTCTATTAGCGCCCTGATCGCGGCGAGTGAGAGCGTGCGTAAACACGCAGACCTCCGGGGTGTGAGTGTGTATCAGTGCAGTGATCTGTATGAGATAGCTGCTGTAGCCGGTAGGTCGGTGACAGCCCTTCACTCCAGAAGCCAGAGCTCCTGATCTCATTCGGCAGACTAACCTCACTTTGAGTCCAAAAAGCGTATCTGCTTCCCGGCAACCCGGACAAAACCTCTGGGGAGCAAGTATCCATGTGTGCTGGGATCTCAGCACCGGCGTATCAGTGCTGGTGCTTTTGGTGCCTCGGCAACGGGACTCGGAATACCAAACTCTAGGGACCAAAGACAAGAGGATGGTGTCAGTCAGTCAGCCTCCCCCTCCCTGTTCGCCTCAAAGCTAATGAACCCTAACTTCCCCCTCTTCACTGACTGAGGACGGGCGTATGGGTTTGGGCAGCCGCAGAGACAAGAGAGCGAGAGCAAGAGGCTGCTCTGCGCCGCTGATTCTGAGAGGATGGCTGCTCGGCTGTGGCTGTCCAAGCGGGAGGAATTGAGGGAGACAGGGACCAAAGCCCGTCAGCTCATCCCTTAGGGTGCCTTGGCCTCCCAACTACAAGTCCATGTTTTAGCAAACCATATGTTCATCCTCTACCCCAACCCACCCCCACCCACCCACCCACCCAGTTAGCAAATAAACAAGTCAGGAAGCCATGGCCAGAGGGAAGTCTTGTTTCCCTCTCACTGGCTTTCATTCCCGCATACTCACTCGACTTCATGCACTCTCTCGTCTCTCAAACTACGGTTTGGAGATGGGATAAACAGCGCAGACAATCAAGCAAGTGGTTTTTTTTATGCATTCCAGTAAAAAAGAAAGAAAGAAAATACTTTTGTTTTTTTAAAGCGATTTATGGAGTGCAGTTTGTAAAGTTAAACAGTCAAAAATTAACAGCAATAATTTGGATTATTTAGCCTGTCATTAGTGAAAAAAATGGGGGTTCATTTTTCAAAGTTATATTTGTGTCCTTGTAATTTATTCATTTATAGATGTCACAGTTACAAACTAAATATATCAATTCATTACATGTAAAGTAAGATATTTCAACCCTTTATTTGTTATTATTCTGATGCTTATGGCTTACAGGTTATGAAAACCCAAATCTCAAAAAATAACAATATGACATGAAATCAATAAAACAAGGATTTCAAATAGAGAAATGTGGGACCTGTAAAAAGTCTAATCATGCATATGTACTCAGTAGTTGGTCTGGGCTCCTTTTGCATCAATGACTCCCTCAATGCGGCGTAGCATGGATGCTATCAGCCTGTGGCTCTGCTGAAGTGTAACGGAAGACCAGGATGCTTCAATAGCGACCTTCAGCTCTTCTGCATTGTTCCGTCTCATGTCTCTCATCTTTCAAAATCAGAATCATTTTATTGCCATTGCCAGTAAAAAATAAATAAATAAATTTACAGACTAGGAATTTGCTCTGCTGTATCGGTGCACATAAATAACTAAGAAAAGAGAAAAAGAGAAATTAAGTAAAAACATAACATACTTTTAAATTAAATAATTGGTTAAAAACAATACGTTTTTTTTTTTGTAACAGTAGCAGGTGAATAGTGTGGCTGTTTTTATATTATTTAAGAGTCTGATGGCTGAGGGGAAGAAGCTGTTTCTTTGGCGGGCAGTTCTGGTCCAGATAGACCGTAATCTCCTTCCTGAGGGGAGAGGGTTAAACAGGCTGTGTCCAGGGTGAGAAGGGTCAGCCACAATCCGACCTGCACGACCCAAAGTCCTGGTGATGTAAAGGTCTGAGGTTGCAGCCAATCACCTTCTCAGCAGTCCGCACAATGCGCTGCAGTCTGTCTCTGTCCCTGGTGGTGGCCCCTGTGTACCATACGGTGATGGAAGAGGTGATGATGGACTCTATGATGGCTGTGTAGAACTGCACCATCAAATCCGTTGGCAGTTTGAGCTTCCTCAGCTGCCGCAGGAAGAACATCCTCTGCTGGGCCTTCTTAATGAGGGAGGTTATGGTCAGCTCCCACTTAAGGTTCTGGGTGATGGTAGTACCCAGGAAGAGGAAGGACTCCACAATGGAGATGGGGAGGTCCATGAGGGCAAGGGGGGATGGTGGGGCTGAGACTTTCCTGAAATCCACAATCATCTCCATTGTCTTCTGAGTGTTGAACTGCAGGTTGTTGTGGGTGCACCAGGACACCAGCCGATCCACCTCCCTTCTGTAAGCAGACTCATCTCCATCTGAGATGAGCCCAATAAGGGTAGTGTCATCTGCAAACTTGATCAGTTTCACGGACTGATGGCTGGAGATGCAGCAGTTTGTATACAGAGAGAATAGCAGAGGTGAAAGTACACAGCCCTGAGGGGAGCCGGTGCTGATTGTCCGAATCTCCGACACATTCTTCCCCAGCCGCACGTACTGCCTCCGATCCGTCAGGAAGTCGGTGATCCACCTGCAGATGGAGTTGGGCACATTGAGCTGAGAAAGCTTGTCTTGGAGCAGAGCTGGCAGAATGGTGTTGAACGCAGAGCTGAAATCCACAAATAGGATCCTGGCATAGGTTCCCGGGGAGTCCAGATGCTGCAGGATAGAATGAAGAGCCAGGTTGACAGCGTCATCAACAGACCTGTTGGCTCTGTAGGCGAATTGCAGCGGATCCAGGAGGGGTGCGGTGATGGTCTTGAGGTGAGAGAAGACCAGGCCCTCAAAAGACTTCATGACTACAGACGTCAGTGCCACAGGCCTGTAGTCATTAAGTCCGTGGCTTCTTGGGGATTTCTCTTGGCAATGCCCCATTGATTCTCTATGGGGGGTCAATGGTCAGGCCAGTTTGCTGTCCAATCCGGCACAGTAATCTCACGGTCATTGAAGCAAGTTTCGGTACTTTTGGCAGTGTGGGCAGGTGCCATGTCTTGCTGGAAAATGGAGTCAGCATCTCCATAAAGCTGGTCTGCAGAAGGAAGCATAAAGTGCTCCAAGATGTCCTGGTAGATGGCGCCGTTGAGTCTGGACTTAATAAAGCTCAGTGGACCAACAGCAGCAGATGACATGGCTCCCCAAATCAACAGACTGTGGAAACTTCACACTGGACTTCTACCATCTTGGATTGTGTGCCTCTCCATTCTTCTTCCAGACTCTGGGACCTTGGTTTCCAAATCAGATGCAAAGTTTGCAGTTATTTTTGTCTTTAGTCCAGGTAAGACGCTTCTGACGTTGTTTGTTGTTCAGGAGCGGCTTGACAAGAGGAATAGGACATTTGAAGCCCATTTTCCAGGATCCGTCTGTGTGTAGCGGCTCTTGATGCACTAACTCCAGCCTCAGTCTGCTCCTTGTGAAGGTCCCCAACACTTTGAATGGCCTTTTCCTGCCTTCTCCAGGCTGCGCTCATCCCTGCTGCTTGTGCACCTTTTTCTTCTACACTTTTCCCTTCTGCATAACATTCTATTAATGTGCTTTGATACAGCACTTTGGGAACATCCAACTTCTTTTCCAATTACCTTTTGAGGCTTTCCTACCTTATGAAGGGGTCAATGATTGTTTTCTACACAACTGTCAGGTCAGCAGTTTTCCCCATGATTGTGATTCATACTGAAACAGACTGAGAGACCATTTAAAGTTCACCCTTTGGAGGTGTTATGGATTATTTAGTTGTTTAGAGTGTGACATTTTGCACCTAAAATATTGAACCTTTTCACAATATTCTAATTTTCTGAGATTTTGAAATTAGGTTATCATAAGCTGTGAGCCATAATTATCGAAATTATTACAAATAAAGGCTTGAAATCTCTCACTTTGCATGTATTGACTCTATCTCATTTATTAGTTTCACCGTTTAAGTTGAATTACTGAAATGAATGAACTTTTGCACGATATTCTATTTTTTTTAGTTTCACCTCTAGATGTGTCCCTGGTCAAACAAACCAATCAAATGGCTGAATTACCTCCTCAACATCCAGTCAAGTTCTACAGAGTCCAGACGTTAATGACCTCATCATTTCATTCAGGTGTGCTGAATCAAAGACAGTCTAGAAGCTGGAGGACATCGAAACCTCGAGGGCTGGACTTTGACACTTTGTCTCTTCTCGATTGAAACTGCCATCTTGGACGTGACGCGAAGTTCTGGGAAGTCAGGATGACTTTGAAAAGTTGGACACCTCACCACTAATACAAGAAACGGAATACGTTGGAGAAGATGCTCAGTCCTCCAGAACATCGTAGTCTTGAGTGTTTTAGGTGAAGGCAACTGGACTTCTCTTGATATCTTTAAGAGGTTTCCCCTCTCATCCAAACGGCTTCTTAAGTTTTGAAACTTAGGTTGGAAGTATCAGGCTATAAGATCTAATCAGGAACAATCACAACAATAGGGCAATAAAGGTCACTGACAAGGTCATTGTTATCAACTAATGAGACCATCAATCATCACATTAAACCCTGGCCCTAACCTCTATTCAATTCCCTGTAGGGGTCGTTGGCAATAACAATCCTAACGAGTCCCCAACAATGTCAACATGTGCACTGTTTTGGTCACATGTCCCAAGGTGTGAGTTTGTGTTAAGCTCGGTTCACACTGTGGTTTTCGGCTGCCATAGACAAATCTTTTGTGTCCTGACAAAAAACTCTGCGCATGAGTCGCAGGTCTGTGGCCGTCCAGTGAGACGGAAACCTCAGACAGCTTGTTGAGCACTTTCACAACCAAATCCAGTCTCCGACGGTCTTCAAGCTTTATCAGAAAATCTATGACTCCAGCCTCAATCGACCAATGAAAATACACCCAGCAGGGAGTGACGTGAAAAACTAGTGACAAGAGTCAACATTAGCAACAATGAAGGCTACATGCAAGAACAACATTAACAAAGAAGCCGAATTGGCCTCCTGTAATAACGTAAAGAACCTCGGGGTTATTTTTGACCAAGACTTGACATTTAAATCCCATATTAAACAGGTTTCTAGGATTTCTTTCTTTCACCTCCGGAATATTGCTAAAATTAGAAACATCCTGTCCAGGAGTGATGCTGAGAAACTAGTCCATGCATTTGTTACCTCAAGGCTGGACTACTGTAATTCTTTACTATCAGGTAGTCCACAAAATGCCATTAAAAGCCTTCAGTTGATCCAAAATGCGGCAGCAAGAGTTCTGATGGATATTAAAAAGAGAGATCACATTTCTCCTGTTTTAGCTTCCCTTCATTGGCTCCTTGTTAAATCCAGAATATAATTTAAGATCCTCCTTCTTACATATAAAGCCCTTAATAATCAGCTCCATCATACATCAGAGATCTGATTGTTCCATATGTTCCTAACAGAGCACTTCGCTCTCAGACTGCAGGTTTACTTGTAGTTCCTAGGATCTCTAAAAGTAGAATGGGAGGCAGATCTTTTAGTTATCAGGCTCCTCTCCTGTGGAACCAGCTCCCAGCTTTAGTCCGTGAGGCAGACACTCTGTTTACTTTTAAGGCCAGGCTTAAAACTTTCCTTTTTGATAAACCTTATAGTTAGAGGGGCTTAGGTCATCCTGAGCTATCTCTGTAGTTATGCTGCTATAGGCTTAGACTGCTGGAGGACAGACTTACCAATTTTCTTCACTCTGCTACTTTTCTCTCCTACTACTCTCCAGTTGTATTACAGTTCATTCTGTTATTTCGACTGTTAACTTTGTTTTCTCTCAGTGTTTTTCTCTCCATAGAAGATATACCTGGTCTGGTATCCTGCTTGGCTGCAATGCCCTGTTGGACGGGGGGCATCGACTGGGATGATCCTCCCAGTAACTGAACATCCACTGTGTCCTGTTATCAACTTTTTACTTTCTGTAACATAGAAAGTTCTCTTATATCAGATCTTCTGTTCCTTCTGTGTTTCTGCTCTGTCTTCTCAAACCCCCAGACGGTCGTGGCAGATGGCCGCTCCTACTGAGCCTGGTTCTGCTGGAGGTTTCTTCCTGTTAAAGGGGAGTTTTTCCTCTCCACCGTCGCTACATGCTTGCTCAGTATGAGGGATTGCTGAAGGATTGCTGTGGTTGGAAAGTCTGCATCAACGGGGCCCAACCTCACGCCAATGACTGACGCAATCTGCTGGGATTCCTTAAATAGGAAACTTTTTAACTGATTGGAATGTTTCTATAAATGTATTGAAATGACTTCTTGTTAAGTGCCTTGAGATGACATCTGTTGTGAATCGGCGCTATATAAATAAAACTGAATTGAATTGAATTGAATTGATCAAGCATTGGCAGCAAAGACGGTGTATATGACATTTTATTGTCGCCATTTTGGGTATCCGTCCGCATTTATTTACGTATGTTTTTCAGCGACATATGCTTGTGACGTTGCCGTGTCCTGCTGCAATGAGACGTTGTGCAGTTTCACTCACTGAAATCTTGGGCTGTACAGTGTTACATGAAGCAATCCTTTGTGATGGCCAGAAAACCCAGTGTGAACCGGGATTTAAAGGTCTCATTCACTCGTTTTTTTTATCAATTTACTGTATCTACAGTATGAATGAATGCCTGAGCCGTTTTATGTGGAATAAATGTTCTGGCGCTCCTGTTTCAGGAGTTTGCAGTTTGTCGGGGGGCGGACATGTCAGGAACACGAGTCTAACTCATTATTATTCACGATATGCAAACATCTCGCCTGTGATTGGCTAACAGCAATGCGACTCTTATACTGCCTTCAAACAAATAACTAACTTAACTTACTTACTTTACTGGAGATGTTCCAAGACAAATTCCAACAGTTTCTCCCTCAGCTCCTCTTTCTTGGGTATAAAATGCAATGCTGATGTGCTATGTCCACAAATAAAGCAAGCCGACCCTGTTCTGCCATGCTGTGGAGTTGCTAACAGTTAGCTTTGTTGCTAACAGTTAGCTTCGGCCAGTAGCTTCTACTAGCAGAGACATGCTCTGCTCTTTTCAGGCTGCAAAATCAGCGAACGAGACCTTTAAACTGTCTGGGCAGACAAATGAAAGCTGGACTGTAGCTGTTAGGAAGAAGGAATCTCAAGCCACCTCCTCTGTTCAAGGTTGTTTTTTTTCTTTTTTCACATCGATGGCTTCTTTCACTCCTCTCTCAAACCATCTGTTTTCTCTGTCCAAACTGTGCACATTATTGTCTTCAAAGGAGTTGCCTTTGTCCTTGAGATGGAGATAAACTGCTGAGTCTTGATTTGTTGAGTTAGCTATTCTTTGTTGCGCCATCCTATTTTGTAGAAAAAGAAGAAGTCATGATTCCTGACACTGTTTCTCTGCTGCCACTGAAAACTTATGGTCTCTAAAACTTTAGTCTGAGGCTCCAAAGAGACTACGTCCTCTTATTATCAACTGGGGAAACCTACTGTCACTTAATTAGGCAAATTGCTATATTAAGCTGTTATATTAAGACGGTTCTGAGCTAGCCTCTGAAATACTCTCTCCACCCAAAGATCCATTTGTGTCGGACAGAGACCTGTTGCCAGCTGCCATTGCTCTAACACCCAGGCCAGTCCTGGAGAGGACAGACTTAGACTCCTTCAACAGAAACTAAAAGGAAAAGAGTTGGAGTTTCTGCCTCTCTGTTGGCTGAAAGCCTGAGATCAAAACTAAGCTGTTTCCAGGGCCATGAGGTGGGAAAATTCCCTTTTGCTCTGCCAATTTGGAACCCGAGGAGAACGCTTTCCTCCACCCACTCCTGCATGCAGCTAAAACCAGAGATCTTTTCAGACGATGTTTCAAGAAGATCTGATATAAATAACCACCTGATGTTAATCAGTAATCCTAATTGGATCCCTAATTGTTTCCTAATTATTTCTAGCCCTCTTATTGGATATAGGTTGTTTTTTGTTGGTTTTGACTCATCTACTAGTTGAGCCAAGATCTAAAGTTTAATGTTAGCCAGTGTTGGTTAAATTATTTAATCCATAACCAACACCGATGCAAACTTGATTATTTAAAAATGTTACTGATGCAGATTGATGTTGGATAGTTTTATGATGTAACATTATTTTGAGTTATAATCAGTAAATAAAGAATCACTGCTGCATATTACGTTTATACTTCCAGTTCAGGCAACTGTGACTGACTGTTGGACCGAAACAGATGGGAGGGGTAGGTGTATGGGTTCTGCAGAGCCAACCACTCCTCCCTTTGGGCAGGAGAATTTGTCCAGAGATGGACAGATGTGCCCAAGGCCGAGCATTCACTCGCACTATTTAAGGCTCCCTCAGGGTCTGGGTACTCACTGACCTGGCATCCAGCAGCAGACAGCCAGTTGGCTGACAAAACTTCTTCACAGAGGTCAGTCATCAGCGGCCAGAGTTTCAGCTCAGAACATCATTTCATTCTGCTTTTTGTAGGCTGGACTAATCATAAAACTTTAAAGCTGGGAGTGTAAAATTATATCTGTCGTGTTGCATCTCCTCTATGGAGGACTGTTTCTGCCAAAATTGAAGGATAACAACCAAACAAACAAATAAATAAATGGGGAAATAAAACTGTAAACAAATAAATGAGGTAATCTGAAAATAAATAAATAAAACAGCAAATCAAAAAATGAGTTTATTTGAAAAAACGAATTACTACATGAGGAAATAAAACTGAATTAAAAAATAAGTTTGTAAATAAATATGAGGAAATACATTAAAATAAAAAATAATACATATATATATATAAATGAATAAGTAAATACATAAATAATTGAGGAAATACATTTGAAAAATAAATAAAAGAATAAATAAAGTGGAAATAATTAAATATATGAGGAAACAAAATTTTATTGAAAAAAGACTACATCGATTTAGGAATAAATAAATAAACCAGTAAATAATTAAATATATTGGGGGGGAATAGTACAAATAATGTGGACATAAATAATTAAATTGTTTATTTATTTAATTATGTTATTTATTGTTCATTTTGGCAGGATCAGACCTCCATAGTCTCCTGGGCGTTTTAGTGGTGTGTATCTATCTAAATGTCAAATGCTGAGTAAAACCAAATTTATTGTGGTTTACGGGAAAATTAAAGAACAGAAATTAGTCAATAATCCTGCAACAGGAGGTTAACCAAGAAAGGGAAAACATGTGAAAGCAGTTGAGGTGTAAAAGTAAAATATAACATTTTGCTTCAATGCATGACCCATTCCCTTACGGATTTGTCAACGCTTACCTGAATATTTTGCAAAACTGTAGTGTTTGCATCATCTTCAATGCAAATGTCAGCTATACTGATAAAAACTGAACAAAATCCATTGTAAAAAAAAATTCTAAAGCATAAAGGCTTAAATATACTTGCTTTTATTATGGCTGCCTCACGTAACTTGCGTTTGTTTAAAGCGTCATTTGAGCGCGTCCTCTGAAATTTACGCGATGTGTTCGCAAGCTGCAATATGCCAGTAACTGGTAGGGGGAGTGTAGAGCGCTATTTGACCGGCTGTAGGTATACGGGGCCGACAGGCAGCAAAAGCAGTCAGAACATGCAACAATAGCTGTAAATATGGTCTTAAATACCATCTACGACACTGCTGCCATCTCTTTTCTGTCGTAATCTGAAAATTAACCAGCTGATGATCTTCTATATGGTTACCAAGTTTTTTTTTTTTCTACCTTACAAATCTGGCACTCTATCCGGTCTGAGTTCTGTACTCTGCCCCCTAGCGGAATTTTCCAGTACTACATGCAGTGCAAGACAAGACGCAGCTTGCTGCCTTGTTACCACAAGGTTAAAAAGCTAGTATGTTCTCTGCCTTATACACAGCTGAGGGCCGCCGTTATAGCCTATGGGTCTGTTTGCACCGGTTGGGAATCGGACGTGTCTCAGAAGCGTCGTGTCGCAGGACTCGCAGCCCTCTCCTAAATTTAAGTGGCGGATCTATTTTTTACAAGATGTGCTTCTAAAACACGGCAATCTCAGCAAAGATTAGATTGGGACAAACAGACAGGAAATCAGACACAGGACCAGTGTAAAACATCCGGCAAATTTTCTAAATAAAAGACGTGCAGAATTCTGATCACTTAGCTATGAAAAAAAACTAAACGAAATTACCAGTTTTTTAAAGAATAATCAATAAATGCTATATATTTACAGTGTTGGAGTAGGACGACATCCGGTTGACGATTTTAAGCTTTTCACTGGGGCAATTATAAGGGACTGTTTACACGACAATGTTGGCGTTTTTGTTTGAATAAGCGGGTGAAAACGCGCTGCGTTTACACGACAGGGTAGTAGTACATATGCCCGGCCTTTAGATGGCAGTGTGCCCCGTGTATGCAGTGTTCCAAGGTTTCCCCCTCACAACCCGGAAAAGAAACATTTCATTATAACTAACAATGGCGGTCTTCTTGTAGTTCTCTTCCGCTTAAATAAAGGCGTATTGATTATTTGACGCACATACTCTATGCGTTTCCGTTGGCGATCGCATAGAAGCCTGATGTATAAGTTTTGCTTACAGAGACCAAATAACTTAAGAAGCTGCATTAGCAGTAACAGCATACTTGGATCTGCCATTGTTGTTTTCTGTAGAAAGGCAGGGTGCGCAAGTCCAAGATGTCCGTAGGCGGCTGGCTGTGACGTCATTGTTTTCAAAAGTCTCCGGCTTGCGTTTACATGACAACGAATCACCCAGCGTTTTCACAACTCTCCACTCTGGAAGCCGTTTTTAAAAAGCTGCGTTTTGGCCCCCCTGTTGTCCCGTTGTCGTGTAAACGAGAGGCCGAATCGGAGAGAAAAACCTCCGTTTTGCTGAAAAACGTTGTGTAAACAGCCCCTGACTTGCGTCTGTTATGTCCGACTGTCTGACATATTTTCACAAATACTGCGGGACAGTGTCTTAATTTGCGGGATGTGTGAAAAGTGATGGAAATGCTGGACTGTCCTGCACAGAGAGGGACATCTGGTCACCCTAGTCTACTATGTTTGAATTGCTTGGAGAAACAAGTGGGTCTGAAAGTGTTTTTTGCTGATAAACTGTATAAACCAGTGTCTAATAGTGCTCTCTACATGTCTGGTCATTGTTTTTGGTTTTTTAGTAAAATATTAACTTTCTACCAAAAACCGCCATTGTGCTCAAGTGCAGTGTAATGGCGCCATTACACTGCACTTGAATTTGAATTTGAATCGGGCATCGCTACTGGCTCAGCCACTATGTCTGGCTGACGTCAGCCATCTTGCCACTGTGGAGTATAAAACAAGCTCAGTCTCGGCCACAACTCCGTGGAGAGTTGGAGTTGGAATAGAAAGGAAGTGTTGAACCCGCCCAGGCCTCCCGCGTCCCTCAGTCCTCCGGGCAACACCTCAGTTTGCTGCATTTTTCCACGCGGAAATGTAGATGGAGTAAGACTCTGGTGGGGGGGGGGGGCTTTCTTTTAAAAGCATCAACTAAGTCTAACAAACATAAAACGATAAAGGAAGATCATTCCAGAGTCTCGGAGCAACACCCTTCTGTTTGTTTTATTCAGGAGAATAGACTATTACAATAGTCTAAACAAGAAGAGACAAAAGCATAAATAACTAGCTCCAGATACTCTCTGGAAACTATCCTCCTTAGTTTGGAGATCTTCCTCGACTGATAAAAAACAGTTAACAGCTAGATTCCTAAAACTTGACTTCACAGAGGAACTCGGACCACCCAAGTGTTGGATAATCGTTGGAGTGGAGTGTAGTTTATGGATCTCAGAGGCGTTTACTGAGCAATTCAGCTGGATGTCATCAGTAAATAAGTTGTAACAAACGTCATGAAATTGTTTGATTATCTTTCCTAAGGGAAGGACATAGAGCATAAATAATATAGAACACAAGACAGAACCCTGGGGTACACTACACAACAGGTCAGCAGAATCGGACATAGCCGGATTCTCAGAAATACTCTCTCTGGGTACTCCTTTCTACCATCCAGCTTAAAATACAAATAAAATGTGTATTCTTGTTTTAAACTTATTTGTCCAACTTCATTAAAATGGACATATGTGGCCATTTTATTTGTTGCTGTTCAATTAAATTTCTCTTTCATCGATGGAATAGCTGTGAGAAGACCTTTAAAGGTCTCATTCACTGAGAAACCGTGTAATACTTGTTCTTGCAAGCTGCAGGTGAACATTTTCTCTAACCTTTGCCTGCATTAGCCACAGAAAGAAAACAGACGGTAAAATGAGTGAGTCAGAAAATGCCAGGCCCTTCTAAAATTAATATTCATGGCCCCACCCACCTCAGCTTTCGACCGCCCACGGGAAGGTTGTATTGATGTTGCGGCCAGGAGAGAGCAGAGCGTGTGCTAGTAGAAGCTAACCATTAACTACTCGGCTAGTAGAAGTTAACCGTAAGCAACTCTGCTAGTAGAAGGTAACTGTAAGCAACTCTGCTAGTAGAAGCTAACCGTTAGCAACTCGGCTAGAAAAGGCTAATCATTAGCAAATCTGCTAGTAGAAGCTAGCCATTAGCAACTCGGCTAGTAGAAGTTAACTGAAAGTATCTCTGCTAGTAGAAGCTAACCGACAGCAACTCGATTAGAAAAGGCTAATCATTGGCAATCCTGCTAGTACAAGCTAACCATTAGCTACTTGGCTAGTAGAAGCTAGCCATTAGCAACTCGGCTAGTAGAAGCTAATCATTGGCCACCCTGCTAGTAGAAGCAAACCGTTAGCAACTTGGCTAGTAGAAGCTAACCATTAGCAACTCGGCTAATGGAAGCTAACCGTAAGCAACTCTGCTAGTAGAAGCTAACTGTAAGCAACTCTGCTAGTAGAAGCTAACCGTTAGCAACTCGGCTTGTAAAGGCTAATCATTGGCAACCCTGTTAGTAGAAGCTAACCGTTAGCGACTTGGCTAATAGAAGTTAACCGTTAGCAACTCTGGTTGTAAAGGCTAATCATTGGAAACCCTGCAAGCATAAGCTACCCATTAGCGACTTGGCTAGTAGAAGCTAACTGTTAGCAACCAACTAGTAGAAGCTAACCATAAGGAATTCGGCTAGTAGAAACTATCTGTAAGCAACTCGGCTAGTAGAAGCTAACTGTTAGCAACTCCACAACATGGCAGAACATGTTCGGACTTGTGTTATTTGTGGACATAGCACATTAGCGTTGCTTTTTTTACACAAGAAAGAGGAGCTGAAGAAGAATCAGTTGTAATTTGCCCCTGAAGCACCACCAGTGAAGTAAGTTAAGTTGGTTATTTTTTCGGAGGCAGCATATGAGTCGCATTGCTTTTAGCCAATCAGAGGCAAGACATTTGCATATCATAAATATTATTGATTAAGACTCGTATTCCTGAGTTCCCCTCCCACCCACTCCTCCAACAAACTGCAGCCTTCTGAAACAGGAGCGAGAGCATTTTATTCACAGATAACGACTTAAAAGGCATTCATTCAAACTGGAGACCACAGCAAATTTATTGAAAAAAACCGAGTGAATGAGACCTTTAAGTTTGAATGAGAACCCACCTCCACGGTGATCGCTTCTTTATACATTCTGCTGTCATAGATTTTGTCAGTAGGAACAAACGCGGACACACGCTTAGCGACGTGACAGCCTGACTGGTCCATTGAGCCATCAGTGACCCTCCCTGAATTCAGACTTGCAAGGCCAAATTGACCAAATCACTGATCTTTAAGAGGAGGGGGTCGAGTGGCACTAAACACACACATTTACATAGACACACAAATAACACACACTCCATCCACCTCACTCTCTAATCAAGGAGGAAAGGCAGGCAGGACTCTGGGTCAGAACAGCGACACTAATGAGAGGCGACAGCTCCTTGGCGCTCGAGGCAACGACCAGCTCGGCTGTCGAGACCGCGGAGAGAGTCCGCCAGGCACGCACTGAGGCAAGGTTCGCTGTTTTGGGAGGAAGAGGAGGCAAAAGGGAGGGGGAAGATGGAAGGAGGGGAGGGGGAGAACTGGGAGTGAGCTGGTGCTACGGATGCGATTGAGATTTTACGTTAAAGCACAGTTCTGATGTTATGGGAAGACATTTCTTTGCACCATTGCGTATTATCTGATGTATTTGTGCAGTTCTAAAAACTCTGCATGGAGACACACAAGAGGACCACCGGGGATGTCCAAGCAGAAACACACAAGCACAAGGTCTGACACGCAGCCTCGGCGAGCCATCGAGCCCCGAGGCCCCCCATCACAGAGCGCCGCTGAACCCTCCCTCTCCACCTTCGGCTTCCCCCCCTCCATCCTCCTTCGGAAGACAGTTTAACTTCTGTCATTTAGATGAAGCAAGTGAGTCAGTTTGGCTGCGACGAGAGGATGTGACAGGCCGGTAATGGACAGGACAAAGAGGGGACTTATGAAGTATTAGTAAACCTTAATAATTCACTAAATGAAAGACCCCAGGAGTCGTTCCCCCTCCAACCGACCGATCCACTGTCTCTGCCTCTCATACCAGCTCTGATGTTATCTGTCTCTCACGGGGAGAGATGATGCTAAATCACTGACCATATAAACCCAGTTTATCGCTCTAAACCCAACAAAGTTTTATAAATACTATACAGTTTGTGCATTTTGGTTTCTCTTTGTCTTATTTCAAAATGGGAAAGACAACAAAGAAGATACCATTCATGTAAGGCAGATGTATGATGACCGTTATAAGTCAGGATTTTTCTAAAGTTGCCTAAATATGGCTGCCAGAGCTGCAGTTAAAATCCTGAAACCGCGAGACAAGGCTGGACGAGGACCCGGACTTTTCTTGCTTCCACACACAATGAGGACGACGGTGAGGGAGGAAAAAAAAAACTCTGAAACCCAAAGAGAACAGAACAGCAGTAAATGTGGATGCTAACTGGGCTTTTAACTGGACCTGTGTGCTTTGGTCAGATGAGACTTCATGGGGATAAACAGGCATTAAGAAACAAAAGATGATACCACTGTAAGGTATGGTGGAGGATCTGTGCTGCTGTGGGCCTTGCTAGACTGCAAATAGCTTCTCATGGTCGTTACTAACAGTTTTTTACCTCCCAATCTAACCTGCCAGCTCTTTGTGGTGGCAACATAAACCTGAGTACTCGTCAACACAGATTTCTAGATGTTTTAAACTTTATTCATGGCTCTGAGCCTAGATTTGGTGCGGAGCAAAGGGATTGGGCTAATCTAAATAAATCTGCCAGGATATAAATTATTTTGAGCCTAACTATGTATAAATAAACAATTTGTATCTTTAGTTTGTATGTATGTATATATTTCTTTAAGTTATGTGGCTAGATATTTTATGCAATATGTCAGAGGATATATATTTCAGTAAAAATGTTTTTTTTACATTTGAAAAATGTTCTTACCAGTTAGCATTGCCAAGTCTGTGTGCATTTTCATGTCACCACGTTTCAATATCCCTTCTGTCACCAATTAAATGCTCTCTGTTTCGCCTGTTTTCATCATCTCTTGCTGCTGGCTCAAATCTATATGGCTGTGGACCTTTAGCGTTTAACCTGTATTTCTAGGATTAAAGGACTGATGTCGCAACAGGACCTAGAAAAACTCATCCATGCGTTTATCTTTATTCAGATTAATTCCTGCAACAGCGTCTTCACAGCTCTGCCTAAAAAGTCAACCAGACAGCTGCAGCTGATCCAGAACGCTGCTGCTCGTGTTCCTCACTAGAACCAGGAAAGTAGAGCACATCACCCCAGTTCTAAAGTCCTTACACTGGCTCCCTGTAGCTCAGAGAATAGACTTCTAAATACTTTTACTAGTTTATAAATCACTGAATGGCTTAGCACCAAAGTATGTTGAAGATCTACTGTTACTATAGCAACCCCCCCCAGACCAATCAGGTCCTCTAATTCCAGTCTACCCAACATCTCTAGAATCAGAACCAGACATGGAGAAGCAGCTTTCAGTTTCTATGCTCCTCTAATCTGGAACAAACTTCCAGAAAACTGCAAAGCTGCTGAAACACGGAGTTCTTTTAAATCTAGGATAAAAACGTATCTGTGTAGAGCTGCCTTTGAGTCACGCTTTGATGTATAATAGATGTTGTGTGTGCTTCTTGCTTTATTTCTGTTTTTACTTTATATGCTTTGTGTTTTACTGCCATTTTTATTTTACCGCTTAATCATGTAAAGCACCTTGTTGTTGAAAGTGTGCAATACAAATAAAACTGCCTTGCCTTGTATGAGTTTTTTTATGTTAAGGATCCGTTGCCTCCTCCTCTTCCTGTGAACCCATGTTTTTTCTAAGGTCCGAGACGAGGAGAACTCTGCGTACGTCACTTCCACATCTAGGGGGCGCTATTTCTAGACAGAGGAGTGAGTATGAGCCGTGTTTGCGTCGAAAATGTGAGTTTTAGAACTGTTACGACACAAAGGCTTAAACATATGTGTTTAAAGTGGAAGATGCCCTTTAATGGTGGGGATGTTCCTAACAGGAAGAGGAACCTGATTTACTTGTAGCCACTCTCTGCCTCACTGGAATGTTTTCCGGCCTTTCCCATGTTTAAAAGCCGCTAAGAGAAATTGTTCTTCTTTGTTCAAGCAGCATCTGCATCAAAAAACCGAACCCTCTTACTTTACGGGAGAAACAGTCCTCACCTTACCTTCTTCTTCAGTCACCAATTATCAGTGATCAGAGTTTAGCAGGGTGACGATCAGGCACACACACAGCTTCCCAGCTGCTCCATCACCCACCAGAGTTAGTTCTCGGCAGCCATCGCTGTGAGAAGTGAGTGGCAGGCCCAGTCATTAGATCCCTAGACACCCCCACTGGCTGCTCTTTTTGCTCCCCTGTGTGTGCGCCGACTGGGAGTGGTGGTGCTGGAGATTACAGCGGAGCGGTGACGAGCGTCAGCGCAGAGCCCCGGTCCAGTCTGTTGTGGTCTGGTGTGACAGCGCTGCAGCCCGACCACCCGACAACCACTCCTAAATATCCTCCCCGCATCGCCTCGAGAGACGTAGAGGGTGATGGGGACTGGCACCGGAGGGGCCGCCCTGGCTGGTGCCTTTGCTGGTGGTCTCTGTGGCCTATTAGTGTCTCGCTATGGGCCTGTCAGACTGACAAAACGGGGGCCTGTCAAATTAAGCAGGGGCTGAATATCGGAGATGTGTGTTGAGAAGCACCAAGGGGACACGGTTGTGGGGAGGAGTGAGGAGAACCAGGATGAGGAAACCACCGGTGCTAATGTCGACGCTAAGTGAGAGTGACAGTAGGCTAGCTGATCGGAGAAAGCAGAGAGAGAGAGAGGAAGAGTAACGTTGGTTGATAATGGCGGTGTGGTTGTCCTGAGGAGACTTGTTAAGGGCCAGTCCAGACAGAACCAGACAGCTGCTGTTCCCAGGGATCTGAACCCAGGTAAAGCGCTCCAAGTTTGGCCCAAACAGCTCGGAGTTACGGCACTTTCACTTAATGAGATCAGACTGATGCACCATGAGCGCAGGTATGTGTGTTCCTGCAGCCAATCATCCCAAAACACAAAACCATTTAATGGAACAATAACGGTTTCCTCAGCTGGGCTGAGCTGACTCTGCTGACTATTTGTGTCAGTATGCACATGAGATAACAAGCATTTATCTGGGCACCAAAGGCACTTCTAGTTTTTTTTTCTTGCTTGTTTTAATACACAATTAAGCTGCTTCTACTTTCTCTATATTTACCTCTTGAGGCAGATTTGATGCGGATCCTCGGGGCCACTGTGAAGCTGAACAGTTTATCTGCTGTTTATTACAGCAAAGATCAGGCACTGAACGTAAACACTCTTTAAACGGATGGTTCAGAATTTTTCAAGTGAGGTACTGAGAAGCTGTTATCAGTAATGGATCCCTCACCTGTTGTAGAAAGATGACAAATAAATCCTCAGAGAGACAGGAGGCAAACTGTGCAGTGCCGTTTGTAAAGTTGCACAGAACAATAAAGAATGTGGGTTATTTAGTTTGTTTTTCAAAGTCATATTTGCATCCATGTTATTTATTCATCTATGGATGTCACAGTTTTAAACTAAATATTTAGTTTAATTAAATTTTTAATTCAGTTTATTTTTGTAGCGCCGATTCACAACATGTCATCTCAAGGCACTTTACAAGAAGTCATTTAAATTCAATCATACAAGCATTTCAATCAGTTAAAAAGTTTTCTATTTATGGAAATCCAGCAGATTGCATTGAGTCATTGACTTGCAGCACTCACTCCTCCTGGACCAACGTGTAGAACATGTAGAGAGAAAAACCCTGAGAAGAAAAAAAGTTAACAATCAAAATAACAGCAAATAATGCAACTGGAGAGTAGTAGGAGAAAAGGAAGTAGCAGAGTGAAGAAAATTGGTAAGTCTGTCCTCCAGCAGTCTAAGCCTATAGCAGCATAACTACAGAGATAGCTCAGGATGACCTTAGCCACTCTAACTATAAGCTTTATCAAAAAGGAAAGTTTTAAGCCTGGCCTTAAAAGTAAACAGAGTGTCTGCCTCACGGACTAAAGCTGGGAGCTGGTTCCACAGGAGAGGAGCCTGATAACTAAAAGATCTGCCTCCCATTCTACTTTTAGAAATCATAGGAACTACAAGTAAACCTGCAGTCTGAGAGCGAAGTGCTCTGTTAGGAACATATGGAACAATTAGATCTCTGATGTATGATGGAGCTTGATTATTAAGGGCTTTGTATGTAAGAAGAAGGATCTTAAATTCTATTCTGGATTTAACAGGGAGCCAATGAAGGGAAGCTAAAACAGGAGAAATGTGATCTCTCTTTTTAATATTCATCAAAACTCTTGCTGCCGCATTTTGGATCAACTGAAGGCTTTTAATGGCATTTTGTGGCCAATTTAATGCCATCCAGATGAAGTGATTGACTAAGTAGTTTCTTTTTTAGAGCTTCTGGTCCAAAGACAGCAACTTCTGTCTTCTCAGAATTTAAGAGCAAAATGTTTGTCATCCATGTTTTTATGTCTTCCAGACATGCCTGTAATCTACCTAACTGACTGGGTTCATCAGGATTTATGGATAAATATAGTTGTGTATCATCTGCATAGCTGTGGAAATTTATCCCATGCTGTCTAATGATTCTACCAATTGGGAGCATATATATGGTGAACAGAATTGGTCCAAGCACAGAACCCTGTGGAACTCCACAAGTAACCCTTGAGAGTGAAGAAGATTTATCATTTAGATGAACAAACTGGAATCTATCAGACAAATATGATTTAAACCAGCCTAGTGCTGTTCCTTTGATCCCTGCAACATGTTCAAGCCTTTCTAAGAGAATATTATGATCGACTGTGTCAAAAGCAGCACTGAGATCTAACAAAACCAGAACAGACACAAGTCCATTATCTGAGGCCATGAGAATATCATTAGTAACCTTCACCAGTGCTGTTTCAGTGCTATGATGAGCTCTAAAACCTGACTGAAACTCTTCAAACAGCTCGTTACTGTTTAAATGCTCACAGACTTGATTAGCAACAATTTCCTTAAGGACTTTGGATAAGAAAGGAAGGTTAGATATAGGTCTGTAATTCACTAAGTCATCTTGATCGAGGGAAGGTTTCTTAAAGTTTAATCACAGCAACTTTAAATTCCTGTGGTACGTATCCGTTTACTATGGATAGATTCATCATATCTAAAATGGTGCCATGAACCAAACGGAACACTTCTTTAAATAATTTGGTTGGGATTGGGTCCAACATACAAGTTGAAGGTTTAGATGAGGCTAATAATTATTTTTGATAACTACGAAAGCTCGACTGAATCAAAACAATCCAAACACAAATGAGGTTCTACAGCTCTCTCTGATGCTGCCTCACTTACTGAGAGAGAAGTAATCATGTTTTGGAGGATGCCAATGATTTTATTTTTATTAGAATTAAAAATACCAGCTTTTTTTCACCAAGCTGGTTCCAGTGTTGGTTCGGTGCCAGAGCCTTGGCATTGGTTCTTTGGTTTTCCACCGTCAAAGTAACCATTTCTCGTTTCCAAACCAGTGCTTAGCCTGGCATCAACTTCTTGCTCGGCCAGAGCTTGTGCTTGCTTAGTTTGCTTTTATCCTTGCCCACATGGTGACGTTGCATATTTACCTATTCATTGCAAACTAGTCGCCATGAACCCAGTTGCAAAATCCAAAGGTTTGGTTGACTCATGCTGCAAACTGATGAGTCACAGCTGATCAGGCGGATTGAGACTGCCTTAACCAATGTAACTTCTGCTAAAACAGACATTTGGATGAAAAAAATGCAACAAGCTTAACCATGAAAGCCCATATGAAAGCAAAGACCATTCGCTAATACAGCGTATAGTATCAGAGGTGTGATTTCAAATAGCAAAAGTAGCAATTGAGGATTTCTCAACTTTTCTCAAAGTTTCACAGAAATCTTCATATATGCAGACGCTTTACTCACCTCACAATGACGTATACTTGAAACTGAAAATGATGCATTCACTTATGGTTGTTTATTTCTACTAATAATTATTTAACCACCAGGAGGCGCTCACAGAACATTAACATGGCCTTCCCAGATCGTCAGTTGATCGCACGTACTTCGAAGAAGTGACAGAAGCTGATGGTCCACAGAAATCTCCTTTATTTTCTCACATGACGTGTACCTTAAAGCACTAGCATACATGGCAAGACAGAAAACACTGACGGCGGCTTTACTTTTTGCTGTGAAGTTTGAAAGAGATTGATCAATAAAGGTTTAAGATTTAAAGGGGGGGGTTCCTTACCAGAAGAGATTTTTTGTTGTTGTTGTTTACTTCTCTTGTTTGTTTGCAGGCCTGCTGTCATATCATGGTGCACAGAGGAAATCTCTTCCTCCTCCATTGCATAAATGCTACAGACTTCCCGCACTCCTTCTCCTTGGGCATCTGTGATTTGGTTATCTGCAAAGCTCTGAGTTTCTGAGAGTAATTCTGTGCTTAGATCTTCTCGTTTTGGTGAACTGATCTTGCTTTAGATGAAAGGTTTGGCTGGGGTTTTCTTTCAGCTAGTGTTCTGCTGTTTTCGTGGTATCGTGTTTTGGTTTAGTTGGATAAGAATTGTTTTCGGGTGTTTTTGTTTGTTGCTTTGGCTTCAGAGATCCTGAAGTGTCTCTCTTCTGTTCTGTTAGTCGTGCATGAAACCCTGAATAACTTCAACCCTGAGCTGGGTTTTGCTCAGCAGCTTCAAGTTGTTGGTTGCTGGATTTATTTTTGTCCTTCCCAGACTTTCATTTTGAGAGTTTCAACATCCCTAAAATCTGACCTACCCCTTCAGCTCTCCATCTGTGTCGCGATGCTTCAGCTCTGTGCAGAACTCTGAGCAGGTGAAAGTGTCAGCAGCCGACACAGCTCTGTGCGAGCACACATGTGCATGCATTTTCGAGGGACGCTGCGGCTCTGTGTGTTTTTTTGGAGAAGGTTGCATCTCCTGCTCGTATGTCGCTGTGCGTTGCTGAGACTGAGAGGCTGATGTACAGTGGCAGCTCCCCCCTCGCAGCCACAGGCCTGCCCAGAGCCACTGCAGATGATAGTTTTAATTGCTTTCAATCTTTCAGGCGAGTCCCTGCCCAGTGGCGCAGAGTGTTTGTCTGCGTGTGTGCGCGCGTGCACATGTGGTGTGTATTCACTCTCAATTGTGCACACATATGCGGTGTGTGTTTGATGAATGTGTTTCTCTGTTACGAGAGGAAAATTAACAGAGAATTAAGGCCTTGCAGTGATGCATCTGATGCACACGTCTCTGCAGAGGAGAGAGACGCTCATCAGACATCAGTCACCATGAATCCACATCCTATGACATGAATAACACTGATGCTTAAACAGATCCCTATTTCCATGAAGGTTACATGTGTTTATAAATAATAAAGTTCAGGGTTTGCATGTGAAAACCTCAGAACACACACTCAGTCCTTAAAAGCATTTAAAGGCGGAGAGCTACAAACCCAGCTGATCAATAATTCACAGCAGGAGTGGAAATGGCACAACGGTGCAGAGAAAACAGTCTGACGTTAAAGTGGGACATTTCTATTCCACAAGGAAGTTTAAATATGTGTCTAATCAAATCAAACAGATGTTTTAGGTCACTACATTTTTCTTAATTCGGTAATTAAAAAGTACTGGTGTTGAAGGGAAAAAAAAGAGGGTTAAAATGCATCAGAGTTACTACGGCAACCCCGAAGTGCCAAAAAGATGAGAAAAGAATAAATTAAACTGGAAACACTGAAGTGATTTGCAAAACCCTGAACATTAGAGAACAAATGGATACTTTTGAAAAGTAAAAAAATAAAATGTAAAACAAGAGCAGAACAGACTACATGGTGGGAGCAATGGTCAGCCGGTTCCTTGCAGTAAGAAGAACGGTTATGGGTTCAAATCCCAGCTTAGGATTCCTCATATCAATTTAGTAAAGATCGTCTCACACAAAGCTTATGTTATTTGTCTCTTGTAGACTGATAGACAAAGAAAACAAATGAATTCATAAATAAACATAAATATTGCCTTGCTGCAAGGAGGTCCTGGGTTTGAATCCCAGCCCTGGGTTTTTGTGCATGTTCTCCCCATGCATATGTGGGCTCAGGTTTACTGGTCTCTCTAAATTGCTCCAAGGTATGTATGCATGTGTGGATAGTTGTCTGTCTCTGTGTTGGACTGGCAACCTGTCCAGGGTTAACCTCGCCTCTCACCCAATGACTGCTGGACCAGCCTCCCACAACGACGAGCAGGTATAGACGATGGTTGGTAGAACAAAACATTTTAGTTTATTCTAGGGATGCAATGAGGTCTTGTGTTATTAAAATGCCACAATATTCCCCTTCAAAGTGAATTAGAGGGAAAATTCATGTATGTGCATGAATCCATGTGTCGCAAAAGTATCAGGCAGGAGAAGGGGAGTGAAAAATCTGTAAAAGTACATATCATGTGGAAGAGTAAAGTGAAAGAAATGCAGCCACTAAATGTGGAATTAACTAAAACCGGACAATTCTTCAAAAGTGATTAAAAGAGGAGACAGAAACTGGTCTGGGAGGCTTCTTTACACCCATCGGGCACAGATGAGATACAGATAACCCTCTGAGGAAAACAAAAAGACATTTCGCTAAAACCTCGTATCTAATCAAGAAAAAATAATCAGACTTAAAAAATCAGAACGTTGTGATTAAAACGGTTAATGAAAACGTAGTTTTGTTTGTTTCTGAAAAGTTTTGTTTTCCTTTCTGTTGTATTTTATACCATTTTTACATTAAAACTAACAAAGTATGTAAATGATCCCAGTGAAAAACCTTGGCAAACACAGCTTTATCAGCTGAGATAAACACACACTGTGGTCGCCACGTTTAAACCTTCAAATATTTTTTGGGGGAAAGAGACGGAGGGGGGAAAAGTCCAGACTGAAATGTAAAATAGGCTCTGGGTAAGAAATCAGAGTAAAACACTGTTGGTGCATTTATTCGATGATAAAGCTGATCGTGTGAAATCTCACCTCCCATCTGCTGGGGAACGATCCCCCCATGAAGCCGCAACACATCGTCAATCGACCGGTTCTTCAAAAAAACATGTAATCCATTTACACAGGAGGTGGTGGTGGTGGGGGGGGGGTTGCATGTTCAGCAGCAAGCCTCACACTCTGTGTTCCTCCTTTCACATCCACACACCCAGACACACATCTGGCCTGGGGGTAAATTAAAGCCCCAACATTCCCACAGAGGCTAATCTCCATCCATTTAGAGGGCTGTAATATTTAATCAGGAGGCCCTGGACCGTCTCCCAGAGCAACAATCTGTGGCGTGGGTCATATGTTGAAGGAGAGGACCGGCCCGAGGGAATTCGCTGCTAAAAGACGCCTCAGCGCGTTCAGCCACAGCGCCGGCTCTACTCTAAGGTGGAGAACAGAAGGTTCTCCCAGGATCTTGTTCCATATGCGCTTTGGATGCAGTGGCAGTTTTCAATGTGGCTCCCCACCCCGGGCGCCCTTCTGCTGGGGGTGGCTAAAGAAATTAAAAACTACCCGTCAGTTTTTACCCTAAAATACTTTTTTTATTGCGTATTTGTAAGTGAGAAACGTACGACAGACTAATAGGGCCGTTGAAGACACAAGAAAAGAAATTGGTCACGGAGGAGTAAATTTCCACCAGAAAACTCAGAAATTTGGAGATTAATTTCAAGCTCTGAAGTCGAAAAGTTGTACATTTGCGTTTGCATGTTCTCCCTGTGCATGCGTGGGTTCTCTCCGGGTACTCCGGCTTCCTCCCACAGTCCAAAAACATGACAGTTAGATGAATTGGTCTCTCTCTAAATTACGCTTAGGTTTGAGTGTGTGTCTGTGCATGGCTGTCTGTCCTGTGTGCAGGGCTGCCGCTGTCCATACACAAAGTACGCAGAGCGCGTAGGACCCCAAGTACCTGGCAGGGGCCTCCAAAAAGGGTTTCCAAAGAAATGTCATGAAACTTATTACATTAGCCTATTGCATACAATACATAAATTAGTTATAACAGGCCCACCGTTGTTTTTTCTTAATTGTGTAACCTATCTCTCACAATTTGGGCAAATTAAATGTTTTTATCTAATTTATATAAATAGCCCCCCCTCCATGACCCTAATGGTACTGCCCTCAAAACGTTCTGCATCCCAGAACAAAGCAACCTAGCTAATTAAGCCTCAAACTCCGTCTGTAAAACAGAAAAGGACTTGATTACTTGAGTAAATAACTTTACTGAATATATCTGTGTTAAACCCTTTGTGTTTTATTTCCCTGACATTATAAGCCTGTATTTGGCGTCAATCAGCTGTTTTTGTTTGTGAAGTTTAACGACAGACATGAAAGCTGCCGCCTCGTTAAGTTGACCAGTGTTAGAGATTTTATTTTTCTTCTTTTGTTTGACAATTTTATGTAAATGCATTTGAGTTAAACACACTTTTCTGCATGGTCTGTCATGCAGGCCAGTTTTTTTTTAAACAATAATTTGGTTGAAAGAACAGAAACAAGTTTAACCCGAAGGTTACAAAGAAAGGTGTTTTAACAAACTCAAGTTTTTGCATGAATGTGAACTGTATGTTATGTGTTTATATGTTCAGTAAATTGCCGGCTGATAATTTACTGAGCAGGATTTTCAAATGAATGTGAAGATCCTGACTCTGATCTCTGATTTTAATTGCACTTCCACTCCTCTGAACCGAGAACTGGTCCAGTAGTTCCCAATTCTCTGTATTACAGTGATGTAAGTGCAACAATAAGTTTTTATCCTAGATTTGTTGAGTCTTGAAAAATGTCCTCCTTTTTGGCCACCCTATGTCAAAGCCTAATTGTTTTGGCAAAACAGAAAACACTGTTAAAAACTAAATTATTGACCTCAACGTTAGCATACACGTTTGCATACAGCCAGTGTCAAACCCGTAGCCTGCACAAAAGACCATAAGGTACTAACAGGACCAGGACTGTACCCGACGGGCATTATTTTAGGACACAACCGAGCAGCACCGGTCCGTGGCATGCCATGCTCCTCTGAAGAAAGTTTTGTATATTATTTATATATTATTCATATATTACTGCTGTTGTTGCAGTTTATTTTATTTTTGTTTCATGCTGTATATTACTTAATATCTAAATGTTTGTGTTCATATGTTTATTTGATGCCAGTTTGAAAATAAATAACAGGTTAAGTAGGAACTTGAGTTTTGTCTGTTTGTGTTTGGAGGGGGGCCTCCCTGGCCAATTATGCTTAGGGCCTCCAAAAGCCTAGCAGCGGCCCTGCCTGTGTGTCTCTCTGTTGCCCTGCGATGGACTGGCGACCTGTCCAGGGTGAACCCCGCCTCTCTCCCCATGACAGCTGGAGATAGGCACCAGCAACCCCCCACAACCCTGCATAGGAATGACGGGTACAGAAAATGGATGGATGGAAAACATTTCACGATGAAAGGCATTCATTTTTTATATTTAACTAAGATATTTACTGACATTGTGAGGACGTAAATTTGAAGAAGTCCTAGAAGTCCTCTAAGGTTTACATAGATAGTCTTTATTGTCCCATGGAGATTATCTTTTTTACACTTCACTACATGTGCCACACTGCAAATAAACTTTACACGAAAAAGAATAAGGTCTAGCATCTTAAGCCACACATAAGAGGGCATTTTTCCCAACATTTCCCCTATACATGGCCTCACAGACATTAAATGTCAAATTTACGAGATGCGCTTCCAGATATTTTCCGAACTGTAAATGGTTCAGGCGGCCATTTTCCTAGATCAGAATGACTTGCAGACTTGATCCACCTGAGACAGTGAGGAAGACGCTGCAACATTGCTGCATCAAGTAGTTTTTTTCTAATAAATTTTTTTTTAAATTCTCGCAAATTTACGACTTTCCCACATCAGAGAATTTCCATGTTTACTTGAAAATTTAAAAATTTCAGTTTTTTCTCACAAGATTACAACTTTTCTAAATTGGAGAATTTCACATTTTTTTCTTGAAAATTTGAGAGTTGAATCTCAAGATTTCTGCGTTTTTTTTGGCGTAAATGTATTCCTCCGTGGCCATTTTCTTTTTTAGAAAAGGGAGAGGATGCCCCCTGTGTTGTGTACAAAAAATAATTGAGCAGGTGGATGACAAAATATGGCTAATGACCTTAAAGAAGGTGCCTGACTATAGCATATAAATGAAAGATTTTTAAAGATATTTCCTTGTTTTTTGACGGTGGACCGTGTCTTGATTATGTTTGATTATCTCTAAAAATCTAAGCTACTCAGACTGGACAGACAGAACAGAGATCCTTTAAAACACACAGAAATGCATTACTTTGATGTTTATTACTTATAACATAGAAGAAGTTTTCTTCTTTTAAAAATGACAGAAAAAAAAATAAAAAATGACAGCAGGTGAGATGTCTATATGTTGGTAATAAGAAATCTAGATTATTTAGTTGTCATTTTTTAATAATTAGATAATAATTTTTTTTATTTCAGTTAAAAAAAATCTTCTTTTCACAGAATAGAAATCTTTTCATTTAAATTTGCTCACAGCGATGGGAAAAAATCATAACATCTTAAATTTGAAAATTTAAATCATTAAACCAATTCCAGTTATCTCTTTTAAACAGATTCCTCAAATCATTAGTAGATTTCTGAATTCAGAGCTGCCAGTAGAAATAAACGCTCTTGACAGATGGATTCATGTTGCATTTCCCCAGAATGGTAGTGATGCACACAGAAAATAAATGAAAAGACATGTATGGAAATCTGCCAGCAGATCCTGAGTTTTGTCTTTATTCTGAGTTGCTCCCAAAGCTGGGGTGGAGACCCCACTGGTGGGACGGGAATAATCCAGTGTGGGGTCTTCAGATCCTCTTCAGAAATCAAAATAAATCAATGATATTTGCGAAACGTTATGGGTAAAACTACAGAATTAGAAATAATGGTTGTTGATGGTGTTTCTTTTGCTTTTCTTTTCCTTTTTTTATTTACTTCCTGGTTATGCCGGTATACTCGCCCTATAGTCTGGATCACAATCTTTCCCATCGTTAAACTATTTTGGGTTACGAAGGAAAAGTTTGGGAAGCGGTGCTCTACAGAGTAAATCTTCGCTTCAGCATTTTCTCTACACACTCTAAAGTTTCAAGTGAGTCCATCAATTCTCAGAAAAAGAGACATTTTTTGGGGGGATAATACGATTCCAGAAAGGCTTGAAATTATCCAAAATTACCCATAGTTCAGGAAAACCTTTTGATTTTAGATAGTCTGGTGGAAATGTTAAGGTAACACAACAAATAGAAAAACTGGAGCCTCTAAATGACCCCTCCTCTCTAAAATCATCCTAAAAACAACTTCCAGACGAATGCAAAGCTGCTGAAACACTGAGTTCCTTTAAAATCAAGACCAAAACCCCCGTCTGTTCAGAGCTACCTTTGATTAACTGATTGATAATAGCTGGAATGTCATAACAGTAATGTGTTTTAATGTTCTCTATGTTTTCAGTTTTTATTCTTGTATTGCTGCTTTTACTTTTCCCCTAATCACGTGAAGCACCTCGAATTGCCTTGTTGCTTTTAAAGGTCTTCTCCATTATTGTTGCTCCTATTCTGCCAACTCCTCCCTCGTTGCTTTAGAGGGAATTTCTGTGACAAAGGTCCTGCGGCACGGACGATCCGGTGTTAGGCGTCCTGCTTGCAGGAATTGCGCTGGAAACAGCCAACCTGTCTCGCACTCGCACCCAGAAAAGGTCAGGTCTCGCACCACCAGTGTGAAAACCTGCAGCTCGAACACATTCGGCACATCTGGTTTTGCATCCCTGACCATCCCTGCAGCGCGCGCTCGCTCGCTCGCCAAGAAGCAGCCTCTGCTGTGATTCTGTGTTTTAGAAAAGCGAAACATTTGCGTTGCTAAACGGCGAGTGATAAAAGTGTCATGTGAGTGGCCATTGTAACGCCTGCTCCCTGATTCGGGCTGACTCTAATGGGGGAGCCCTGGTGAATATTTCATGCAGCCCGGAGGGGAAGGAAGAGCAACCGCGCTGCCATGTTACGACCTCTGAGAGAAAATAAAGAAAGTGTTCAGCAGAGTAAAAAAAAAATCACATAAAGTTGAGATATCCGTCTGCCTCCATTGTGCTGCTGGTGGGCATTAACTGA
Organism: Valencia hispanica; assembly: GCA_963556495.2. NCBI lineage: Eukaryota > Metazoa > Chordata > Actinopteri > Cyprinodontiformes > Valenciidae > Valencia > Valencia hispanica. The sequence goes on along the minus strand of OY747721.1, from coordinate 4,626,932 downwards.
AAAAAAAACCCCAGAGAGAATCAAGTTGGATTAGAGCTGAGCAGGTTATTTTTCTGCATGATCAACAAACAAAACAGCAAAACCTTCTTGCCGGTTGCAGCTGACCTTTTCCTGTTTCTGTAATGAAGATTTAGTAGCAACAGCAATCTAAAACGTGACCAAAAAATGTGTTTTTACTTTCCTTTTCTGTGACGTCTCTAAATCTATCATCTTATTTCCTGCACTATAGGCAAGGCAAGCAACTTTATTTGTATAGCACACTTTCATCAACGATGCAATTCAATGTGCTTTGGGTGATTGGGGGATCAAATAAAAGCAGCAATAAGCCAACAGTAAAAGCATAGAGCAGAACATTAGAGACAGATAACATATGATACATTAAAACATATCACATTCCAGCTATTATTTATCACTTACTCAAAGGCAGCTCGAAAACAGATGGGTTTCTAGCTTTGATTTAAAGGAACTCGGTGTTTCAGCAGCTTTGCAGTGGTCTGGAAGTTTGTTCCAGATAAGGGGAGCTTATCTTCACAAACTCCTGAAGATCCACCGTTGCACTGACGAACAAAAGCAGATTGAATAACACCCAAGATCTCATTTTAATGGGCTAAAATTTCTGCAAGAAAGATCTAAAAAAAAATTTATCCATCTGCTCAATGCACACATGCCGCTGCTCACTCGGATAGCTCGTAGCACTGTCTTGCATATGCAAATATGTTTTGCCTGGAAATCTATTAGAAGTTGCTCGAAGGAATCCAGAACGGTCCTCCTTCTGTCTCCCTCCTCCTCCTCCTCCTCCTCCTCAGCCTCACGCGGGACTCCCTCTCGCAGTCCATCTCCTCTCGCGTGGAAAACATCTTCACCAGCTCCGCTCGCGTGGACACGCAGTCAGACAGCTTACACCACCATGGGCCAATATGCAGATCTCGTGGCGGCGCTGTCCGCGAGCAGAACAACGAGGCCCTGCAACTGTTTGCTCAGTTGGATAATACATGCAACATAGGGACACAGGGAATAATTATAAATCTGTAAGTTTTACCCTCATGTTAACTACCTAAAAGTCCCAATTTGCTGCAAAAAAAAGAATAAGGTGCAAAAGCAAAAAGTTATATTTCATGTAAAGCATCTTGACTTGCCTTGTTGCTGAAAATTGTGCTATAAAAATAAATTTGCCTCGCCTTTTTTATAGAAGCTTATTTACCATAGAATACAGCTGCAGATCTTTTGGGGTATGTCTAAAGCAGCTTTGCATACAGACACTAACATATCCTTTGCAAAATAGCAAATGCTCAATCAGACTGGACGGAAAGCTTCTGTAAGCAGCAATTTCCCAGTCTTGCTACTGATTCTTCTTTAGATTCAGGTCTGGACTTTGACTGGGCCATTCTCAAACATGGGTGCAGTTTGTAGAGTTACACAGACAAAAGTTAGCAGCAATAATTTGGGTTATTTAGCCTGTCATAAGATAAATAAATGGGGATTCATTCATTCAAAGTCATATCGGTGTCCATGTTATCTATTCATTTATGAATGTCACATTTTTAAGCTAAATATTTAGTTTGAAGCTAAATATTTAGCTAGCTAGCTAGCTAAACTGGCTTGCTGAATATGTAGCTAATATGCTAATTTACTTACCAATAAGGGTAAGTGGACTACCAAAATAAAAGCTGGGTCTTGCAAACCTCTATAAACTGGCTAGACTGAATGTCACCTTTTAATGGTTTATTATCCAACATTTCAGCTTGAAACGTTGGATGAGCCATTTTTAATGGCAAAACCAGCAATACAGACGATTACCGATGGATTTACAGCAACAGGAGTTTATGTGAATGTTTGCTAACCCAGCTTTTATTTTGATAGTCCACTTCTGCTTCTCTGCAAGTGAATTTGCATGTCAGCAAAAATATTTACCCCCGGAGTTAATTAATTACTTCGAAGCAATATATTTAGCTAGCCAGTTTAGCTTGCAATGAGAAACTATGACATGAATAAATAACCTTGACGCAAATATAAACCCCATTTTTTTCTCTTATGACAGGCTAAGTAACCCAAATTATTGCAGTTAATTTTTCAAACAGCACCCCATACAGTAAATTCCACTTTGCTTTTAAATTCAAAAGCATATAAATTACCAAAAAAAAGTTTTGCATGAATTTATATGTGGGATTATCAATGCTGTTGGGCAGAGATGCAAAAAGAGGAGGTGAAGGTCTATGTGTGTCACTGTGTGCACACCAGAGGGCTGAGAAGGCAGGCTTGGGCAGATGGTCCACAAAGGTGTTACCACACAGTGAGTGGGCACCACGATTGATGCATTGCAACATCCAAGAAGGTGGAACATTTGGCTGCTGACCCGCAGTCAGAGCTCGTTGGCCCTGCCTTCTCCTTATTTAGCTGCAGCGAGAGAGCCGACGGGTGATTTGGTCGGAATAAACACACACTGTGAACAGCAGCACTTTCCCACCCTGGGGGAAAGCCTGCGCTGGATAAAACTTCTTCCTTGTCTTTGCGAGGAGGCCTTTATGCTGGTGTAGGCAGGGGAGGATGAGTGTACGGAGCCCAGGCAGCACACAGGGTTACTGTTACACTTGGATGGAGAAGATCTGACCCTCAGCCTGTTCTGAGGGCCCTCTGTTGGTGAAGCAACTCCATATGCCTCGATTTCTGCAAGTAATGGGTAACACATGTGTCTCATGTTTGTTTGCCACGTCCGGTTAAAGAATACTCAAGAAATATAGAAACAAAGCACTCTTAACTTTTATTTTTCTTCTGCACCAAAGGTCACCGGAAAACGGATCACTTCAACTAAGGGATCATATAAGATGCTCTGCTTCAAAAATGTTCTATTTCTGATTCATTTTTGTGCAATTAATAATCAAACACTGTTCGTACTTCATTTGTTACAAATCAATCATTTGTTACAAAATAAACACATCAAACTTTCTTTAAAATGTTTGAAAAATTGGATAATTATGAAAAAGCAGCTTCTAGAGTTGAAAGACGAACTAATTTCATTTAATGACAAAGTGTTACTTCTGCACATGGCGGGGTTTTTATTTCAGGGCCAGCAGCACACTTACATCAGCTGAAACATAGAAAATTCATGAGTGAGTGTTATAACCAAAGGCAACATTACAGCAAGAGGGTTTGAAACAAGAAAATTGGTTTTTTGGCTCACGGTGCAGTTAAAACCATCGATGCTACACAGCAGCTTATAGCGTTGATATTATTCTATTTGATTTTATATTAAGCGGTTTCTATGGGGTGCCATTTGTAAAGTTAAACAGTCAAAAATTAACAATAATTTGGGTTATTTTGCCTGTCATAAAAGAACAAAGTGTATATTCATTTGTCATATTGTCATATTGGCATCCATATACATACATATTCATTTATAAATTTCACAGTTTCAAACTATTTAAAAATATTTAGTTAGCAAGCAATATTTAAATATTTAGCTTGCTTACTAAATATTTATCTTCACTACATATTTAGCTTACTTAGGCTACTAAATATTTATCTTACTTAGGCTACTAAATATTTAGCTTCTCAACTAAATATTTAGCTTTTTCACTAAGTATTTATCTTAGCTAAATATTTAGTTTCTTAACTAAATATCTATCTTAATAGCTAAATATTTAGCTTCTTAACTAAATGTTTAGCTTTTTCACTAAATATTTATCTTAGCTAAATATTTAGCTTCTTAACTAAATATTTAGCTTTTTCACTAAGTATTTATCTTAGCTAAATATTTAGCTTCTTAACTAAATATTTAGCTTTTTCACTAAGTATTTAACTTAGCTAAATATTTAGTTTCTTAACTAAATATCTATCTTAATAGCTAAATATTTAGCTTCTTAACTAAATGTTTAGCTTTTTCACTAAATATTTATCTTAGCTAAATATTTAGCTTCTTAACTAAATATTTAGCTTTTTCACTAAGTATTTAACTTAGCTAAATATTTAGCTTCTTAACTAAATATTTAGCTTTTTCACTAAGTATTTATCTTAGCTAAATATTTAGCTTCTTAACTAAATATTTAGCTTTTTCACTAAGTATTTAACTTAGCTAAATATTTAGCTTCTTAACTAAATATTTAGCTTTTTCACTAAGTATTTATCTTAGCTAAATATTTAGTTTCTTAACTAAATATCTATCTTAATAGCTAAATATTTAGCTTCTTAACTAAATATTTAGCTTTTTCACTAAGTATTTATCTTAGCTAAATATTTAGTTTCTTAACTAAATATCTATCTTAATAGCTAAATATTTAGCTTCTTAACTAAATATTTAGCTTTTTCACTAAATATTTATCTTAGCTAAATATTTAGCTTCTTAACTAAATATTTAGCTTTTTCACTAAGTATTTAACTTAGCTAAATATTTAGCTTCTTAACTAAATATTTAGCTTTTTCACTAAGTATTTATCTTAGCTAAATATTTAGCTTCTTAACTAAATATTTAGCTTTTTCACTAAGTATTTAACTTAGCTAAATATTTAGCTTCTTAACTAAATATTTAGCTTTTTCACTAAGTATTTATCTTAGCTAAATATTTAGTTTCTTAACTAAATATCTATCTTAATAGCTAAATATTTAGCTTCTTAACTAAATATTTATCTTTTTCACTAAGTATTTATCTTAGCTAAATATTTAGCTTCTTAACTAAATATTTAGCTTCTTAACTAAATATTTAGCTTTTTCACTAAGTATTTATCTTAGCTAAATATTTAGTTTCTTAACTAAATATCTATCTTAATAGCTAAATATTTAGCTTCTTAACTAAATATTTATCTTAACTAAATATTTAGCTTCCTTACTAAATATATATCTACCTAGCTAAATATTTAGCTTCTTAACTAAATAGCTTCCTAGATAGTTGGTTAAGAAGCTAAAAAATGTAATTAAGAAGCTAAATATTTAGCTTGCTAATTAAATATTTTGTTATAAACTGACATTTATAAACTAATGAATAACATGGTGAAAATATGACTGAAAAAATGAACTCCCATTTTCTTTTTTTATGACAGGCTAAATAACTCTAATTGTTGGTGTTCATTTTTGACTGTGTAACTTTACAAACATTTACAGGCTGTTTGATCAAGACACATTTATCATTTAAGATGGAATATGTTTTATTGATTAGTATTTTTCAATAAATAACTTTTTAGAAGTGAAAAAGCTTTTTTTTTATACTGACCGACAGCATTTTTTTTATTTTTAGAGATTAAATGTTTTAGATATTCCACATTACAAATGTAGTTCAATTTATAAAAAGAAGTTTATATCAGTTTATACCAGCTTTCTTTTCTGAATGCATGTAGGATGATAGAAGCTGTTATTTCATGAGGCCAAGGCCAGAGTGCCCTCCTGTGGATGCATCGGTCTGTCAGCTTCAGTAGCGCACAGTCATCCAATCAGTGATTAAAACAAAACATATTTTGAACAAAGTACATGACAACAGTTTTGTTTGGAGAATGGTGTTATTTTTATATTTACAGCGTCAACAACACAAAAAGAGAAACAAGTCCTTCGAAAACCAGGCGAGTTTTATAGCTTTAAAGTTATTTTTGTATCAGACAGCAGCAGTTCTCCAAGGTGCACACAGCGACGTTAACATACCAGGTTTTAGAGTCATTTAAAATAAGAACTTTTAAAACAGGGCGGCCCTTGACAAATCTGACCCTCCAGCAAATGGTGCTAATAGAGATGGACAAATTTTTACAAATTAAAATCTTAAATTGTAAAAAAAAAAAAATCAACAATAAAGTAGTTTGCTTTTTGCTTTCTCTTTAATTTAACTGTAAACAGGACCACAAAGATGCAGGGACTTTTACTTAAAAACAGCAGCCATGACGGAGGAAAGGGTGACCCAATCCGGTTCGATATGACCTAGAGATCCTAAACAAGCGGATGACTTGGTGCTTTTTATTAAAACATTACACATTGAAGTCAATGTTGGTAAAAAAAAAAAAAAAAACACAACAAAGCTGCATGCATATGTGAAATCCTAGATGGAAAATATTTGTCACAAAATCTGGCCTTTTGACCTTATGCATCGTATATTTAACAACATCCAGTTCTTTCCTTCTAGACTCTATAAACACACAGTGATTATATGCATCATCCACTGAATCAGGATGATGCATATGATGGTGCTACATTATGATTTTATGCATGTTATATCATTATATGTGAGACCAGATCATATTTTTGGACAAGCTAATTCCAATTCTATTTAGAAAACAAAGAAATCGATCTGGAGACAAAGTTTTTCTCTGATGGAAGTCTGACCTGATCCTGACAGAGCAGCTGCTTGAAAACAACCTCTGTAAAAATGTATCCGCTTCCTGGGCATGCTCAGAAGGTTCAGAGTACCAAACGTCTCCTAATCATTTACTTTGCTGCAGATGTTTATTGAGAACAAAGTTTAAAAAGTGTTGAAAGTTGCATCACCTGCCCTTTAATGACTGTTCATATTTAAACTCGGTAGGCTTCAGCTCCAGTCTCTCAGGGAGTCTGAACTGTTGCAGGCAGGTCCCTATTTCCCCATTTTATGATCAAAACTGTATCCAGTCGAACAAGTAAGGAGGAATATGCTGCCAAAATTAAAAATAAATAAATAAAACTGTAAAAAAATAAAAATAAAAATGTAATAATAAATCTAAATAAATAAATAAATGTGGAAAAGGGAATTACATATATGAGGAAATAAAACTGAAATACAAAACAAATATCTTTGCAAATAAATAAACATTACTATTTAACTATATTTAAAACATACATTCAAATTAAAATGAATTTGTTAATAAATTAATCCATATATGGGAATAAATAAATATGAAAAAATACAATGGAAATTAAATACGTACATAAATATTTTCAAAAATAAACTGATATAAAATTGAAAATACATAAATTAATGAAGAAATAAAACTTTAAGTAAATACATGAATGAGGTAATACATTTGAAAAATAATCGATTAAATAATTGAGGAAATAAAAGTGAAATAAAAATATTATATATATTTTTTGAAATAAATGAACAAATAAATATTTAAATATATGAAGAAATAAATTGAAATATATACATGTAATAATTTATTTACTTATTTATCTATTGTGAATTTTGGCAGGATGAGTCCTCCATAAAGTTGAATCAACATTAAATAAATGACAGCGTTAATGGAGTTTAAAATGTTTCACGACTTACTTTATTCCAATAATTAGTCATAAATCTTAAGAGCTAAAATTAGAACATAAAGAAGCAGAAAATTTTATTATTAAACTTTTACATCATGTTGAAAAACTTTAAAGTTCCCAAATGAAGAAAATCTGAGATACAAAAATTAAAAGGCAAAGATAAGAAATTTAATTTTGAAGGTGTTAGTGGGACATAGCAGTAGCTTTTAGCTTTATGTCTCTGGGGTTTCATGCTGTAGAAAAAAGTTAAATATTTCAGTGCATTGAGTCAAGATGGAAGACCACGAAAACACCAAATTATTTGGAGATTTTACAGGAAACATCACCAACATGGAGTCTGAAGGGCAGCACAGAAAAATAGTTTTAAGCCTAAGAAAGACACGTGAACAGCACTACCAGTCCAAAACTCACCTCCACAGTCTGACCTCTGTCTGAATGAACCATCACATCAAGTCAGTCATCATCCACCACCAACACGTTCCCACTAAGCTCGTACTCAATGGTGGCCCAGTCGAAGATGTTTCCCTTGGGGACTTTATGTCCATAGTGCCAGGCCTGGATCATGCTCCTAGAAAGCACAAAGTCCCACATGTTGACGTCGGTCATCTCCCCAACAAAGCTCTGTATGGCCTCCAGTCCCCCAAGGTGTTTGTCCGGGTCTTGGCCCAGCAGGACGGTGCCCTTCGGACGGATGCTGTGACCCGGCTTGTAGACCTGGTAGGTGCTGCGCTTCCCTTCCACCCAGAAAGCGGCGAGACCCGTGCGAGACTCCCAGGTCAGGCAAAGGCTGGTGCGGAAGGTGCTGAGCGCCGGCAGGTGGAAGAAGACGCCATCGCCGCTCAGGTAGAAGGAGACGCGACCGTCTCTTTCACGCCACACGTTGAGTTCGTCGTAGTCGGCCGTGCGGTAGGCAAACAGGATGATCTGCCGCTCCTCCGGCAGCTCGGTGGCCACACGCATGCAGAGAGTGAAGGCTCGGAGAGCCATCTCCTTCTGGGGGATCAGGGCCACGAAGCTGAAGTCCGTCTCATAAGGGAAGACCAGGACTTTCTCACTTAGGCCTGCTGAAGTGATGAAATGATGAAACTAAAAATTATTTAGGTGAGTATATAAAATCAACATGATTCAATCAAGTTCTGAGAGTTTATGAAGCACTTCAAGGGTGTTCTAATGAGGTTACCTTCACATTTAGATGTCCAACAAGGTGGATATAAACTGATAACAGTGCAGAGAGAGTTTTCTGTTCTACAAATATTAGAGGAGTAACGGTACAAGTTTTCTTGAGAGTTTAAATGAAGGCAACTGGACTTTTCTTGTTGTTCTGAAAACGTTTTGTCTCTCATCGAAAAGGGTTCTTCAGTTCTGAAAACTGCATTGGGAGTACCAGATTTATAGGTTGAAACAAACCTTGAACAGAGGAGGTGGTTTGAGATTCCCTCCTTTCAAACACATACAAAGCAGCCTTGAGTTACTTACCCAAGAAGTTTCACCAAAACTCACACATTGACGCATGTGATCAAAACGGGGGGTCGTTTCATCGTTAACGACACTTACATCACCAAGATTGCTTAGTGCTTAGAAGCTTAAGCAACCCCGGTAGCCTCGTTAGGAATAACAATAGCCCCATTAGTGAGCCATAACCGTAGTTTTATAGATGAAACGTATTCAAGACAAGAAAAGTCCAGTTGCCTTCATTTAAACTCTCAAGAATATCATGTCCTGGATAACTGAGAATCTAGACCAACGTACAAGTCTTCGTCACTCACAAATAAATACAATCAGACCAAGAGCACAACAGAGATGCCCTACTAAAGCAATCCACACCAAATTAATGCATGAATTGCCGGTAATTATGACATATAGGAGGTTGAAGGCCCACTTGCTTTTTGTTTGGATCAGGAGACACGCAGTGGTTTCAGGTTTACTAAGACTGCAACAGTAAATAAAAAAATGGCAAGCATGTTCATGTAGTCCCTCGTTTCCACTGAGCGGTACCACGTGGTTCTGTATGCTATTTTATGGCACCGGTGTATTCAGGAGAGTGGTTCCCCTGCCAGTTGGACTCTTACCGGGAAAACGGGGTTAAACCCAAACATCTAACGTGCCTTCATACTGGTGTGACGAAAAATGTGACGCACCAGTATGTCTTATCCTTATCCTGGTATCACCTTTTTACTTTCTTTAACACATAAACTACTCTTACATCAGTTATTTTGTTCCTTCTGTGTCTCTGCTCTGTCGTCTCAAACCCCCAGTCGGTCGTGGCAGATGGCCGCTCGTACTGAGCCTTGTTCTGGTTCTGCTGGAGGTTTCTTCCTTAGTTTTTCCTCTCCACTGTCGCTACATCCTTGCTCAGTATGAGGGATTGCTGTGAAGTCAACAACAATGCATGCGACTGTCTGCTGTCGCTACACGTTGGTCCGGGAGGAGTGAATGCTGCAAGTCAATGACTCGACGCAATCGGCTGAGATTCCTTAAATGGAAACTGATTGGAATGTATGTACAATTGAAACGACTTTTCTTCTAAAGAGCTTTGAGAGGACATCTGTTAGGAAATGGCGCTATATAAAGAATCTGAATTGAATTGAGTCTTGCTAACCTCTATATAAACTCCTGCTGCTGGTGCATCACTGTTGTTGTAAATCTATCGGTAAACGTCTGTTTTGCCGTTTAAACGGCTCGTCTTGTCCTAAGTTTTAGGGATGCCCCGATATGAAGGTTTGGGCCGATACCGATGTCCGATATGAATCCCGCTGTTATGGGCGATAACCGATACGCACCGATAGGGAATACGGTATATTTCCCTCCACTTTCGACACCGTGGAAAATCAACCACACCATCTACATCGCTTCACTGCTTGAGTTAAACACCCCCACATTCCTGCGCCGCATCACTATCGCTGTCACATGACCAAACAAACACCACATGGATAACACCCCCCCGAAACACGGACAGAAACGTCAAAAAGATGGAAATAAATAAACATCGGTTGTTAATATCGGCCCTCTGTTACTTATCGGACCGATGCCGATATGTTAAAAACGCCTAACATCGGCCGATAACGATGTTGATGCCGATATATCGTGCATCCCTAGTAAGTTTCAAGCTGAAATGTTGGGCATGTCGGGAGGAAAATAAACAGAGGTGGGTAGTAACTAGTTACATTTACTCAGTTGCATTTACTTAAGTAACCTTTTAGGAAAAAAATTAAATTAACGAGTAGTTTTAGTACACCCTACTTTTACTTGTGTAATATTATTACGAAGCATAACCACTCTTACTTGAGTAAAATTTCTGGATACTCTACCAAACACAAGTAACTTTAGGCTAGTTAATGAAAAAAGCATACTGTAACCAAATATGCACGATACACAGACATACACATACATTTTACACTAAAGTGAGACCTCTAGTTTGTACACAAGCTTTGTTCTAATGTTATCTTCAATCTGCTGAACCTGTGTGCCGTTTGGAAATAGCAAATACATAGTAAACCCCACGCATCGTCAATGGAAGTACTTTACCCTGTTCTAAGTATATATACATTACCTACCAAAAGTATTAGTTTCATGAGTTTTTTTTATTAGAAAGAAATTATTTAATTGCATGTTTCTTATAGTTGAATTTTTATTTTGTAAATATGTTATTTCTATAATTTAGTCTTTGAAATACCAGAAAATGCACATCATGTTTTTGTCAAACTAATCATATCATTTTTAAATATTACATCAAATGTTATGATTAAATAGTTGCTCAGTAACTTTTAAAAGTAGCCTTTTAATCAAATACTTTTTTACTCTTGAGTAATTTTGCGGACATCTACTCTTTACTTTTAACTGAGTAAAAATATGTTGAGGTAGTGCTACTCTTACTTGAGTCCAATTTCTGGCGACTCTACCCACCTCTGAAAATAAACAATGATAAAGAGGTGACATAAACAATGTTCAGTCCCTTCAACAGTTTATATAGAGGTGCGCTAGACTCAGCTTTTATTTTGGTAGTCCATTTCTGCAAGTAAATTGACATATTAGCTAAATATTTACCTCTAAGCTACATGTTTCGTTTAAAGCTAAATATTTAAGAAGCTAGTTTAGTTTAGCTAAATATTTAGCTTCAAATGAAACATTTAGCTTATCTAAATATTTAGTTTAGAGCTACATATTTAATTTGTAGACTAAATATTTGGCTCCAAACTAAATATTTATTTGAAACAGTGACATTTACAAATGAATAAATAACATGGAAAAATGAACCTCCATTTTTTTCTCTTATGAAAGGCTAAATAATCTAAATTATTGCTGTAAACTTTTGACTGTGTAACTTTACAAACGGCACCCCATAATACCCCATAGAAACTGAGCTGAAAGCTGATTATACAGACAATGAGAGATGTCTCAATGTATATCAAATACCAATTTCAAAGGATAGTTTTACCAATATTTACATTCGGAGGGAATAAATTCTGCTGCCTGGAGCAAATCTTCTAACATCATCATCCATAAGGCGTTATTGTTTATGCTTTCAGTATATTTATGTCCACCCCTAGGATTTCCTTCATTTTAAAGAGGCTGGATTAATGTGATCAACCCAAGCATAAAGCATGTCAAAATGTTTACCTTGTGTGGCCAAGGAAGGAGTCAAAGAGACACCAAGCAGAATCGTCACAATGGTCACAGTGTCGACACCCTGCAGACAGACAGAAGGTCATTCAGATCAGATATTAGCAAACAACTGAAAACTCAGATTAATACATGAACATGATGACAAAAATAGCTTCCAAGTTTAGAAAGAAAAAAAAAGTTTTGTTGTTTTACCATTTTGAAGCAGTTCTTTTTGTTCTCCAGCTGCTCAGACTGCCCCACTCATCGGTAGTGGGGACCCAGTCCTCTTCCCTCCTGGCACAGAGCGAGACGTCACGTCCCGAAGAGACGCTCGGACAATAGGCTCGGTCTGTGAGGCCTGCATGACCGTCGGCCCATGTGACTGAATCTTTTATCCACACATGGACCATGATGGGCGAGGGGTTTCACACGTAACGGCCATCTCCTTACATCCATCCGCTGATCAGGATTTAAACGGGTTCAAAGAGGGAAAAACACCTGGAACTTCGTACCAGCATGTCTGAGGCGAATGAGGTTCTTCCTTTGAAACATTACAGACGTGAAGAAAAATCAAACAAATCCACATGAAAAGCCCAGTTTTACATCCCTCCTGTTGTCCTAAAGATGCAAATGAATTGCACTTCACAGCTCCAACACCTGTAGATCCACAAATTTGTTCAATATTCTTATATCATCCATCGGAAATACTTTAAAAGTAAAACAAATACTTTGCTGTGTTGTTAAAGGGTCACTGCTGTATGTGTTAGACACAACTACCTGCAGAGTAAATAGTTTGCGTTCACTGGCCTGAGGGTTTAACATTGCCATGGAGGAAATTTGACCCGCTCCTCTTTGCACGATTGTTTCAAATCAGCCACATTGGAGGCTTTTCGATCACGAATGGCCCGTTTCATGTCGAGCCAAAGCATCTCCATCGGGCTTAAGCTTGGGCTTTGACCAGCCCACAATAAAACCCTACAATTTTGTTTATTTGAGCGAGTCAGGGGACTCGCTGGTGTGCTTCGGATCATTGTCCTGCTGCACAACCCAAAGGTAACAAACTGATTACTTCAGGATTTTCTGCTAGAGCAGAATTACAGCAAGCCTTCCCGGCCCCGCAGAGCAGCAAGAGATCAAAAACCACCATCTTACCACCACCAACCATGTAGGATGTTAGCATGATTTTCTTTTCCAGAGATGCTGTTTTAGTATCGAGACGGTTCTTTTGGGACCTCCTGGATGAGTCGTCCAGGAACTCTTGGAGTAACTTTGGTCGGCCGGTCTCTCCTGGCACGGTTCACCATGTTTCCTCAATTGATGGATAACTGCTTCCACTCTTGAAGCCAAAGCGTTTTCTAAGGCCTTGGGATTTGATGTGGAAGCAATGTCAAGATTTTGTTTCTAATCTGTTATTTAATTTCTTTAGATAGGGGCATGATGTGTTGTTTTTTTGAGATCTTGAAGGCTACTTCATGTTGTGGCGGTAATCAGGCCAGTGTGTGGCTGGTAAAATTCAACTCAGCTGCTAATAGAAACATGGTTAACCTCACTGATAAGGTGGTTAACAAATACAAATATTACTTTTTTTCATTTACTCACTGTTTTCATCTGCTATGAAATTTGTATAATGATCTAAAATATTCAAATGTGAAAAACAGAAAAGCAAAAGTTTTAATTGTACATTTTTTATTTAATTTAACACATATTTTATCTTAAAATTCCTGCACCTTTCACCCAAAAATGGTTTTAAAACACACACCCAAATTAAAATTAAAGCTGATCTTAGACCATTTGGAGTAGAGGCATGGCTGGGGGGTCTTTGAAAAGAAAACACTCAGACATATTCTCACTGTTGTTGGGGGAAACTTCAAAGTGCTATTGTTACCAAGTAATATAAGCTTGAATGCAGTAGAAGAGATTATATTTTATGTCCGTCTATATATTGTCTAAAAATACATGCTTCAAAAGTGGCTTTAGAATGGAGAAGTGGACTGAAACATGCTGAGTCTATAAAGCATGAAGTACTACATTACTCTACACCAAATTTGACAGCAATAAACCCCAAAATTAGTATTGTTTGCACATTTTTCTAACTAAAGGTTAAGGGGTGCCAAAAAAATTAATTATTCTACTGAAGAATGTCTGGAGGAATGACTAAGGTACTTTTCACACATCAGTCAATAGTTGATTGGCACAACAGAGGGAGTAACCTATCACCTATTAGATCAAGTAAGATGCCAATCAAAAGCTAACACTTCCTGCCATGTGCAGTACAATTTGTAATCTAAGATGAGCACGCTAACGGAAGTTACGATAAAAACATAATGGAAAGTGCTAACAAAGAAGTAAACTATGAAGGTTTATAATAGAGGATTAAGTTGGATTGTGGACGTCAAACTTGTCGGGGACTAACTATTTTACTGGAGGACATTAATTTGACCCTTGTGGATGTAAAAAGACGGCTTTTGTTCGAGATGGCTCTGTTCTGTCAATGATATGCGGCTTCGAATGGTGAGTCGGACAATATTCTTCTTCCTGAGTGGTTTGCCAAAAGCGTTTGCTGTGTCTACAGGTATTATTGCATCCTTATAGATTATTGGAATAACAATAATTTCAGCTTTCAAATGATGTATAAGATATATACAGTGGGATCAAAAAGTATTTAGTCAGCCACCAATTGTGCAAGTTCTCCCACTTAAAAAGATGAGAGAGGCCCGTAATTTTCATCATAGGTAAATCTCAAGTATGAGAGACAAAATGAGAAGAAAAAAATCAAGAAAAATCACATGGTCTGATTTTTTAAGAATTTATGTGTAAATTATGGTGGAAAATCAGTATTTGGTCTCCTACAAACAAGCAAGATTTCTGTCTCTCACAGGCCTGTAACTTCTTCTGTAAGAGGCTCCTCTGTCCTCCACTCGTTACCTGTATTAATGGCACCTGTTTGAACTCGTTATCAGTATAAAAGACACCTGTCCACAACCTCAAACAGTCACACTCCAAACTCCACTATGGCCAAGACCAAAGAGCTGTCAAAGGACACCAGAAACAAAATTGTAGACCTGCACCAGCCTGGGAAGACTGAATCTGCAATAGGTAAGCAGCTTGGGGTGAAGAAATCAACTGTGGGAGCAATTATTAGAAAATGGAAGACATACAAAACCAGTGATAATCTCCCTTGATCTGGGGCTCCACGCAAGATCTCACCCTGTGGGGTCAAAATAATCACAAGAACGGTGAACAAAAATCCCAGAACCACCAACCACGGGGTTGACAATGATCCCAAACACATCGGTAACGGAGTGGCTACGTAGGAAGCATTTCAAGGTCCTAGAGTGGCCTAGCCAGTCTCCAGACCTCAACCCCATAGACAATCTTTGCAGGGAGTTGAAAGTCCGTGTTTCCTAGCAACAGCCCCAAAACATCCCAGCTCTAGAGAAGATCTGCATGGAGGAATGGGCCAAAATACCAGCAACAGTGTGTAAAGAAACCTGAAGACCTACAGAAAATGTTTGACCTCTGTCATTGCCATCAAAGGGTATATAATAAAGTATTGAGATGAACTTTTGTTATTGACCAAATACTTATTTTCCACCATAATTTGTAAATAAATTCGTTAAAAATCAGACCATGTGATTTTCTGGATTGTTTTTCTCATTTTGTCTCTCATAGTCGAGGTATACCTAAGATGAAACTTACAGGCCTCTCTCATCCTTTAAGTGGGAGAACTTGCACGATTGGTGGCAGACTAAATACTTTTTGACCCCACTGTATGTACATAACAGGGGTGTCGAGAAAAAAAAGGTAGATTTGACCCAGAAGGGGCGTAGTACAGATCTTAATTGATTTCCCTACTTCAAACTTACTGAAATAAAAACTCTTTAACTTTGAAAACAGGCTGGGTTGGCTTCTCATTCATGCAGTAGAAGGTAATCCCAAACACTAAAGTAGAAGTGTTCAAGTGTCCCTTGTCCTTTAGCTTTAAATGAACCGCTAAGCCCAACACAAAAGAGCAAACTCATCCTTCCAAGAATCAGTGTTTGGTCTCAGATTTAATCTTTTTAACACCTACTCTGCAGCCCGGACTCATTTCCCCAGGGGGTTTTTAAAAATAATTTTTTAGCAATTGACACCTTGGAACATGCGACCAAAATATCTTCCATGGAATCATTAGAAACATGTTGGGATCGATAGGCAACCGCGCTCCAAACCTTAAGCTGAACAGGGGGCGGGGCTAGTGACTCCCGCATCCTAATTGGCCCATTAGTGACCTTAATGACCGTATTAGTGTGACTGTTCTGACAGTTGTGGTATTTCTTTGTCATTTGAGGTCAAACACTGAAACAAAGAACCTCTGAGGAAAAAGATTTTATGGGGACAAAATGAAAACAGAACCAGGCATTTATGTTATCGACATATCTACATTTAATACACTTTATTAAGCTCTAGGATTTATCCAGACAAAAAAAAAAAAAGAACCCCAACTTGTCAAGAACTAAAATCTGATTAACACCAGCAAATTATGTACAAAGCCTGCACCCCCGCACAAAGAGCGACCACCCAACAGGCTTAATTCACCACAGACACCTTCAGCTGTAAACTACGAAGCACTGGATTGAAAACTCCTTTAATTACAGGAAATGCTGGACATCCAGCAACACTTCAACTGAGGTATGGATACAGATGGTCATAACTCTTCCAGCATGATTTTAGTTTTTATTGAAATGGCAGATGCTGGGGAAGTGATGTAACTTAACCTCATGTCCTGGTGACGGGGCAAAGATTTTGTCCAAGTCTGCAAAAATTCAACCGTTCAATCTTCAGGGCTTTTGGAGAAAGGAGAAGAAAATGCACTTCATGCTTGACTTGAGCAGCCACTTTCATTCCAGGCAAACAGCATGTTAACATCCAGAAACATCTTCGGACAGCACAGATCATTGTGTCAAAACAGCTAATATCTCTCATGTCTAAAGTTTAAACGTTCAGTTTTCATATCCAGCAACGTGGAAACGTTCCTTTTTTTTTTTCATTTAAATGCAGCAATTAATCTTCGGTTCCCAGTTCAAGGCTTTTCCCGAAGTCTTAAACTGTTCTGATAAAAAAAAAAAAAGATACATCTTGAAATAATGAGGGCTGAACCTTAACATAAAGAAATATGTTATCCATACATTCAACTTATCTCAATTGTCTGGATAGGGGTGTGATTGATATGCAAAGGTAAAGAGATCTACTCAACGTTGTACAGTAAAGTGACGGGACAGGTATGCATGTGGCGCCACCTGGAGGACGAAAGGGGAGCTTGCTCCCTTTTTATTCTAGTATCATGTAAAACTATCAAGTGAAACTTGTTGACAAAAGGTTTTTGGCATTTTAGTTCAAAAAACAGCTGGGCAGATTATCCGTTTTTGATTAAAAATGACAAAAAATATACTTGGATTAATCATCAAATAAAACTCCAAAGTCTTTAGAGATCCTGACACAAAATGTCCTTTTCTTCCATGTTTATAATCGGCAAAAAACCCGGTTTGTGATGCTTTCAGGGAAACCGTGGCTCAGAGAAAGAGAGACAAGAGGCAGAGTGGAGGAGAGACCCGAAACAGCCCGACAGAGAGGAAGATGAAGAGAAAGGCTCGAAATATTAAAGTGAACGAGGTCTTAAAGGGAGCAGCAGGCCATTAACACTGAGCCTCAAAGTTGGAGCGAGAAGTTTTACATAAAGACTAAGAAAAAACAACAGGGGAAGAGGGAAGAGGCAGGCCGAGACGCGTCGCTCCCGTTTGGTAGTCCACAGCGTGGCTTCTCCGGCTTCTCTAGGTATCCACCGAGAATTGATCTGCTCTCTACAGTCTGCTCTCGTCCAGGCTCTGTGCATTGTACTGAACGGGGGATACAAGCTGGTTTCCTCAGTAGTCCTCAACCCAACCATTCTCCTGGATGAAGGCGTCGATCACTTCCTTCATCGCTAGGTTGGGGATCAGCTGATCCTGGGTCAGGGGACTCCGGGTGACTGGGTCAAAGTGACCTACCCGCTGCACAGAAGCAAAACAGAAGCATTTATTGCATTAGGGGGGGAATTGTATTACATCAACAGAATATGCTACATGGACTATGTTTTAGTTTCTGTTTTATTTAGGTTTACGCTGCACAAAATAGATAATTAAATTAATTCTGCATGAGCAAAACTAATCACCAAAAACACCTTAATCCTCCGAGTAACTCAATGCTTCATCTTTACATGTGGGATTTATTGTGATTAAATAATCACAGGGTGCTACAATATTAAGCTTTTAAGAGATACAGAAAGTTAACTATTAATGTCAACTTTATTTATATTGGGGCTGCACAATATATCGTCATCGGCAATATCAGTGTGTGCAATATTCATATCACAAAGGACTGGTTGGAGTACAGGGGGAATGATCTGGCCAAAATTAAAAAATAAATAAATGAGGGAAAACAACTGAAAAATAAATGAGGAAATAGATAAATAAAATTATTTGGTAATAGAAATCGAATTAAATATGAAGAAATAACTTGAAATTAAAAAATAAATACACTTGGAAATAAATAAATAAGTTCAAAAAATAAAATAAATGAGGAAAAAACTAACATTATTGAGTTGATACATTTGAAAATTAACAAATAAATTTTCAAATGTTTAACCCAAAGCACTCACCACCGAAAGATAAGTTGTCTAAATATCAGTGAAAACATGCAAAAGGAAGGGTATGATTGCTGCAATGCCAATAAAGATTTTAGCATCAACTATTAAGAATTGTCCAAATAATTTCTGACTTGCCATTTTTAAAAAAAAATAAAAATAAAACCATTTTTTTGTTGATACTCTTTTTACATTAGTTGATTATTTTTTTAAGAGATGCCAGTCTCGTGTCCTATCATGTCTCAGTTGAAGGGGAAAACAAACAAACCAAAGAGTGACTGACGGGATGGGGCCGAGTGTTCGGCCGACCGGGGATTCCAAACAGCCTTTAGGGTTAAGAGTCGAAAGACTGTGGTTCCTACAGGCAGAAAAGACCGCCGCCTGGATTCTAGACGAACCCCTCTGAGGGCAAAGCGACTAACACCATTTAAAACCACTCTGAACTGTTCCAATCAAGGCTTATGACCCGGAGTGGTAGTCTAAACAAGATCAACGCTACATTCGTTGCTTCGCTGCAATCGGCTGCTTTGCTGCAATCGGCTGCTTTGCTGCTTCGCTCTCCCTTCTGCTTGTATTTTTCTGCTCATTTTTATTTTTTTTCCCCCTTATGATCAGACCTGCAGGACTTTTGAATACATATAAATTTATGGGAAAAACCTTTTTTAGTAATAATGGCAATATTTCATAGATCTTTCATCTTCAGCGCTCTGTGTGCGTGGCCTAAACACAGCTGAAGCCTGACTTACAGCATCTAAGCACTTAGCATTCAGCTAAAGCTAGATATAGCTCGTAAGGGTGCTAACGCCAAGCTACAGCAACATGATGCCTTCCGTCTCCACAATGGACTACCAGGACCTTCTACAAAAGATAACAGCACTGGAGAGGAAAGTTCAACGGATAGAAGTTAATGTGGAGGTAAATGGATTGTGTGGAAATGAAACAACCTTATCACTGTTTCAAAACAGTGGAAATGAGCAAGCTAACACACGGCTAAGAGGCAGAGATAACACGACCAAGAAAGAGGGAGCCTCTGCCCATTACATTAAATCACCGAGTGATAATCCTCCCTGGAACTGTCTTGGTGCTAAGCCAAAAACTAAATCATGTCTCTGGGAAACGGGAGGACGTAGTGCAGGCTGGACACAGCGAGCGGAAATCTGTGATGAGACCGACTGGCCTGCACTTCCTACAAGAGAGAGGGCTTCTTCTACTCCTTTACATGAGGACACGGGACAGAACAGCTGCAAATGGGAAAGTTAGCCACAGACTTTCAAAACAACCGAATGTGAAGCTGCAGAACAGATTTGCTCCACTGTTTGAGAACCCTGGATCTTAATCTGACGACCATCCATCCCAAGGCAGCGAGATGAGGACTGATAACCTGTCAGAGAGTGAGAGGCCACAGAGAAAGCAAAAGACTGGGCCTGAAACTCTGATTGTAGGTGATTGCTCTGTAAAGGACGTTCAGTGGATGTGTGGAAAGAACACCAAAGTCCTCTGCTTTCCAAAGGATATGGTCAGTGACATGCAGAAGAGGATTCTGAAAACTGTGACTAAATATCCAACAGTGAAAAACATCGTTCTCCACGCAGGGTCGAATGATGTGTCCACGCAACAATCAGAGGTTCTGAAACGGGACTTCACTGGATTATTGAACACCGTGAGCTCGTTGGATGCAGCAGTATTCATCAGTGGACCTTTACCACCCATCAGAGGAGGAGAAGAAAGATTTTGTCATCTTTTGGCATTAAATAAGTGGGTTTTATCTGCATGTGCTGACAAAAAACTGCAATTTATTAACAACTATCAGAATTTTTGGGAGCGTAGACATCTTTTTAAGGCAAATGGATTTAGTTTGAACAGGTCAGGTGTAAGACTGTTTACCTCCAATATTTTCTACTTCCTGCGTCATCCCTCTGTGCTTGGAGCCAAAAAGGAGATAAACAAAGACAAAAACAAAAACAACATTGGGCTCAGATCTACCCCCCAGACCAATCTGTTTTCTTTACCCATAAACCCCACACCAGGACGATCAAAGGTAGGGCAACAAGCCCTGCCCCCTCCTACCCCACCACGTAAGCATGTACAACCCTGTTCATTAGAAGGTTCGATCATTTCTGTACTTATAAGTAACAGAAGGAATGTAGTTCTGTCAAAACACAGAGCACTGCATTCTAAAAGGTTTTTAAGTAAAGTAAACAAATGCTGTACACAGCCCGCCCCAAAACACAAGGGGCACAATAATACTCTTAAACCTACTAAGATGGCCTTATTAAATGTCAGGTCTATAGTAGGGAAGACATTTTTAATCAATGATCTTATCACTTAGCACAGCCTTGATTTTATGTTTTTAACTGAGACTTGGTTAGATCAGAATAGCAGTGTTTCTCTTATCGAATCAACCCCTCCCAACTTTAGTTTTGTCAACCAGGCCAGACAGAACAGGAGAGGTGGAGGAGTTGCTGTTTTATTTAATGAATCATTCCAGTTTAAGCAGTTATCTCTTGGAAGCTTTCCTTCTTTTGA
The DNA here is from genome assembly GCA_963556495.2 of Valencia hispanica. NCBI lineage: Eukaryota > Metazoa > Chordata > Actinopteri > Cyprinodontiformes > Valenciidae > Valencia > Valencia hispanica. The sequence goes on along the minus strand of OY747721.1, from coordinate 4,605,940 downwards.
ATATGTTGCTGTACAGCTGAAGGCCTCATCTAGAGCCATGTTGCTTAACATTTATCGGCCTCCAAATTACTGTGCTCACTTTAATGATGATTTTAGTCTATAATCTGTGTTGATTTTGACTGTATAATTATTGTTGTTGATTTCCAAGATTAATGTGCATGATGTGGGCTTGTCTGACCATTGTTGTGTTTTCTTTGAGAGTATAATTTTGGTTCACATAAATGTTTTAACGGAGGTTATCACAAAACGATGTATAACTGAAAACACTAGTGACATCTTTAACCAGGTCTTCTCTCTAACACCTGCCCTGTCAGGGGGTTCAGTCAATGAACTTGTCAACAGCTTTAATGCTAAAATATTAAATCTTATGGATACTATTGCTCCCACTAAGGTGAAGATTATCTCTGGAAGGAAAAAGTCTCCATGAAGAAATTCCACACTGTTGAGAAATGAAAAAAGGGAGTGTCGGAAAGTGGAGCGCAAATGGAGAAAAACAAAACTTCAGGTTCATTATGACATCTATAAAGAGAAACTTCACTCTTATAACTTACAACTGAGGAATGCAAGTAAGTCATATTTTTCTGACATCACTAGAAATAGTCATAGTGCTCGCGCATTATTTGCTGTAGTCGACAGGCTAACAAACTCTCCTTTGTCAGTAGCACCTGAACTCTATTCCACCAAGGCCTGCAATGACTTTGCCAAATTCTTCACAGACAAAATCCAAAATATTAAACAAGCGGTTGGTTCATCAACGGCAGGTTCAGGTTATGTACCGTGTCCACGGAAAATCCGTTTAAATACCATGAAACAGTTTTATCTCATAAACAGCAAAGATCTGTAGGACATCTTACGTCAACTGAACTCCTCCTCTTGCTGCTTAGACATCCTGCCCACAGGCTTTTTCAAAAAGGTCTCAAAGATCTTGGAGTCAGATCTGTTACAGATTGTGAACTCATCTTTAATGTCGGGTGTTTTCCCAGAGCCCCTGAAAACAGCTGTAATTAAACCCCTGCTGAAAAGAGACAATCTGGAAAAGACACAAATGAACAACAACAGGCCCATCTCCAATCTTCCATTTTTAAGTAAGATCATTGAAAAGGCTGTTTTTCATCAGCTAAATGACTTCTTAAGACAAAGCAACTGCTACGACATCTTTCAGTCAGGTTTTAGACAGCACGTAGACTGCTCTGACCAAAGTCATAAATGACATCTGTTTGAATACTGACAGTGGAAAAATGTCAGTGTTAGTTTTACTGGATCTCAGTGCTGCATTTGATACAGTTGACCACATTATTTTACTCAAACAACTGGAGAACTGGGTGAGTCTCTCTGGCACTGTACTAAACTGGTTCAAAACTTACTTAGAGAACAGGAAGTACTTTGTGTCAATAGGTAACTTTACATCTGAGCAGACGGGAATTACATGTGGAGTTCCCCAGGGTTCCATCCTGGGACCTCTTCTGTTTAACATCTATATGCTCCCACTGGCACAGGTAATAAATACCAACAATATAAGTTACCATAGCTACGCAGATGACACACAGATATATATTAGAATGTCACCAGGAGACCAAGAGCCTGTACAGGCTCTTGGCAAATGCATTGAGGAAATTAATTTTCTGCAGTTGAACTAAAAACAAAACTGAGGTAATTGTCTTTGGAGCTAAAGAGAAAAGATTGAAGGTCACCACAGGGCTTCAGTCCATACACCTAAAAACCACCAACCACGTCAGAAATCTGGGTATAGTGATGGACTCAGACCTAAACTTTGAAAAACACATTAAGGCAATGACAAAATCAGCCTAATATCACCTTAAGAATATCTCAAGGATAAAAGATCTGATGTCTCAGCAGGACCTGGAAAAACTAGTCCATGCGTTCATCTTTAGTCGGCTTGATTATTGTAACAGCGTCTTTACAGGTCTACCTAAAAAATCAATTAGGAAACTGCAGCTCATCCAGAACTCTGCTGCTCGAGTTCTCACTAAAACCAAAAAAGTGGAGCACATCAGTCCAGCTCTGAGGTCTTTACACTGGCTGCCTGTCTGCCAGAGGATAGACTTCAAAGTTCTGCTGCTGGTCTATAAAGCTCAGAATGGTTTAGGACCAAAATACATCGGTGATCTCCTGACCCAGTATGAACCTACTCGACCCCTCAGGTCATGTGGATCCGGTCTTTTATCAGTTCCCAGAGTCAGAACCAGACATGGAGAAGCTGCGTTCAGCTTCTATGCTCCACATGTCTGGAACAAACTCCCAGAAAGCCTCAGATCAGCTGAAACAGTTTATTTAAATCCAGGTTAAAGACCCACCTGTTCTCAGCTCCTTTTGATTAGGTTTTTATTCTAAGTTTTAAATCTGCACGGCTTCTTTTAAGATAGATTTATTTTTTGTTCATTTTAAATCATGGTTTTTATTCCTGTACTTTTGCTTTTTCTGCACCCTGCTGTAATGCTTTTGATGTAAAGCACTTTGAATTGTCTTGTAACATGAATTGTGCTATACAAATAAACTTGCCTTGCCTAGATAATGGCTTCTGAGTCGTTCAGGATGCAAGTGACCAATACTTTTACCTGCAGATGCTCCTCGATATCCTTGCGGTCATAGGTGATGCCGCTGGGTGTGATGCAGGGCTCGCGCATCAACTCAAAACTTATCTTCCCACAAAGGTAATCTGGGATATCTCGCTTCTGGCAAGAGAGAAAGAAAAACACAGAGATAAATTTGACGAGGATATTTAGGTAAAAATTAAGATTGTGTGAGAAAAACTATATGTTCCTCATTCTGCAGTGTTTGGTATGGTTTGTTAAATCCTCCACTGAAACCACAGACGGAGAACCTGCTGACAGACGGTTCGCTGTCTCGTCAAACAACTACACTCCAAGTAAACTCAAGAACAAGCTTTGGCTAAATAAATCCCAACAGATCCGTGCTGCCAACCCCCCTTTAAAAAGTAAGATTTTAATCGATAACTCAATAAACGAGAACAATTTCACTCGTTTAACTTCATAACATGAAATCAGGGGTCGATACTATAACTTGGATCACAAAATCTGCAGTTTTATTTAAATTAGTTGAAGCAAAAATGAATACACCCCGCAACAAGAACTACTACATCCAGTGTTTATTATGACACCCAGTCTTCTAGGCACGGAAGAACCACCTCTTCTAGAGCCCTGATGCTGGATGGAGAGCGATTCGATTGGGTTCAGATCCGGAGACACACTGGACCATTCCCTGGACCAGTCCTCTTCTGCTTCAGACATGCACAAGTAGCTTTAGATGTGTGTGTTTTGGATCATTGTCATGTTGGAAAAGGGCACGGAGTGATGGTAGCATCTTCTCTTTCAGTATAGAGCGTCCGTGAGTACATGATACCGTTAATAAAATGCTGCCCCACATAATGACACTACCACCACTATGTTTCACTGTAGGCACCATGCACTTTTCTTTGAAATCCTCAACTTTGCGACACCAACAGTTCCAAAACCCAGCGATCTTTGTCTCATAACCTCAGAGGCCAGAATCCCCAGTATTATGTGTCTTTCACAGCATGGGCCCTGGCAACTTCTAGGCCTGTTTTCCTGTGCCTGGACTTGAGGAGAGAGTTCGTGCCATTCCTCTGCAGTGTGCGCCGCATGTCGTCACTCGAGTCGGCTCTCTACTTCCTTCAGCTAACTGTAACTTGCTCTGAGGTTTTCTTCAACCCCTCTCATCAGAAGACGCTCCTGTTGAGATGTTTTTTTTTCAGATTTATTGATCACTTTTTCTCCAGTATTCTGACTGATACGTAAAGCTTTGCTGATCTTTGCTTTTTTTATGTAAAGAAATTACTTCCATTTTCAGGTTTTGTGACATTTGTCTTCCACGTGGCGCCATTGCTGAAATGGGAAAATGTTTTCTTTTTTAAGTAAAGTCCTCTTATATGTCTGCTTGACACCTCTTAAATGAATAATTAGACCTACCTGTTTAAAATTGTTGTTCATTTCAATCTTGTAGTCCTAGGTTTGGCTTTTCTCCTAAGACTTTAGTCATTTTGACAAGACAACAAATCTTGTTTGCCATCAATGGCTCACATTTGTAGAAATATTTTTTGTAGTAAGAAAATTTCGATTCTGAAAGGAAACTAAAGTTTTTCTGACAAATCTGGTGGGGTGTACTTATTTATGCTGAGTACTGTAATGTCTTACTGGATAAACTGATTTCATGTTGGTTTAATATAAAGAAAAGAACAAAGCAGAATGAGACATTTTCCCTCAAATCTGTGTGTTTGTCTACTTTGTGTTCTTTAGCATATCCTCCCATTGATACGGTTAATCATCTACAATCTGGATCAAACACTAGAAAGAAAAAAAAATCATTCACCATACTCACTTTTCTCTTCTCATCCACTTGAGAGAAGAGCTCTTCCATCTCCATTAAATACTTGTCCTTCATAGATCACATCATCATGAAATTAGGAAGAATAAAATCAAGCATCAACATCTATAAAAAAAAATTCTGCTATTTTTAGGATGCAACTTGTTCAAAATAAAAAAAATAAAAAACCACACATGTTTAGATACAATCTTTCCAGCGTCGCCTCCGTTTTGATTGTCATCCTGTTTCTCTTTGTATTCTTCAAGTTCTCTGCAAAAACACAAGGTGTACATGTTTCATCGCCCAGTCTACAAGTAAAAATGTGCAATCTTCGACAATCAGCCACTCTAAACTATGGAGGACTGCTCCTGAAAAAATGGTGAATAAATACATACAATATAAAAAAAAAAAATTCCAAATATGTTTTCTTTAATTCACAGTGTTTCCCACACATAGACGAATCTGTGGCGGTGCGCCACAGATTAAACTCCGACCGCCACAGATTAAACTCCGACCGCCACAGATTCAACACCGACCAAAAAATAAATAAATTAAACACCGACCGTCACATATTGTGTTTCGTTTTCCTTTTTTACGCTATTTAAAAACACGCAGCGTATTCGTTCAGCTGCATTTCCTTTCCCTGCTCTCTCTCGCTCCCTCTCTCACACACAGCCCCTCCCCTCCGTGCACAGCACACCTGTGTGGATCACCTGTGGGGGCGTGGCCTATTTGGTGCAGATAAGACGGCTGGCGAAAGGTTGGTATCTCGTGAACACTTTTAACACACAATCGCAGATTAAAAAGTGCTATAAAATATTTTTATATTCTGAATACAATAGTTTCATTGTGTTGTTACTGTAGGTCCTGATCCTTAGCAAACAAGCGATTGTGCCTTCTTTAGAAAGTTAACTATAGTTGCAAGTTTGCGGTAAAATGTAGGCTAACCTAGTTGGGTTGTCAAGGTCAAAACACTATATGTAGCAGCTGTGAATCAAATAAACGTATTATAAATAATGTTATGTCGTTTCTTTACTCTTACACTGAACGTTTGCTGCTTCAATCCAGATGAGTATTGAGATATATTTTCCGCGACTGAAAAAAGCACGAGTTGAGGACGAGGTATCAGTCAGAAACAGAGCTTAACAGTCCGACCAGTGTAATTAGTTATGTTATTAATTTGTTTACAATATTTTCAGGCTTCAACCCTTTAGAATCTTTTTTAACAAGCCCCGCAAAATAAGGTGCCCTAACAAAAACTGCAGACTTTGCAGCAAGTAGGATGTTTATATAAGGCAGTTTTTTGTACAAATAGGCTGTTTTTTTGGTACGGTGTGTGTGTAGGGTGTATGTGTGTATATTGTTGTATAGGGTGTTAAAATTAATGTAATAAAGTCTGTGTAACCAATTATTTTTTAATTATTAACCTTTATTCTGAATCTTTTTTTCTTTATATTTAATGTTTTTATTTATTTTCACATTTGTTTATTTACAAATGCATTTTTTTAATTCAATGTATTTTTTATATATTTAAATATTTGTGTTTATTTCCAAGTATAATTATCATTTCTACTTGAATTTTATTTCTTCATATATTTAATTATTTATTTTCACATTTATTTACTAATATTTTTTTTCAAATTACCTCAGTTATTTATTTACAGTTGTTTCCCCCATTTATTTATTTATTGATTCATTTTGGCAGCATCAGTCCTCCATACTATGCTACCTCCTAGCCTCACCGTTCCTTCTCAGCCAGGATGAGTTTAGTCAGGTAGGCATGAAGCTCGTTCTCCTGGTTGATGCGTTTCTCCTCGATGCTATTCCAACGCTTCTTCTTTGCGATGCGCAATGCGCTGGGGATGTCGTCTCCAAAATTCAGCCTTTGCTCTTTTGCCAGGTTATAGGCTATAAATTACATTTTAAAAAAATTATTACAGTACCTGAAGCAAATAACTACAGGTAGGACACTGGAGCCAATAGCTGAATCAAATCAGTGTAATGCTTGTGACAGAGCTTATGAAGGTGTCTGAGAAAATTAAAGATCATGAAATAGAAGTGGCTGTGGATCAAGAAAGCTGAGGGTTGAAACCCGGCAGCCATATTTGACAGCTGGATGTGCACCGATCAATCTGCCAGGGGCCAGATTTTCCTTTGATCAGCTATAATCAATAAATCAGCAGGTCAAATACTGGAAAAACATCAAGTATTTTTCGCCTTTTATTAAATGCATGAAAACTAAAAACTGACATTATTTTTGGTCAATGAACACAGCAACCAACTAACACTGGGCTTTCAAATATGAGATGTATTCATGTAATAATCATATACAGTTTTTCTCACTCAGACCACCAACAACAGTGACAACAATGACACAGGAAATGCAACAGAGGAAACTGGTGCGAAAAATTATGCAACACATAAGAAAAGCTGCTTTTGCACACATTCACTGAACTTTGTGGTAACTTCAGCGTATTTTACGAGCTTCCTCTGACCTTTCTGTAGGTTGCCGATAGCCTCGTCGTAGTTCTCCAGCTCCAGGTGACACTGGCCCAGGAAAAAGTGAGCCTTAACCGACTGACTGTCCAGCTCCAACGCGTGCTTACAATCTGCCAGAGCCTTGTCGTACTGCTGCACCTTCACGTGGCAGAGCGCCCTGTTGGTGTAGTACACGGCCACCGATGGATTACGGTTCTGGGGATGGAAGAAACCAGACAGTAAAAATAAAGTTGGACGCTTACAGCATTCATTTTTCCAGTGATACCGTGCCTGGCCAAACTACCAGATATTAGCAAGTCATGCTTTGATGACAATCTTGGTAAATACTGTGATGACACTGTCAGTTGCAGTAAACCCACATTTTCAGTTCCGTCTTTCACAGGAGAGCTTCCAACACCTTCTGTGACTTTTTTGCATCCATACCAGTGGTGGGCGATATAAAAGGTATAAGGTAGAAATGAAATAAATTTAGCCAACGATAGAGATTTTGACTATACCTGCATACCGCGATTGCACATTTTGATGATGTCATCAAGCCGTCATCAAGGGGCATAAATATCGATGTTCAGTGTTCGTCTTTACATATTCCAAGTTAAAAATTTGTTGTTTTCCATTTAAAGAAAAAAAAAACTGTTGATCTTTAAGCATTTTAAATTCAAATATGTGCAGCTTTATTTTTGTGCGATATTGTGCAATATTAAATTTATAAATAATTAACAATGAAAGCGGACAATTTTGAACTTTGTGTGTGTTTTTTTAACAACATTTAGCTTTTACTTTATTTAAAATATCTTCATCTTTATGTTGGGATCATTTTTGTGTTGCATTTTTTGGAAAAAAGATTTGAATATTTTTTTAAAGCATTTTGCACAATACGTTTTCTTTAAATGGCATTCTAAACTTTTTTGAAGATGTTGTTCTGCTGCAATGTATCTGGAAAGTGAAAACGTTCTTAAACTGTCATTTTGACAAAGAAAAGAAAATATCGCAATAGATATCATTACAGCACATGCTTTAGATCATATCGCCCAGCCCTAATCTTGGCCACTGTAATCCGTGCCAGACGTAGACATCTAGTGCAGCGAGACTCCAACACTACACTTCGATTAATTGAGCCAACAATCACTGTACTCCAAACAGTCTGTAGAGTTGAAAGTATTGCACACACTGACATTGTGATGATGATATACTTACACCATCTTGTGCAGACCTAATAACACCCAATTAACTTCTTTTTTTTTTACAACCACAAACATCAATGTCGTTGATTGAGACTTTGTCTAACAGACCAACACAAAGCAGCACTGTGTTCTGCCTGAATAAAATTCAACACAATCAATCCTCACTAAATAAGTAAATGGGGTCCACACAAGTGGAAAATCTAACACGTCACATCTGAGCATACCACAGTGATGGTAAGACATGGTGGTGGTGGCGTCATGCTGCGGGAAACAGCAGGGACAGGAAAGCTATCCAGAGGAGACGGGAAGATGGTTTGAGTTGAATAAAGGGCAGTTCTGGAATGAAACCTGCTAATGGCTGCAAAACACTGGGGTTACCTCCCCCCCAGTAGGTAAGAGCTAAAAAGGAATGATAAGGATGAAAGAATGACCCAGATCAAAATCTAACTGAGAATCTATGTCAACACAAGAAATTTGCATTGTGAATGATCTTGTGACATTTCAAAAGTGAAATATCACCCTGTAGAGATGGAAGGCTGGTAGAGACATAAAGCAAAAGACTCTTTCTGCAACTTCATCATCATACACGACTTTTTGCCGGGTAAAAAAACAACATAATCTGATTTTGTGATTGAGTTGTGACAAATTGTGAAAAAGTACATGGAGATGAGCCAGGCTCTGGGGGGGTGGAGACATACTCACAATGGCTTTGCTGTAGCATGAAGCGGCCTCCTGGTACTTGCGGCAGAGGAACAGCCGGTTCCCCTGCTCCTTCAGCTCCTGCGCGGTGGAGCTCTTCTCGGGGCTGCCGGCCATCTTCTCCACCGGCTCCGCGGGGCCCGCCTCGCCCTGCTTCCCAATACTGTTCCCCGTCTCTCCGGCTGGCTAGATGACAGGTCTCAGAATGTCCTGCCCGTCCTGGATGGCACACAGACTGGGGGACAATGAAGACACAATGCTGGATGAGTTACACGCTGGCTGCAATGCAGCTCGGCAGCCCCCCACAAGGCGTCAGCTCAATCCGCTGACTGTGCAGACAGATGGGAACCACAGCTAGGTGGCTGGTCTGAATTAACTATCAACATGACGGACATCAGCGGTGACTAAAACGAGCAGCTAGCCACCGGGAAAACACTAACACCCCCCCCACACACACCGGGAATATTTAATATAACTTTACACAAATAGTAACAGTGAAATTGTACAAAACATAATTTGCGTTTCAGCATGCGGGACATCGGAGCTGCTGAAGTTATCACACAGAGAAAGGCAACGCCGCTAACTTTAGTTAGGGGCAGACTAACGTCGCTGCTAAGATATGCTAGCTGGGCTACAACGTCCGTCAGAGCCTGAGTTCGGCTTCAGTTAGCTCACCCGGTTCCGATCACACTGAAATAACTGACAATTTAAGATCCATGTCATGAGTTTACACCGCTGTCTAAGCCTGGAAAATCTGGGCCAGAGCCCGGATCTTTTTTTTTTTTTTTTTTTACCACAACACCGCTAAGCAACCTCAGAAAACAGAGATGAGCTAACGCTAAATTAGCCTGCTGCCGTCTGGGTCTGTTTAAGTTCGGGTTTGTTCTGATGATCCACTGGTTCGGAACCTTACCTTTTAGTGTGAATCTTACATTCAGGTGGACGTGGCTTTATAAATGCTCATATAAAATGTTATTCTGGAGATTTCTTTCTCCGAGCCGTCATGACAGGTTGTTGTTATACTGACGTCAAACGTTTTTAGGCGACGTCAACGGAAGCCGAAAAGACGCGGAGTTAAAAAAGAAAATAAGTTTAAAGTTTTAAAACGCGATGAAATTTGTTGTAATTTAAAATAGATTGTCGAGTCATTTTGTTCTTTTAGTGTAAAGGCATCCTTGCATATATTGATAAAGTATTTTTGCCAGAAACTAGTAATTAAAAACAAAAAGTTTTAATTATTTTGTTAATTACTAAATCCAAATCCTGTTATAATCATCCATGTATTGAATTCTGGTATTGTAAAACCAGAGATTAAAAATAAAAACCAAAAAGCAAGAAGTCATTAGAATTCTTACTTTTAAATATACAATTCTAATTAACATTTTTGTTTGTTTTTATTTTTTTTTGTTGCTGAATAGCGGATGAGACAAGTTTTAGTTTTTAAATGTAATTATTTACATTTTTGTTTCATATTTATTATATTAATAGCACAATCTCTGCTTCGGAGAAATTAGAAATGTTTTCATTCTTCTTGGCAGACACTGTATTTTACGATCATCTTTCATGTTTCTTCTGCACGCAAGCTATAGACAGAAACGTGTAGCCCATGTATAAATAAATGTGTCAATTTTTTATTTTTAAACAGAATGTTTTTAATATATTGTCAAACCAGCAATGAATGGACTCCCAATTAAAATGGCTTTTTATTTGATTTTAACCAAATAGCTTTCATTTTAATTGAATATTTTTGGATGTTACAGTGAAAATTAGAAAAACCTGATGTAATGTTTTATTAATGGTTTCCAATGAGAAAGTCCAATTACCAAGCTCTAACGAATGAATACACCAGGCATATCCAATTTTATACAACGTTGTACCAGTTTTACATTGAAAGAAAAACATATTTCTACAACAAAATCCTAATAAGAGCTTTAGTTGTTTATTATATAGTCAACAAGTTCCTTAAAGGATAAGTTATCTTCAAATAAAAATCACATAAAAAACCCCATAGAAACCAACTCTATTTGTTTGAAATTCCTGGTTATTAAGGCGTTGTCCAGAAGTAGTGGAAAAACATAAATTTTGTTTTCTCTGCTTTTAAAACAAGCTGAGGGTCACAGAGTTGTCCTTGCACTCTGGCAGGTGAATGTTGGAGATTTGGAAAATCTTTTGCAGGAGTAGCTGTGGTAAATTACAGCGTCATCAACACAAAGAATAAAAACTGAGTTCCAAATACTCTGTCCTGGGTTATGTAAATAAAAAGAAACCAATGATTGACCATGAGCTGAACCTTGTGGAACCTCCTTGCAGACTTCTCAATTGACTTATTTCTACATATGATGTAATTTGCAAACCATCCAACTGCTCAAGCCAACCCTAAAAATTATGCTGACCAAACTGTTACTTTGATGCAACAGATTTGCTTATTTCTGAAACCAATGCACATTCAGTAGTTTTCCCTTCTAGTAAATTAGCAACTTTAAGGTGTTAAGTAGCCAAAAAACTGAAAACAATAAATATAATGAATAGACAAATTTAGATAAGATATAAATGGAAAGAAACACCCTAGCTGGAGAAGGGTTTTTGATTTTACCTGATGATACATTAGTTATAATTTAAAATTAAACAAAAAAAGTGGGAATACAACACATCACCAGCAGACGGCGCTCTGAAAGAGGATTTTTTTTTAAACCTCCACATTGGGCTCCAGCAGACAGTTTATAGTAATGAAGAAGCAGCAGCATAATTACAAAACCAATAATACTGGGAATTACAGTGATAACTGATGGCAAAAAACATTCCTGATTTCTCAGTAGAAAGAAAACAGTTCATCAGATTCTCTGGAGGTTGGTGTGATCAGATGATGATAAATAATTTATCAGAGACATGATGCCACCCACAGAGAGATCTGTAGATAACCCTGACAGGCCTCTATAACACAAAGATCTTCCAAGTTTAACGATGGAGGAATTAGCACCACTGTGGTTGTGGACAGTCACTTTCATCCCAGCCTGCAGCGCCTCTCCTCTCGGCTGTGAGAAGATTAGGGCGCATCCCCTGAGCAAACACCCAGATAAATACGTTAAGAGGGGGGGGTTCCTCTGCAGATCCACCAGCGCTGTGTGTATCCAGCTGTGTTTACCTATATATCCACCAGTTTGGTCTGCTGATCCCCCACAACACACACCCTGCAAAGCTAATCTGGTAGCCACAGGAACACAAAGACCTTCGTTTATTGGTGGAAATGGGGTGGAAACATCATTAAAAACTGCCTAGATTTTAAAAAGCCTTTTTTTTTGACATTTTGAAAACTTTTTAACGCATTCAGTGTCTTGCAGAAGAATTCACACCCATTAAACTTTGACAAATGTTTGTGAAGGATTCGACAAACATTGTTATGTGTAATTTATATGGCAAAGCAGCACAAACTACAGTGTATTCATGAAGTGTAAGAGAAAGTATAAACTATTATTTTTACACATGTCTTGCTAATGGAGAGCTGAAAAGGGTGGAAGTCATTTAACTTTTACTCTGATATCCCTAAATAAAAATCAGGGGAACCCAGTTGCCACTTGCATGTAAATTAATCTCAAGTCAAGTTTATTTGTATAGCACATTTCAGTAACAAGGCAGTTCAAAGTGCTTTACATGATAAAAACATAACACAATAAGCAAACATAAAAAATATATTACAGTGACAAATTAAAAAGAAGTAATGAAAAACTGCAATCCAGACTAGAATTAACAATGTTTCCATGATTATTGATCAAAGGCAGCTCTAAACAGATGGGTTGTTAGCCTTTCTTATTTTTTTACTCAGTATTTCAGCAGTTTTACAGCTTTTTTGGGAGTTTGTTTCAGATTAGAGGAGCATAAAGACAAAATGCTGCTTCTCCCTGTTTGGTTCTGACTCTGGGGATGCAGAGTACACAGGAACCAGAATGTTGATACAACAATAACAACAACATACTTTGGTGCTAAGCCATGTAATGATTTATAAACTAGTAAAAGTATTTAGAAGTCTATTCTCTGAGCTACAGGGAGCCAGTGTAAGGACTTTAGAACTGGGGTGATGTGCTCTACTTTCCTGGTTCTAGTGAGGAACACGAGCAGCAGCGTTCTGGATCAGCTGCAGCTGTCTGATTGACTTTGTAGGCAGACCTGTGAAGACGCTGTTGCAGTAATCAATCAGACTAAAAATAAATGCATGTGTAACAGGTTTTATGGTGGAATAATATGGGGTACACATTAAGTATTTTTTAAGTCAACTTTGGACCAGTATCAGAAAGTTCTAGATAAGACTATGGAGCCTTAAAAATATCAGCAGAGAAAGGAACCACACAATGATAGTTTCAATTCAAACTGTATTGAAAATTATTACGTTTACAAACCCTGCCTATCTAAAGCCGGCTTCCTATAGTGCACAAGCGCACGATAAATGGGCCACAAATAAAATAAAATCAGAAATCAATATTCCTTAAAGGAATGTCTCCAAATAGCTTCAATTAACGAGCTTCTACTGTTGCTCAGGCCACTTTTCCCTGGTAAGACAAATTAAGAGTTCCTTGTGTGTGTGTGTATTTATGTCCACCAATTCTAACACTACCCGGGTAGATTTTTAAAGTGTTAGTCTTATCTGTGTCAAGGAAAGTAGTGATGGTCCTGAGGTTCTCTGAAGATGGATCCCACGGCTGATCACACCGTATTCTGGTCCATTTACAGTCACTCTCTTCGGTTGGCTCGCCACTGAACCCACAAGGTTCAGATCTCGATTGATCCAGTCCTGATCAAAAACCAATCTATGCACACAGTGCAGAATACATGCATTACTAATTTATCTATGTTTTTCCATCACTCATCTTTCCGTCAAATATTAGTCAAGTATAACAAATTATTTTAGTTATACATCTCAACCATTGTGAAATGAACTGAGTTACATCACACAAAATTTCTTAGTGCAACAGAAATTATACGTTATATTTACCCTTTAAAGAATAAATGAAATAAGATACACTCTTCCACATTTATCTTCTAACAGCTTATTTTAACAGTTTTTAAACCTATTTTAACTTATTTATTATTAATAACTTATTTATTATTATTTATCAGAAATGTATCCTTGTCTTTCTAAAGCATTACTACTTTAACAGATGTATATGAACTTCCTCACATTGATAGTTACACTTTTTATGAACTCCAACAATGAACAAATTAACCAAATAAATGAGTCATAGTATTCAGCTTTGAATATTTATCAAATTAATTGACTTCTAGGTCAACAGAACCAAAAGTGGTGCATTTAAGCACTACATAACAATATTACTGCTTCTCCAAAGTTTTGAAAAGTTAACTAACTCAACTGAATCAACAGTAATGTTGGAACACATAAGAAATAACAGAAATTGCTAAGCATTAGCTCAATGCTAGCAGTTAGCTGGGCGCTACTAGCGCTAGCACGTTTAAAGTTATTCTTTCAGACTTACAACATCAATATCCGCACCACAGTAGTGTTACAGTAAATTAAACACAAATATTACAACTCAGACTGGTTTTTTAAACAGGAAATATTTTAACAGCAGTCATTACAAGTCTTAATGGCGCTAGCATTCATGTAGCATCCCTAACAGGTGTTGTGCCAAAGTAGGTATCCCCGTCAGAATTTGTATCCCCTGACGCGGGAGCGCGCACGCAGTCACTCACTCAAGCTTCGTCTGCTATCCTCCGCTGTATTACTCAAACGGCAAGCAAACAACTTACTGCTTTAGCGTTTAGCTGAGTGTGACAGTGTTTTTTTTCTCATTACATGTGTCAATATTTAACTAAAATCAAGTCCACGTTGTTTTAACGTTTTCAAGTAATACAGCGGAGGATAGCAGACGCCGCTTTAGTGAGTGAGTGCGTGCGCGCTCCCGCGTCAGGGGATACAAATTCTGACGGGGATACCTACTTTGGCACAACACCGGAGCTCGTGGTGAGACGGCTCGCCAGGCTGACACCGCTGCAGAGTTCAGATCCTAATAAATAACCATCTATTAACTACTGGTAAGTGTAGATTAATTGTGAATTTAAACTTTTGTTTTAACTTTTTTTACCGGGATCTTTCAGTTAACTTGGGGGTTTCTTTCTGGGTAATGGCTACCAGAACAAGAAATGGGAACTGAATAGAAATAGTCATTTGAAGGCATACTCGCCGCCCACTGGTGGGGAGGGGAATTGCACCTCTGACCTCATATGCGGCATAGAACCCACAAATCTCATGTGGGTTACACATGGATGAGTTTTTCTAGGTCCATCAGTCCTTTAATCCTATAAATGTTCTTCAGGTGATAGAAGGCTGACCTTGTTATTGACCTTTATGTGACCCTGGAGGTTCAGGTCTGAGTCCATTACTACACCTAGATTTCAGGCCTGATCTGTAGTTTCTAGCTGGATTAACTGAAGCTGTGTGCTGACTGTTGATCGTTCTTTTTTAGGTCCAAAAATAATTACTTCAGTTCTTAGTATAAATGCAGCGGTTCACTAAAAGGTCTCACAGGTTTGTGAGAGAACATTATTGAATAAGAGCCTCTTTTCCACTTGTGCCTACTCGGCTTGACTCAACTCAGTTGTTGGGTTTTCCATAAGGTAATGGTACTTGGTGCCAGCTTCCTTTTTAGTATCTACTTTGTTGGAGTTCCACGCGAGCCGAGTCAAGCTGAAAATATGATGTCAGGAGACGTCTGGTCGCTGATTGGTTAGGAAGTGCTGTCATTTTTTTTAAAACTTGCAACAGCGTATTCCAAGCTTTAAGGAAAATGGCAACCCTGAAATCGACACTGTGGTCCGACGATGAGATGCAGATATGTTTGTGCTTGGTGTCTGATGAGAAAATGCATACCGAGCTAGACGGTGGGATGTTGCATACGAATCACATCTACTTGACCCGAGTCAAGTATAGTAGAGCAGGTACTAATGAAAAAGATCATCATGAAGACCAAAGAACACAGCAAAGTATCCCAGAACTACAAACCTACCAAGAGATGGGCGTCTTCCCAAACTGACCCACTGGGCCAGGAGAGCAGCAAACAGGGAAGTAACCAAGAGCACCGTGGTGATTCTGGAGGAGCTGCAGAGATCCACAGCTCAGGCACTCCATAAATCTGACCTTAAAGTGCAACTCACCCTCAAATCAACTTTTCTTTTTGCTGATAAACCGTATAAATGAGTGTCTAATGGTCCTATCCACATGTCTGGTCATTATTTTTGGTATTTTAGTAAAAATATTTACTTAGTGGAGCGCCCTCTTCAGGTTAAAACTTTACACTGCACTTGAATTTGAATCGGGCATCGCTACTGGCTCAGCTTGTTTTACATGACGTCAGCCATCCTCCCGCTGTGGAGTATAAAACAAGCCCAGTCTAGGCCACGCCTCCGTAGCGAGTTGGAGATTGAATAGCAAGTGTTTACAGCGCATACCAGGTTAATGATTTGTTAGCTTAGCATTTGGATTCCTTAGCATAGCCTTTTGAATTTTAGAAGAATTAAAAAAGAGAATTTTAGATTTGATTTTAGATTATTTAGTCTTAATTGCCTCGATTGTTGTTACAGTGTATTATAGTGTATTATAGACTTTAGTTGATAGTGTTAGATAAGATGCATTCATTGTTCTGTATTGTGTGCAATTTTAGTGTTTATTGTAGGGTACTTTAATTCAGTGTTTGGATGGGGAGAAAGTGTAGTGTAGTGAGTTGCGATAGGTATGTGGGTACGCATTTGTTTCCAAATGAAAACAAACGGAGGTAAGAAGGGAGGAGGAATGGAACGGAGGCAAGCGGAAAGCCATTGCTGAAAGGAAACTATAAAAGATCCTGTTTGCCACAAGCTATTTAGAAGACAAGTGGTTCTCTGGTCAGATGAGACCAAAACTAAACTGTATGGCTTAGGTGTAAAATGCTACCCTTGCGGAGCCCAATGAACGCACTTCCCTATACGTTAATGGTGGTGGCGGCGTCATGCTGTGGGGATGCTTTTCTTCAGAAGGGACAGAGAAGAAGGTCAGCTGATGGGAATACGATATATATATATATATATATATATATATATATATATATATATATATATATATATATATAGAAATGATTAGTTTTTAGAGTATTATTATAAGCAGACATTGTTGTCAACATGTGTGTAAGTTTACATGCCAGAGTCACTGGGAAAGACCAGGATATTCCATAATTTCAGAGCACTTTCTGCAGGACAACCTTATAATAATGAAGAGAGACTGCAGACAAAATAGAAACATAATAGAAACAAACAGCCGAAAAGCACGTTTACATGTTGCTTACATTTAAACTTCCCTCTGTCTTTAACTCTTCCTATCCAACTAATGTATCCAACATCCAAACCGTCACCCCTAACGGCTGCACCAGCTGGCTGAGTTTCCAGTAACCTGGGCAACTTGACTAGGAAGTTGCCTGATTCCTTTTGGCACAGCTAAAAAAGCTGCCACTTCCCGATTGAGGGTGCTCTTTCTTTCTTTCTTTCTTTCTGTCTGTGTAGTCGTTTTTCCATTTGGCAGGATCGCACGCTGCTAGGTGCCAGAAAATGCCTTAGCAGAGGGAAAAAAAGGGTGAACTGCACGCTTTCCTTAGCAGTGAGGGAAACCTCAGGTTCAAAAGGACGACACAAAAGCAGCGAGTCTCCACAATCAGGGGCCTTTTATTTGGACTGTTTGCAACAAGTCTTTTAAACATTCCCTCTTTTCAAAGTGAGCAGTTTGTTTAAGTGGGTCAGAATGGGACATTTTTCAAAAATAATCAAAATCGGGGTGTCATTTGTAAAGTTACACAGTCAAAAGCTAACAGCAATTATATGGGTTATTTAAAATCATGTTTGCATCCAAGCTGTTTATTCATTTATAAATGTCACAGTTTCACACAATACATTTTGTTAGCAAGCTAAATATTTAGTTTACAAATTAAAGATTTAGCTCCAAACTAAACATTTAGCTTTTCAACTAAATATTTAGTCTACAAACTAAATATTTTGTTTGAAAATAAATATTTTGTTTGAAGCTAAATATTTAGCTTCAAACGAAGCTAAATATTTATATAGAACGGTTACAGTCCTGTTTTAATCCCGGATCAGTTTTGGGTTCGGTTGAAGTGTGGTTTAGTCCTGGTGTCTATACAGCCCTGGTTATGTTCTTCCTTGTTGCTTAGTTAATAATCTAATGTTAATGTGTCACATGTATGCAATATAGTTTGTTTTCTTATATAGGGTTATGTTTGTCGAACACAATTTAACCCCCCACATGCATAACAACCCTTTAGGGCTAAGCCCTGGTGTATAAAATGTCTTGCTCCGCCTCTGAGTCTGGAGCTTCCAGAGGCCCAATATTAAGATCAACTGGTTGGTTATTATTAAAAAGGCCACAAATGTTCAACCTGCAAACATCTGGCTGTTTCAGAATAAAACTGGGGAGCTGGTTAAGGTAACCTCTTGGGTTAAGCATGAAATGGGGATCATGCTGAAGCCACCTTGGAGGCAAGAAGTCAAAGCATACATACCTAAAGGTCAAAGGTCAGTAAACAAGCCCTGCATCCCTGATTAAACTTCCTGACAAAGGGAGGGGAAGTCCTCATCTTTCAAAGGATGGACCAGTCTCCTCACATATTCACAGTCACATAGTTAAAAAAAAGAAAAATGCAAAATAAATAAATACCTAAAAATAAATATAAACATATTTCCATATATTACTATGTAAATGTATTTATTTACTTAAAAAAGTATTTATTTTAATTTATTTAATTATTTATTTACGTAATTTTTTTATTTGTGTTTATTCATTTAAAAATTATTCTGTTATTTTTATTTTTTAATTTAAAAAATATTTATTAATTTGGTTATTTTAGTTTTTTTATGGATGGATTTCATTTCTGGGCACAGACCGGACACCTGCGTACGTTTAGCCCCTTTCATAATGTTTAATATTTCCATACAGTAATTATTTGCTTTGTTTGTATTCAACTAATAAAATCTTACCAGTATAAAATAAATACATTTGAATATCAATTTACCATTAAAAGATAAATTGAGAACGTTTACCAAATACGAAGATTCATTGCACACTATGTTTTTTTATTTGTGCCAAATCTACAAACAAACAAAGAAAACTGAGTAAACTGATATCCGAGAGTTTGTTTTAGAAACACGCTGTGTTGGTCCTAAAATCTTTCACACCCTGGGGGGTTTAACAGCTGACTGGTTGAACCCCCCACCCCGCCAGCAGCATAGATTGATGTGAGAAGACTGAGGAAGGAGGGAGGCGGCTGCTGAAGGACTTTTTACAACGGGAGCAGAGGTTTAGGAGGGAAGCCAAAACTCACGAGCTCGTTAGATGAAGCGGGAACTCCCAATGTTTCACCTTTTATCGATGAATGTTCTCGAAAATACACAGCAGACAGCTAAAAAGGGACTTCTGTTTTATGATTATTGTAAAATTACGACTCCTAAAGATAAGATAAAAACAGATATTCCATCTTTATACATGAACCTTGTTATGCACGTAGTCACTTTTGGGGAAAAGCACCCGAATTACCAAATGAATTTACACACTTTCTGAAAAACCAATAGAAATATCCACATGAGAGAGGCGTAAAGTAAGCAGCAGGGCATCGAGAAGTTACTTTCCCTCCCTGTGTCTTGATCCCCCCTTCCCCCTTCTGCTCTGCACAGCTCCACCTCTTTAACTCTTCCAATGTCCCCTTAGGTCATGCTCTTCAGGGTCACCAAACTCCACCCTGCTCCACCCCCCCCAAACCTCCCCAAACCTCCCTATAAGTCGATTCAAAGGAGTAAACGCAGACATAATGAGCTGTGGGGCAGTTCCTCTGCACAGTGTGGGCACTGTAAAAAAAACATTTTGTTGAATATACGGTGAATTTACTGGCAGCTGTGGTTTCCAGAACTTCACTGTGAAAAATAAAGTGTAAATGTAGAAGGCACAACAGTATGCCATTTTGGTAACATTAAATTGCGCAGTAAAGGAATGTTGTTATAGAGTAGATCCCCGTTCATTTAAATAAATACTGTAAAACTGTTTATCGTAATTCATGTGACGTGTCGTTAAATTGATTACAGTCTCCCACAGTTGGATCCTGTGAAACTGTAAAACATTACGGTAATCTATGTTTAAAAAAAAGTTCAATATTATGATTAATTACTGGCAGCTGTGGTTTCCATAATTTCACTGTGAAAAATAAAATGTTATATATATATAAAGCACAACCGTATACTATTTTGGTCATCATACATTTTTAGAGTAGGTTACTGTGAAATAAAATAAATACTGTAAAACTGTTTATGGTAATTCATGACCCTCTGGAGATTAGTGTGCAAAAAAGGAAACGTCATAAAATGAACATTATGGACAACCACCCTGATGATCCTCTACATCAGAGTGTCATGCAACTGCAGAGCGTCTTCAGATCTGTCAGCCATCAGCATCTACGGCAAATCTTTGAAAAAACTTGAATAATTAGTTACAGCATTTAATTTCCCTTTGGGATTAATAAAGTAATTTTGAATTTGAATTGAATATGAAAACAGACGTGCCGTTTAATTGATTACAGTACCCCACAGTTGGATCTAGTAAAACATATTAAGGTAAAAAAAAAAGTTCAGTATTACGGTGAATTACTGGCAGCTGTGGTTTTTCCAGAATTTCACCGTGGAAAATATTGGGATGATGTAGAATACTTCTGTTGCTTTCCTGACCCACATACAGAACACAATTGCAAAACAGAAGCAGATTTGAAAAAGTTTATCGAAAGGGAATGTAAGATGGCTGGAAACCAGGAGGACCTTCACAGAGGGAGTGGACAGGAGAACACAGGTGGGTTACTCTAGGGCAGGAACGTAAGAATAATTAACGCTTAGGAGCTTCAACACGGAGGGCTAGAGGTACCGTAGGAGGCAAACACTCAGGCAGCTCCGTAAGAAGCCTGCCTGATGAGCTTGATTGAGCTGCAGGTGTGCAGGGGCTAGCAGTGGGAAACTCCACCCTCCTTTCCCCCATTAGTTTTCTTACTGTCTCTTAGGGCCCGTCCACACGGAGAATCCGTCAGTCTAAGCTTGTGAGTATATAAAAAAAATCTTACCTTAACTTTAGCAGTAATTTGAACAATGTTTTGGCATGCTGTTACTGTTAAAAGTAAGCTATGTTTTGGGTGACTGATATACAGTTTTAAATTTTAAATTCAAATGTAAAATGTAACAGAATTACTATGCACCTTGTAAGGGGATTCATTGCAAACAATTTTATGGATTTTTCCTGTTTACTTTGTTGTTTCTTTACAGAAAATGTGACAAATTAAGGTAAATTAATGTTTTTTCAACCTATTAGTACTGTACAAGCAAAAATCGTTTACCATTTCTTGATTTATAATAAGTGAACATTTAAATTACAATAATTAATTTTGTTAAATTTTACCTTAACTTTAACAGTAATTTGAACAATGTTTTGGCATGCTGTTACTGTTAAAAGTAAGCTATGTTTTGGGTGACTGATATACAGTTTTAAATTTTAAATTCAAATGTAAAATGTAACAGAATTACTATGCACCTTGTAAGGGGATTCATTGCAAACAATTTTATGGATTTTTCCTGTTTACTTTGTTGTTTCTTTACAGAAAATGTGACAAATTAAGGTAAATTAATGTTTTTTCAACCTATTAGTACTGTACAAGCAAAAATCGTTTACCATTTCTTGATTTATAATAAGTGAACATTTAAATTACAATAATTAATTTTGTTAAATTTTACATTAACTTTAACAGTAATTTGAACAATGTTTTGGCATGCTGTTACTGTTAAAAGTAAGGTATGTTTTGGGTGATTGATATACAGTTTTAAATTGTAATTTCAAATGTAAAATGAATTAAAGATTGTAACTTCCACATAATTATTATGTACCTTGTAAGGGGATTCATTGCAAACTATTTTTCCTGTGTTTCTTTGACAAAGAATGTGACATACTAAGGTAAATTAATGTTTTTCCAACATATTAGTACTGTAAAAAAACATTTACCATTTCTCACTTTACACTAATTTAACATATATATTAGAATAATTTACTTTTTTCAATTGAATAACCAATTTAATAACCGTAGCCGTTTCATAGTTTACTGTCATTTTTACATGCATTTTTTACAGTGTGTGTTTGTTTTAGGCCTGTGTGGACGTTTGTGTGTTTTTGTGTCCGTCTGGTTGTTGTTTATGTTCCAGGACCCTAAACCTCCTCATTACCTGGACCAAAATAAAGCAGATTCTTATTGAAACACTGAGAAAATATTGAGGTGATTGATTGTGGCTCAGACTGAGATTAGCTGTAGCTATGTTTTAGTTTAATGTTCAGTTGATCTCTGAAGCTATAAATCAGCAACTTTCTTTGTAATATGGGAAAAAAAACTTAATTAACACGTGACAACCTCTATAAAAGTAGGAGTTTTGACAGATTGCTGATCTGGAGCACTCAGGTGTGTGTTAACACAATGTCAAAGCGTAAAGAAATCATCCGTGAGCTCAAAGTCAATCCACATGGGAAGGGCAAGGCTATTTTTACACTATAAGGGGATGAAGAGGTTATTCCCAAGAGGGACACATACTTAAATAATCAGTCTTCACTGGAGCAGATGGCCAAGAAAATTCCCCCCAAGTATGATTGTGCAATGCTCAGAGACTTTGGAAAAACCAACCCTGCAGGCCTCAGTTAGCCTGGTTGATGTTAAGTTCAGCACAGGACAATTAGAACAAGACTCAACAAGTATTTCATGTTTGGAAAAAGTCCTTTTCTCTCTGAAAAGAACACAGGATATTAAATCTGCAAAATGGATCAAGCACAGATGCTAGTGCCAAAGGAACGGTGTTATGTCAGGAGAAAAGCCACCAGCATTCCGGCTTCAACGACTCATTGTAACTACCAAGCACGGTGGTGGAGGAGTGATGATTGGGCTTGGTTTGCAGCTGAAGGAACTGGGAACATTGCAGCCATTGAGTAAACCATGTCACTAAAGTATCCATTCATCCATCCATCCATGTTTCCATCCATCCATCCATCCATCCATTAATCCATTCATATTTCCATCCATCCATCCATTAATCCATTCATGTTTCCATCCATCCATCCATCTATTATTCATCCACTCACTTATTAATCCATCCATCCATCCATCCATCCATCCATTAATCCATTCATGTTTCCATCTATCCATCCATTAATCCATTCATGTTTCCATCCATCCATCCATCTATTATTCATCCACTCACTTATTAATCCATCCATCCATCCATCCATCCATCCACTTATTAATCATCCACTCACTTATTAATCCATCCATCCATCCATCCATCTGTCCATCCATGTTTCCATCCATCCATCCATCCATCCATCCATCCATCCATCCATCCATCTATTATTCATCCACTCACTTATTAATCCATCCATCCATGTTTCCATCCATCCATCCATCCATCCATTAATCCATTCATATTTCCATCCATCCATCCATTAATCCATTCATGTTTCCATCCATCCATCCATCTATTATTCATCCACTCACTTATTAATCCATCCATCCATCCATCCATCCATCCATTAATCCATTCATGTTTCCATCTATCCATCCATTAATCCATTCATGTTTCCATCCATCCATCCATCTATTATTCATCCACTCACTTATTAATCCATCCATCCATCCATCCATCCATCCATCCATCCACTTATTAATCATCCACTCACTTATTAATCCATCCATCCATGTTTCCATCCATCCGTCCATCCATCCATCCATCTATTATTCATCCACTCACTTATTAATCCATCCATCCATCCATCCATCCATCCATCCATCCATCCATCCATCCACTTATTAATCATCCACTCACTTATTAATCCATCCATCCATGTTTCCATCCATCCGTCCATCCATCCATCCATCCATCCATCCATCCATCCATCCATCCATCCACTTATTAATCATCCACTCACTTATTAATCCATCTGTCCATCCATCCATCCATCCATCCATCCATCCATCCATCCATCCATCCATCCATTAATCCATTCATGTTTCCATCCATCCATCCATCCATTAATCCATTCATGTTTCCATCCATCCATGTTTCCATCCATCCATCCATCCATTATTATTCATCCACTCACTTATTAATCCATCCATCCATCCATCCATCCATCCATCCATCCATCCATCCATCCATCCATCCATCCATCCATCCATCCATCCATCCACTTATTAATCATCCACTCACTTATTAATCCATCCATCCATGTTTCCATCCATCCATCCATGTTTCCATCCATGTTTCCATCCATCCATCCATCCATCCATCCATCCATCCATCCATCCATCCATCCACTTATTAATCATCCACTCACTTATTAATCCATCCATCCATGTTTCCATCCATCCATCCATCCACTTATTAATCATCCACTCACTTATTAATCCATCCATCCATGTTTCCATCCATCCATCCATCCATGTTTCCATCCATCCATCCATCCACTTATTAATCATCCACTCACTTATTAATCCATCCGTCCATCCATCCATCCATCCATCCATCCATCCATCCATCCATCCATCCATCCATCCATCCATCCACTTATTAATCATCCACTCACTTATTAATCCATCCATCCATCCATCCATCTGTCCATCATCCATCCATCCATCCATCCACTTATTAATCATCCACTCACTTATTAATCCATCCATCCATCCATCCATCCATCCATCCATCCATCCATCCATCCATCCATCCATCCATCCATTAATCCATTCATGTTTCCATCCATCCATCCATCCATTAATCCATTCATGTTTCCATCCATCCATGTTTCCATCCATCCATCCATCCATTATTATTCATCCACTCACTTATTAATCCATCCATCTATCCATCCATCCATCCATCCATCCATCCACTTATTAATCATCCACTCACTTATTAATCCATCCATCCATGTTTCCATCCATCCATCCATGTTTCCATCCATCCATCCATCCATCCATCCATCCATCCATCCATCCATCCATCCATCCATCCATCCACTTATTAATCATCCACTCACTTATTAATCCATCCATCCATGTTTCCATCCATCCATCCATCCATCCATCCATCCATCCACTTATTAATCATCCACTCACTTATTAATCCATCCGTCCATCCATCCATCCATCCATCCATCCATCCATCCATCCATCCATCCATCCATCCATCCATCCATCCATCCATCCATCCATCCATCCGTCCATCCATCCATCCATCCATCCATCCATCCATCCATCCACTTATTAATCATCCACTCACTTATTAATCCATCCATCCATCCATCCATCCATCCATCCATCCATCTGTCCATCATCCATCCATCCATCCATCCACTTATTAATCATCCACTCACTTATTAATCCATCCATCCATTAATCCATCCATCCATCCATCCATCCATCTGTCCATCATCCATCCATCCATCCACTTATTAATCATCCACTCACTTATTAATCCATCCATCCGTCCATCCATGTTTCCATCCATCCATCCACCCAGCCTGTAAAACAATAAAGGTCATGTTTTGTTTTGTGTTATGTTGACTCTGCTGGGATGCAGTAATATAAATATCTGGATTTTTACATGATGAAAACTGAATATTGTCTTAAAGATGTAAACTTGTAATGATCACATCTGGATAAAATTTAACGTGACATTATGAGTTGATTCATGGCTTTGTGTGTTTCTTTGCTAATATCTTTAACCTCATCCTCTCTGTGTTTCTAACCTGTGATGACTCAACTGTCCTTTCTTCACCAATCTTCTAACCAAATATTATATAAATCTGCTCCTTGTCACGTCGGGAATGCTCAGACAGCAATTAAATCCAAGCTCGGCGTCTATCTAATGTTTTTTTGTCTGCCTCGGTCTGAATGGACCCAATGGCCTCCTTGTCTCTTTACTCCCCCCAGAACAATCCAGCTATTTGTTGTCATGTAAAGTTGCTGAAAAGCAGCTTGTTCTGATCCTGCAAGTGTGTAGTCGGCAGATTCCCAAATTGGAAGGTAATCAGATCAGTGAGAAGAGCTTGACGAATGACCAGCGACGAGCACTGGACCCTGGAGGATGGGGCCTGGAGTCTCCGGGGGGTTCAGAGGTCAGCTTTTCGGAACCGCTCAATCGAACAACCATTAAATCTTATCGTTCTAAGATTTCCCAGTGTCCGTGCTCTGTCTGCACGTCTGTAAGGGCTACAGGATAAGTTGAGGTAAAGGAATTACTTTACAGTCAGAGTCTGAGCAGTTTGAAAATTTAAAAAGAGAACCTCATTTAAAAACAAACAAGAGGTTCTCCCCTGAGGATCAGCAGAAACATCAGATATCCAGACGGTTTCCATTACAAAGGATCTTTAGAACAAAAGGTTTCTCTGTACTAAATAAACAGAGAAACAATTCTCCTATAAACATGTTTAAAATAAAGCTTGTAATCGGTCAAACAAATCAGAAAGCATCTCTGATCTTATTTTAACTTTTTTCCTGGTACTTCTCAGTATGTGTTATCTCATGCGTAAAGTATGTCGACTCTGGGGCGTCTTGTCTCTGGCTTTGTTTTCCTACGCCTGCCGTCCAAATTTCCATCACAAACATCTCACCCTGAGTGACCCTGTCCTTTCTGTCCGTGAAGAGGCCCTGATTAGCCTGCATACATGTGCAGATAGGCCCAAAATCCTTGACTTAGAGCTATATATGAATGTGCATTTTAATTGTACGTGCGAGGCGAGAACTCATCAGTGTGTGTGGATGTGCAAAGACTCAGGTCTAATTATTCAGCTACTTCCCTTTTCCTCTTGTCTTTGTCTCGGTTTTTGCTTTCTTACTCGTCTGCGGCGCTCAGAATGAAACCATCCATGTTGAAGAGTGACTCAGTCGAAAGACAGACTGTTTTGTCTCTGCTCCTTCCTCCCTCTATCAGCTTCCAGTCTCTGTCTTCACTCAGATAAGGAAAATAAAGCCCATGGTGCCCTGCCAAAGTATTCATCCCCCCCTTTAAGTATTTCAAATTGTTGTGGCTATTTTTTTTGTTGTTGAATTCTTGTAAATCATAAGTTCTATCCATTCTTGTTTTTCTTTAATACACAAAGGGCCTGATTTATGAATATTCCAAATAACTAGCGCAAAATTGCATGCGGCGCAAAAAATGTTGCATGAAGGGCGTGTTTCTGATTTGCTGGTGATCTACTAAGATTGCGTGCGCAAATGATAACAGGCGCAAAGAGCAGTATTCAAACGAGGACTTTGTGTCCGCTGCACCATGCACTGTGCCACAGCCAGAGAGAGGAGGAACAGGCGCAGTGGATTCATGATGCGTCTTTGGCAAAAAAGAGAGTTAATTACAATTAGGCTAGAATGTCTGTGAATTATATTTTTCGTTTGTCATTAATAAACTTAATGTGTGTGGTGTACATGCGCAGCTCTCTAAACCATGCAGGCGCTGTATTCCAGAGTCAGACAGCTGCAGCTTGTCCAGAACCAGGCTGCTCGCTCAGTCCTAAGATGTCCATATTCTACTAATGTTGTTGAAATGCACCGCACTTTATCATGGCCTCTATTAACAGTCAAGTTCTAAGTTCTAAAAATAATAGAGAACTAAACGGCATGTATTATTTAAAAAAAGCATGATAATCTAATTTTAGCTTTGGATCTACCTGAATGTTTTAGGTATTTCATTGAAGGTTGGAAATTTTAAAGTTAATTACATCTGGCTTTTGTATGTAATATGAAATGTGTGAATTTGTTTGTAAAATGTCATATGTGTAATTGTCATTGTGGTATTGTACAGGATTATTATATTTTATTAATTGGACCCCAGGAACCTGCCTCTCGCCCCTTGACTGCTGGAGATAGGCACCAGCCGCCCCGCAACCCTACATAGGATGGACGGGTATGGAAAATGGATGGATGGATGAATGGACCCCAGGAAGATTAGTAACCACTCCGGTGGAAACTAATTGGGATCCGAATAAATAAACAAATAAACAGCAGGTGCAGACGCGTTGAATGCGGAGTGAATTCTGATGCATCTTTCGGAAAGAAAAAAAAGAAGCGACAAAACTGTCCGGCCATTAGAGTGTTAATTAGTATTAGGTTAGAATGTGTGTGAATAATATTTTTCGTTTGTCTGTAATAAACTTATTGAATCATTGGGGTGCAAAGTTAAGACAAGCCTTTCGGAGGAGGTAAAAAATAGGCGCACTTTCATGTTTGATCGATCACAATGCGTGTGATTTGATGAGATTGATGAAATAATTGTGAATAATTGTGAAGTTCAGTGTTTTTCTTCGGAGTGGTTTTCAATTGAAGTTATGTACATCCAACTAAACTGACAGGCTGGACACAGAGAGCATTAATCATGGTAACTCTGGAGGAGCTGCAGAGATCCATAGCTCTGGTGGAAGAATCCGTTAACAGGACAACTATTAGCTGTGCACTCTACAAATCCGGCCTTTATGGAAGAGATGCCAAGAAGAATCCCATAAAAACTCTAATTTCCGGTTTGTAACACGCCATGTGTGACATTTTTGGTTCTAAAGACACAGAATGTGACAAAAATTCAAGCAGTTATATACTGACTTTGATGTGCTTTGCAGACCTACTTCTACTACTAGTACTTCTTGATTAATGAAAAGTACAGCATCAAAAACACATACCTAACAAAAACAAGTCTGCGTTTCTTCCAGTAATGCCTCCTGTTGTATATGTTAAATACACCTGTTATCTTGAGAACCTCTACCAATGCACACAAATATGCCCCGAGGGATTTGGTGATACGATACCCCTGAAGTAAAGACTGAATGAAGAGGAGAGAGAAGAGAGGGTTGAGGTATAGAGGACCAAGGCCGATACGCAAACTTTTGGCGGTCCCCTCAAGGGTCCCCTCCTTACAAAAGCTACCCTCATTTGCAACAGATGCAAAGCTACAATTTCAACAAAAAAAAAAGAAGCAGGTTCATTGAAGAGGTGAAGGACACTGGAGTGCAGGTGCTGAGAGAGCAAAAAGGAGGAGGGCAGCAGGGCGTGCAGGACGGCATTGCTTTTTAAAAATCGGATCAAAGGGGAACTTAGGGATGAGCTGCGGGTCAGCAAGGAATCTGAATGGAGCTGGTGAAAGATGGTGGGAGATAAAAGACACTGTGGGCAATTATAGTCCCACTGAGTCCAATTCACGGGTTTTAATGGTCATCTGGGGGATGGAAAGCAAAAAAACACTCTGAGCTGACTGCTGATGCTGGAAGATTAATCCCTAAATCTCATCTCATCGTTGTCAAACTGATTTTATTTCATGTCTTAATTCAGTTCTGCAACCTTGAGGTTGACTCACTTTCAATTCTTTTCATTGGACGTCTTCATGCAGCAAGTTAACAATGGATAGGATTTCTGCAGAGAGTCTTAAGCAGGCAATAACTTACCTGCAGTAGATAACTGTTTTGGTGTCTTCCTTTAGTACAAATCCACATTAGTTTGGTCCAAGAGGGTGAAGCTAAGAACTAGTCAAGAGGGGTCAACACCAAAGTGGACTTCTACCATCCTAAAATAACACTAAACTCAAAAACATTACAGCTCTTTATGCTACTGGCATTTTATGGAGCTTTAAGCCACCATTATGTGTGTATTTCATGATTATTTACACAGGAAATTGGAGTTGGAGGTTGTGCAGCCCTGATGATTTTCCTGGGTGAAACGGATCGTCAGAAAGAGCACTGATCACTTAAACCATCACAATGTTTCTATTTTTTCTTCTTCTTTAAATTAGCTTCAGTTCATCTCAGGGAAACTTTACATTGTTATGTTCTCAGAGTGGGCTTAACCACCCCCGACCACTATTTTTTGCCAACAACTGCAAACATGACAACAGTTAGAAAATTATCCTCCTCGCAAACCTCAATGAGGTTTTTGAGATTCGAGTCGTCAAAGTCTGCCCTGGTCTTGGTCTCTAGCCGTTAGCTCCAAGTCCAATTGATCTGGATCTAGAAGGACTGAAGAGAGAAGGAGAGTTAATTAACTAGGTTAGATGTTAACTGTTCACACCCTTCTAACATAACCTCACCTCAAAAATCCTGAAAGTTGTTTTTGAAAGCAGATTATTATTCATTCAGTTAAAATAAACCCAAAACTCAGCTACGTATCTGGTTACCAGCTTCACAGCATTCGGCTTTGAAACAGGAACGCATGCTTAACTTTTTACCCTTTGAAATTTTACACAGTTCGCCATCGCTGGTCATAACTCTCAGTGGCTATAGGTTAGAAATTACTGCAGCGCCAGCTCAGAGTTATAACTTGGGATTATTTCCATGATTTAATGTGAAACATGATACGTATAATCTAATCTCATCACTCTCATTATTCTGCTGATTGAGCATGCAAGAGGGCAGAGGGATTCAGGATAAACAGGGAGGTTTTTGTGCCTGCAGAGATAGCTGTGGGGGTCATACTATTGGCATGTGTCTATTGTCTGGGCAGGCCGTTGTATGAGAGGGGGGTTTAAAATTTAAAGTCTCTGTGTGCTTGTATGTGTGTGTGTGTGTGTGTGTGTGTGTAGGCAATCCAATTATTCCCTTCTCAGCCTAGGATGACCAATAGGCTGACCAAGCTCTATTCAGAGAAGGAGTGATGCAGGGAAGGAAGGGGGTGTGCGGGGAAGCTCAACTCAACTCATTTAGCAAAAGCAAATGAAAAGAAACTGTAATTTTTAAGTATTTAACAGTAAATACTTTCTAGTCTTCTAATGTGAGCATTAATTATGTCAAAAAAGAACTATCAAAGAGCTGCCAAACTTTAGCCGCATCATTTTAAAAATGGTCCTTTTAAGATCATATGACTGCAATGATAATCCTGAGAGTTAAAGAATAACCTTGATGTTATGTGGATTTCACGTACAGCTAGTTAACAGTTAGCTGGCCAAAAGAAGCAGAAAACTTGATTTGTGTTTCTTTACAAAACAATCTTGTTAAGTTCGGATGTGCTAATGTATTGGGAGCCGTTTGGAAAGTCGTAGTCCAAAATTACCAGCAATAAGCCAAAAGTTATTTAGACTGTCATAAGAGAAAAAAATAGGGAAGTTCATTTTTCTAAGAATTGTTTTTAAGCCAAATGTTTAGTTTACAAACTAAATATTTAGGTCCAAGCTAAATATTTAGTTAGCATGCGAAATAGTTTACAAACTAAAAATTGAGTTTACAAATTAAATATTTAGGTCCAAGCTAAATATTTAGTTAGCATGCGAAATAGTTTACAAACTAAATATTTAGTTTACAAACTAAATACTTCAAGCTAAATATTTATTTAGAAAGATAAACATTGAGTTTGAGGCTAAATATTTAGCTAGTAAGGTGCTATTTTGCTAGCGAAAAAATTAGTTTCAAACTAAATAATGCGTTCGAGGCTAAACATTTTGCAAAGATCCCAATTCACTTGCAAAGAAGCAGAAACTGACTATCAAAATAAAAGCTGGGTCTTTCTTGTGAACCTCCATATAAACTCCTGCTGCTGGCGCAAACACTGGTTCTGTAAATCCATCGGTAAACGGATGTATTGCCATTAAAACGGCTCCACATGTGTTTTACGCAGAAAAGTTATACATGTCAAGAGGGAAAGTAACAAATCTTGCCAGCAGGTTTGCAAGACACAGCTTTTATTTTTGTAGTCCACTTCCGCTTATCGGCAAGTTCTTTTGCATCTTAGCTAAATGTTTAGCTCGAAACTAAATTAGTTTGACGTTAAATATTTAACTAGCATCTTGCCAACTAAATATAAATGTTTAATTGTTAAATATTTATTTTGTAAAAAATTTAATGTTTAGTTTGTGAACTGAAAGTTATAAATGAATGAATAACGTGGTGAAAATATGACTTTAAAAGTTAAACCCCCATTTTTTTTTTTACTATGACAGGCTAAATAACTTCAATCATTGCTGTTAATGTGTATCTTTGTGTAACCCTACAAACAGCACCCCATACTGACGGGAGGATTTGACCAGTTGAGTCAGCAGAAGTTTTAACCACAATGATCCAAGAGGAAAAGGAAAAAGTTCACTTGGTGCTGGTAGTTCTGCTCCTTTACCACATTGTACTTTTGCATCTTTGGTAATTTCGAACCGAAAACTTTCCATTTGCATAAAGGAGCTCCCTGATGACCTTTTCTGTTGACCTACGTATCATTTCATATCAGTATCAGGGATGTTTTGTACTTACTATGACGGCCAATTATTCACACTAATTTTCTATATTCCATCTTACCACTAAACAATATCAACCAGCAGGGTGCTCATTGTTATGGTGGTTTGATCAGGGCATTAAATCCTTCATATTTTATAAGGGTTGATAGTGTATATAAATGTTATGTAAAATTTTATTTATACATTTATACATGATTTTTGATAACCATTTGTTTCTGTTTGCAAAGATAAACACACTGATACATCAAGGTTAGACACATGAGCATAAAATGGTTTGTTTAAGGGTACAAATTGGAAATTGGTAAGGAGGAAATGTCAAAGAATCGGGACAAATTCATGGGAAGAGTTGGCAAAGGGGTGAATCGACCCAGAGCCCAATTTAATCTCTTGGGTCCAAGGCAGGAATGAAGCCTTTTAGTCAAAGGTAGCATTTTTTAGAGAAATGCACTGACATTGTTGTGTTTCAGACTCTAAAGTCGTCTTTCTGAAGGGTTTTCTCTGGATCTCGGCTGCTTTTCCTCTCGGTTTCAGTCCAGTACCTGTCAGCATTGGAAACATGTTATTAATCAAGCAGACATAATGTTGAAATGCTAAGTTTCTGACCCTTTACTGAATCACTGAGTACACAGATAACACATTGTGACAACATAAGACAGTATTTCAACACCATGACGTTGATTTCAAACATGTTCTTCGCTTAAACCCTTCAACCAGAGCTTATAAACCTACCAAAGGACAAGCCGACGAGCCAGAACCAAGTGAAGTAGCATCATTTGGCTGTATGCTGCTGGCTTTTACAGAAAACAGTTTCTACGCTCCCTTCCAAGAAAATCAGGATGTTTTGGTATTTTTGGCTGCTCCACAGAAGTCGGGCCAAACAGACAGGCTCAAGAGTGGAAATCAATCGGTCCCATCTCTTCATGGTCGCACATTTTTTTTGCAGCTAGTTGTGGACCCAATGCTTTGTCGACTGAACTGATAGAGGTTAGCTACCAGCTGGATTCAAAGAAGTTTGTATGGAGATGGTCATAAACCACAACACAGCTGTCTACTGCTTGTCTTACGTGATGCGCATGCGCTTTTAGCAATAAATAAAGCCATCTTGTTCTCCAAAGACATAACACTGGCATGGAAAAATATTGGTGCAGTTGTTTTCCTGCAGGGCATCTCCAAGGTGTACGCGGATGTTTCCTTGCCTCAATCTCCAAGCACAGAGCACTTAAGAAATCCTTCTAACAGGCACAAGCACAAATTAGATATTGCCATGTCTTTATAGTCTTTTTATGAAGTTTAAACATAATGAAACATAAAATTAAAATAAGTTGAAAATCTTGTTTTCACCAATTGGTGAGAATTATTTTAGAGGGTTAAAAATGTACAAACTAAAGAAAAAAATGTTGAAAGGTTCATTTCACCAGCTGAAATATGTGAAACCCTCTTGGCAGGTTTAAATTATGCATCTGCAACAACCGCCAAAATATAGCCGGCTTTGTATTTTCCTCCATTGTGTCCAGATAAAGGTATTGAAATGTGGATGTGGTCGGGAGCCACAACATCTGTCTGCCAACAATATGTAAAACACTATACCTATTGTGATTTTTGGAGGGATCCTGCTTCTTGTTAGGTTTCCCTCCAAAGTGGTTCAGCCAATTAGAAGAGGTGTAGGGGGTAGGGTAGCTGCAAATAAGACAGACAGCGGTGATTCCCTGTCTGACCCCCCCCAGCTGGGCTCCAACAACACCACCCTCCCTTGGTTCCAGATCCCACCCTAAGGCTTTACTATAGCACGGCTGGGCTACTAAAAACTTTACCATCATCTGGATTACAAACACTGCATAACTGCAGATTAGGAACTCATAAAGGAAGTGAAAAAAATGCAACTAAAGCAAGTGGATCTCATCACAAGTGATTGAATGCGTCGGTGAAGGTGCAAAGCAAAGTCTTGCTTCAATCTGGCTACAATCAAGGGTTGTGGTACTGTCTTTAAATGCTTTGTAGTCTAAATTTACCCCCAGACCACATAAACCACGAAAAACTTCCTGCACATTCTGCAGCAACTTCAATAAGCTTGGCCTTTTTTTTCTTTCAGAGAACCCAGCCTGCTGCTCATGTAATCAAACACTCACTGTCAAAATTCAAATCCTTTGACTCGACAGCCGCAATGCCGTTTGAGGAACCACTTGAAAAGAGGTCTGGTTGTTTGCTTTGGAGCTGAGCTTTTCCCTCAGTGAGGAGAGGACTTCAACTATTAAGAAGATTTGGCAAACGATACAAGGGGCGTGAATGTAGTGTGCAAAACATAAAGCGTCTTGTAAAGGTTTTTTATCAGGATTTTTGTTTGTTGGACCAAAACAAAGTACATGTGTGGCATACATGATAGTGAACTGGAAGCACAATGATTACTGAATAAAGATGGAGTGTGGTGTGCATTTGTATTCAGGTCGCAGGTCTTTTGAGCTACGTCTCATCTAGATCAGTGGTCCTCGAGATCTACTGTCCTGCAGGTTTTAGATGAGTCCCTGCCAGGCCCGGAGTGGGTTATCGGGAGAATCTGGACGATTCCCAGAGGGCCAGTCTGATGTATGCGCTGCAAGGGCCAGTCTACTGTGGCAAGCCAAGTCTCACTATAGTGTGCCAAAAGTGCAACTAGTAGGCAAAAATGACTTACTAGGCAAGGCAATTTTATTTGCATAGCACACTTTCAACAACAAGGTAATTCAAGGTTCTTTACATGATTAAGTGGTAAAATAAAAATAGCAGTAAAACACAGAGAAAGCATGTAAAGTAAAAACAGCAATAAAGCAAGAAGAATACACAAAACATGATACACCAAAACAGGACTCAAATGCAGCTCTAAACAGATACATTTTTAGTTGTGATTTAAAAGTGTTTCAGCAGCTTTGCAGTTTTCTGGAAGTTTGTTCCAGATTAGAGGAGCATAGAAACTGAAAGCTGCTTCTCCATGTTTGTTTCTAATTTTAGGGATGATTAGTAGACTGGAATTAGAGGACCTGATTGGTCTGATGGGGGGGTTGCTATAGTAACAGTAGATCATCATACTTTGGTGCTAAGCCATGTAATGATTTATAAACTAGTAAAAGTATTTAGAAGTCTATTCTCTGAGCTACAGGGAGCCAGTGTAAGGACTTTAGAACTGGGGTGATGTGCTCTACTTTCCTGGTTCTAGTGAGGAACACGAGCAGCAGCGTTCTGGATCAGCTGCAGCTGTCTGGTTGACTTTTTAGGCAGACCTGTGAAGACGCTGTTGCAGTAATCAATCCGACTAAAGATAAACGCATGGATGAGTTTTTCTAGGTCCTGTTGCGACATCAGTCCTTTAATCCTAGAAATGTTCTTCGGGTGATAGAAGGCTGGCCTTGTTATTGCCTTTATTATTTATATTACTAGTAAGAGTAGCCTGAACTAGTCTGGCAAAAGTTCAAACTAGTAGGTGAACATGTTTAAACAGTTTAGTGTAGTTGTTTACTAGTTGGCATACACAACAGTTGATTTGAGGTTTTACAGAAACAGCTTGTCATTCTGGGTCGCGTTTGCCTCCACTGGCAGCTCTTTGTTTTTGTTTGGGGGGTTTGCAGCGCACCTTGACGTGACACACGCGTACCTGTCAAGTTTTGGATTTGAAAATAAGGGAGTTTTTCAGGTGCGAGCCACGAAAACTCCCACTTTCACGTCTGCCAAAGAGTGTCTCGTGTCTTCCATTTTTGAAACATGTACTTGTGTGTTTCAAATTTGTATCTATTTAACAGTGGGTACTGTAGTGTCCTCTAACATTGGCAAATTTTACACTGTAATGTTCGCAAAGACTTTTGAGCTATGCTCGCTACACTGGCAGATGTGGGAGTGTCTCAGACAGGACATTGTTAAAACCTGTAGGACAACTTACGCTCATGCTGCAGATCTATATCTATTTATATGCTAGTATGCATTGTATACATTGTCTTACATGTATATTGTGTTTCTTACTGAACATGTTAGTCCTTAGGTTTTCGCTTCTTAAATTTAGTCCAAATAATTCTCTTTAAATGCAGATGTACACCATTTATTACATTCTAGAGCTGCAGTGAATAATTATTTGGTCAATAAATCAATCAGAGTCGATAATTAGTCTGTGATTTTAATCCTACCCTGCTTTCTGCAGCAGCTGCTTCTGTTCTGAATTTATGAAGGTGCTACATTAGCACTTCTTTAATAAGGTATTTGATTTATTTAATGAATGATAAAATTAATGATCAAATGCGTTTTATGTATTTATGTTTACGTCAAACTTTGACCCCAATGTTGTGACTTTGATGTCTGTGAGGATTTTTTTAATGTTATTAAAATAAGGGAGATTTACGGGATAATATTGATGCGGGAGGACGGCGGGAAAGAGGGGTAAAATTCGATCATTTCCCCGCCAAAACGGGAGACTTGACATCCATGGTAACACGTCAGAGCACTCGGTCAGTGGTGTTTGACAGTAGAAAGAGCAAAGGTGGCACGGAGAAGGCTATAATTAAAAAGATGAACCTGTGACTGGGTTGTATTTGTACTTTGTTATTATTACACAAGATGTGTTTTTTTTGCTAAGATATTTTTTTATACCTGACTGTAAACGTTTTGTAAGCACACAGTAGCACTCTAAGATCGGGAGCCCCTCCTCTTTATTTCTTCTTCAGTGGTTTTATTTTTGATAAATTCTTTGTGCCCCCTGGTCTCTCCCCTTTTGTGATCTTGTCATGTGGGAGAGGTTCATCTTTCATCAAGATGCATCCAGTCTATTTAGAGATTTATTAAGTGCATTTTTGTTATAATAGTCATCTTAACATATATATTCATTCCGTAATGTGAACATTGAGTGAATTTATAGCTGTAAATATTAAGCACTGATTATAGTTTTGTTGTATACTTTTCTTTTGCATAGAGCTTGAAGCTGGGTTGTCCATAATGTGACTGTTTTCCTGTTTACTGTTCTCATCAGAATAAATGGAGAAACTGTCCATCTCCAAAGAGGAACCGTGTTACGGCAAAAATATTTCATTAATAACCAGCACAATGCAGAAAAGATCCGGTTACAAAAGCACTGGAAAAAGATGCTTCTAATTGGGCAAAATTGGGCAACTTTTTCACAAAATTGTGACAACAAACGAGCACGATGAAATGGGTAAGACAAGATGTTGAACTTTGCCTGCAAGTCACCACTCAAGTTGACTATCAAGTCAATGAAATGTGTGGCGTTGTGGCAACTAAAATAACATATCAGTTTAATAATAATATGATGCGACGCCACATAACTGGGAAAACTTTGTCTTGTAGCTCCTCAGAGTGAGAAGGAAAATCCAGCACCAATCAATATGAGCCCACATGTCCAGAGTGGACAGGATTACTTATTGAGTGAATATTATTAGTATTAAAATAATGAAGAGCATGGTGTAGACCTTCTCCATATGAAAAGTGACCTGTAATGCTAAAATGCTGTAATGAAACTGATGTGAATTAGACAGAGGCTTTGTAAAATTGGTAGATTTTTCCAGAGAATTTTGACCATTTTTAAACGTGATGTAGTTTCAGAAGCAGAGTCAGGAGTCAGTAGTGATGATGGGATTTCTCTTGTCCGTATGGAGGTAACAGGTGTGTGAACAAGCAAGCATTAGTTCCAATATAACCACTTTCTATGCCCAAATGACAGTGACCCGTTATATTTCTATTTTCTTTAAAAATAAGACAAATACACAAAGCCCACATTTGAAAGAGAATAGAATAAAAGTCATATAAAATGAGCATGCATATTTTGACATTTAAATATCTTAATTGGTTAAGTCAAATGCTAAAGCTTTACAGAATATTATTTTTATTGTGACGCAGGTGCAGCAGGTGAGTTTAGGGAAACCAGTGGAAGTGTTAACGGGAGAGCAGGGTCTATCCAGGGACTGATTACAGAGGCAGCAGCTCAGAATATAGATTCCGATATTGTTAATGGATGCGTTGTAACGAATAATAGATGTGAAGGCATGCTGAAATAAATTACCTTGTGAAGCAATGAACCCTTATTTGCACTGAAATTGACATTTTTTAGAAAAATATTCTGAATTACAAGGCTTTACAGAACAATGTGTTGTAGCTTTAACATGTACGGTTATAATTACATGATTTTAATAATAATAGGTTGTGATATAAAGTGGGCCGGTCTGAGGCATAAAACTCCAGAGCTGAATGAAAATGGGTCCCATTCCTGATCCAACACAGCTGAATCAAATAAATAGCTCGTTAACAGGTCTTTGCCAAACTGGACGGCTTTCTGAAGAGGTAATTCAATCATTTGATTCGGCTGTTTTGAAGCAGCGACACATCTAAAACATGCAGGACACAAAACACATATTGTTTTCAAATTCTTAGCTGGATTTCGGCCTGGGCTTTGACTATTCTAACAATTTTTTGGGGATCTGAACTCTTCCATTGTGGCTCTGGCTGTATGTTTAGAGTCGTTGTCCCGCAAGAGGGTGAACCTCCACCCGAGTCTCGAGTCTTTCGCAGCCTGTAATGCACTGGTTCCCAACCCTAACCCATCCCCATCTCCTACCCGCATACATGTATTAAAAGTGATTGATTGCAAAACTTTTGTTTGTAACAATTAAACAGCAATTGTAGGTTTTTGTTCTTATTCTTCTTATTTTACACTGTAGACCATTTTCTTTTTGTCTTTTGGATTTTATAAATGAAATATTTACAGATAAAATTGTGCGGACCCCCTGCGATCTCGTCCCGGACCCCAGGTTGAGAACCACTGTTCTAATGAATTGTTTCCACTGAGCGGTACGCCACAGGTCGCTGCAGCTCAGTGCGATATTTTGTCTGTTTCCATTATCAACTAACACGGACAGCAACATTCCTGGGCCACCTTTAATTTGTAAGTCCACAGGACAGTGACACGACATGGTAAGGGTGGAGCTACTGGCGTCACTTGACAGAGTCCATTGATTGTGGGGACAGAAAAACTTAATTGCTCGCGACAAGCATACTGAAGCGTCACATTTGTCGTTGCACTAGTATCTACATTAGGGGTTTAGGTTTAACACCGTCTGCCCAGTGAGAGTCCAACTGGCAGTGGAAACGCTCTTCTGAAAAAGCCGGACCATGAAATAGTGTACCGACCCGTGCCGCACTGCTTACCCCTGGCTTTCCACCAGACGCGTAAGCAGATCTTAATGTCATAGATACGTTTTCCCCAGAGAGCGTTCCACCAAGCTGGTCCAGGGAAATCACGAAATCCCAGGAGAATTACAATTGTATAAATGAATGGGTAATATGCTGAAATTTTTTTTTATTCTATGTTGATAAGTTTGATAAACTCACCATCCACTTACAAAACTGCAGATATTTCTGTCCATGGCTTCTACTTTGTCATGTGGGCCACTGGCATCATGTAAAGTGGGGCAAAAAAGTATTTGGCAGCCACTGATTGTGCAAGTTGTCCCACTTAACAAAATGAGAGAGGTCTGTAATTTTCATCATAGATACACTTCAACTGTGAGAGACAGAATGTACCAAAACAAAACAAAATCCAGAAAATCACATTGATTGCTTTTTAAAGAATCTATGTGTATAATGGTGCACAAAAATAAGTATTAAGCACCTACAACGAAGCAATAATACTGGCCCTCACAGATCTGTTACTTGGTCTTCTGTCCTCCACTCGTTACCTGTATTAATGGCACCTGTTTGAACTCGTTATCTCCAAAAAAGACACCTGTCCACACCTTCAAACAGTCAGACTCCAACCTCCACCATGGCCAATACCAGAGAGACGTCCAAGGACACCAGGGACAAGATTGTACACCTGCACCAGACTGGGATGAGCCGATCTCTAATAGGCAAGAGATCAACTGTTGGAGCAATTATTAGAGAATGGAATAAATACAAGATCACTGACAATCTCCCTCGACATGGGGCTTCATGCTAGATTTCACCATGTGGGGTACCGCATGATCTTGAGAACGGTGAGGAAACAGCCCAGAACTAAATGGGGGGAACTGGTCAATGATGAAGAGAGCTGGGACCACAGTAACAAAGGTTACTATTACTAACACACTATGTCGTCATGGATTAAAGTCCTGCTGCGCTCGAAAGGTCCCCCTGTCTAAGCCAGCACATGTCCAGGCCCGTCTAAAGTTTGCCAGAGACCATCTGGATGATCCAGAGGAGGATTGGGAGAATGACATGTGATCAGATGAGACCAAAATAAAACTCTTTGGTATAAACGCCTCTCACCGTATTTGGAGGGGGAAGAATGCTGAGTTGCATTTGTTTTTTACATTCTGTCTCTCACAGTTGAAGTGTAGCTATGATTTAAAAAAATTACAGACCTCCTCTCTTCTTTTTAAGTTGGACAACTTGCACAATCGGTTGCTGCCAAATACTTTTTTGCCCCGCTGTAAATTGGGTGATATTCTACTTCAAGGAATAACTTTCGTTGTCCATGATGAACACCAACAAATTAGACCCAGACCGACTGACTTCAAACCAATTCTTCAAACCTGGTGTCACACCTTTTGTTTTTAGTTTTTTTCATAGTTAAGCAATCGGAAATCTGAACAAATCTTTTATTTTGTAAATGTCAGATGCTCCCGTGTCTGATTTCCTGTCTGGCCCAATCTAAACTGCTGATATTGACGGGTTCTGGAAACCTAGCGTGTAAAAAAATATACCCGCCGCCTAAATTTGGGAGAGGGCAGCGACAACGCTTCTGGTAACTATTACTAACATACTATGTCGTCATGGATTAAAGTCCTGCTGCGCTCGAAAGGTCCCCCTGTCTAAGCCAGCACATGTTCAAGCCCGTCTAAAGTTTGCCAGAGAGCATCTGGATGATCCAGAGGAGGATTGGGAGAATGTCATGTGATCAGATTGGCGCCTGGTGGAAACGAACCCACTGACTATAACGACGGCTATCTGCCGCGTACTACGCTTCGCAGACATTACATGTACGGGTCTGGTGGAAAGCAGGCTTTAGTGGAAACGGGGCATGGTGGCCCTTTTCAACTAGCACCTCCTCAGCGCAGCACGACTCGTCTCTACGCGGTTTTAAGGGTTTTCCACTAGTAACGGCTACGTGGTACCAGCCCCAGCGGAGTTCGGAGATGGGCTGAAAACACATCAGAAGACTGTCGGTCACTGATTGGCTAAGGGGGTGGAGTCACTGGTGGCGTCACAAGAGCGACTCCCTCACAACAATCCGAACCGCAGTTTGTAAAAACTCCCAACGGCGATTTTCTGTTTCCTGGGAAGGCCAAAAACTGAAATTTTGATCTCATCAGTGTTGGATTCTGGCCTTTCTTTAGGTCTCCATGAGCAAAATAATAGGTCTAGCCACATTGGCTGAACAATGCTTGAGTTTATTTTAGCCAGCTCCCTTTGGAAGGAGAAAACATATCCAACTGTTTTCTATGGTTCAGAATAAGAAAAACATAAAACCAATTATATTCAGAATGTATTTATTTATGGTGAAAGCAGAGAGAATTAAACTTTAGCTATGTATGAAAAAACAAAAACAAAGCTGTTCGCTATGACTAAAATTTCTCCTGCAAGTGTTCTTACATACTTTTTACTGAAACCCCTTAAAAAATAAGTTTGTAAAATGGTAGCGAAAACTTTTATTTACTCTTTTATTTAGGCTTTTCATCTCAGTCGTTATTGTTATTATTTAGTTAAAACTTATTTATACTTTTAAATGAATAAATATATCGAAGCCATAAGCAAACTAGTACAAAAGCAAACCATAGGCCAAAACAACAAAAGCTCAAAGCTTCAAATTCAAATGCAGGAAGTTTGTGCATTCCAACACAACAGCTAGAGGTCCATTTTCGACAGAGCCTCTTCCCTCCATTTTGCTAATGAAAAGTCCCAAAGGCACCCAGCTGTGACCTTTGACCCCTGACGCTATAATTAGGTTAAATTTGGAGCTCTGCACCACATAAAAGCTGTGAATTTAAAAAAACACATCTGATGAGTCTTTTTAAATGGAAATCTGTAACGAGGGGACAAAAACGGAGATGCCGCTGATATATGAGACACTCAGACATGAAGAGGAAGGATTATTTTTGCACACAGTCACACAAAACATGAGATATTTCATGTGAAAATGAAAACAAGCAGTTTCCTCTTTAAAAGTTACTGCATCCCAGAGGAGACACTTCAAGGGTGCATGAGAGTATCGTGACGGGGAAGTGAAGTGATCTATTAGATGTTCGGAAAGCATTAGAGAGCATTCTCAGGGTGTCAAACACAGCATTTCCAGCTGTGTTTGCCATCTACTCTGTCCGACCTTGTTTATCTGCCCACGGCTCTCTTGTACTTGTTTCCCACTGGGCTTTACTCACACACACACACACAAACATGCTGCAGAGATGAGAAATTTACAGTTACACAAACAAACACAAGCCACAATCACCGTCCTGAGAAAGCGTAATGGGAGAGCAGGTGTCAGTTTTCACATGCGGCTCTCACGGGGGCTCACATGGTAAATATCAGCCCACGTTTTTTTTCCAAGCGCCGTTCTCACAACCTCTGAGTGGCAGGAGCCCCTCACCTTCATGGAGAGGTGGGAAAATGTCCGCTCTCACCGAATCATCACACGGAAACAACTTCGTCAACACGATTCCTATAAAACTTGATTTGATGCTGGTAAAAACCGTTATTTTTTTACATCTAACACCTGCTGATGTGGAAACTTCTCATAATCTTGTATAGCAGCCTCTTTCAGAGCCAACTATGAGGAGGAGATCCCTCCAGATATGTCAAATTTCCTAAATATCTGCTTGATTTCTTTTGGGTGCTGGTTGTTTAGTTACAGTCAAAGGTTAACAGAAATAATTTAGGTTATTTAGCGTGTCATAGGAGTAATAAATGGGGATTCATTTTTCAGTCGTATTAGTTATTTATTCATTTGTAAATGTTACAGTTTCAAACTAAATATTTCATTAGCAAGCTAAACATTTAGCTTCCAAATTTAATTTTTGTTTAGAAAAATTAATATTTATCTCCAAACTAAACCTTTATCTTGTCGACTACAAACTATTTACTTTACA
Organism: Valencia hispanica; assembly: GCA_963556495.2. Lineage (NCBI taxonomy): Eukaryota > Metazoa > Chordata > Actinopteri > Cyprinodontiformes > Valenciidae > Valencia > Valencia hispanica. The sequence continues at coordinate 4,562,823 of OY747721.1, read as the reverse complement.
AACTAAATATTTAGTATTCAAACTAAATATTTAACTTCAAACTAAATATTTAATTATCAAAATAGATATTTAGCTTACAAATTCAATATTTAAAATTAAATATTGAGCTCCAAACTCAACTTTATCTTGTCAAGTAACTGTTTAGTTTACAAACTAAATATTTACTAAACAAACTATATATATTCAACTTCAAACTAATTATTTAGTATAATTTAATACGATCTCTGGAAATAAATTAATCATAGAAATAATTCCTCTTCCGAATTAGAACATTTACCAGTTACGATAAAAGTTCACTTTTTAAGTCATGCTGGATAAAAACTAAACAAAAATCGTAAATATTCTGAGAAAATACATTTTTGTTTTTTTTCAATGTAAGCCAGTGTAAGGACTTTAGAACCGGGGTGATGTGCTCTACTTTCCTGGTTCTAGTGAGGAACACGAGCAGCAGCGTTCTGGATCAGCTGCAGCTGTCTGGTTGACTTTTTAGGCAGACCTGTGAGGACGCTGTTGCAGTAATCAATCCAACTAAAGATAAGGCTGACCTTGTTATTGACCTTTATGTGACCCTGGAGGTTCAGGTCTGAGTCCATTACTACACCTAGATTTCAGGCCTGATCAGTAGTTTCTAGCTGTATTAAATGAATCTGTGTGCTGATTGTTGATCGTTCCTCTTTAGGTCCAAAAGTAATTACTTCTGTTTCAAAGCTGAAATGATTCGGCTGTTCTCAAAGCGAAATCCTGAAATAATTTATAAATACAGTAAGACGAAGTGAGAATCTTCGCCTGTTTCAAACTCTGGACGGGTATCAATGAAAGCATCAGAAACCAGCAGCCGTGATGGTTCAGGGGAGGAAAGCTGCCCATCAGTAAAACATCTTTGGTTTAAATAACTCTCGACAGGTATTGGCAGCTCCATTTCCATACTTTGCATAGCGTTTTTTTGCCAATAGGACAGCAATTGGTCTTCTTCTATGACATTTCACAAGGTCTGTGTATGCAGAGAGCGAGATCTCTGTCTGTTTCTCTGCTTAATCTCTCCAGTTCATCTCCGGTCAGTTGTTACTTTCAGCTCACTGCAGAGGTTTTCTATGAGTTTTAAGCCTGGGGGAAGGAGATGGATTTTAACTTACTTATGCTGTATGTTTTGGATCAGTGGTTCCAAAACCTGGGGATTGAAGGGGATCTGCAGAATTTTGTCTGTGCTCAGCTGGTGAGGTTACAAAAATTACATTTATTTTAAATCCAAAAAACAAATGAATGTTGTCTACATAGCCTTCAGTATGAAACAAGCAAAATAAGAACTAAATCCTACAATTTCTGTTTAATTTTTACATAACTAAAGTTTATATTTAATAAGTTTTAATGCGTGTATGTGGGTAGGAGATGGGGTTGGGGGCTCCCGGCTTCTCTTAGACACCAGCAAGGGAGTCCTTAAGGAAACAAGGTTGGGAACCACTGTTTTAGATCATCGTCCTGCTGAAAGATACAGTGAAACCCCGTTTTCTGTTTTATCACCGGAAAGTTAATTAGATTGTTCGGGAAACTCAAAGCATTCATTCTAGCAGGGTTCCCGAGTCTCATTGGAAGAGAAAAACAGGCCCACAGCATCACAGTTCCTCCATCATACTTAACATTGGATACAAGGTGCTTTTCATTGACTGTTTAAAACCAAGTGGATCTAGAGAAAAACTTGTTCTTAAAAACTTGGTGAGAAGAGAAAAACTGTTCTTAGCCTCATTGGGCAGAAGCGCACAGCTCCAGTTAAACTGCTAGTTGTGTTTAGCAAACCATGGAGATATCATCAAATGGTTGTAATGGAAACATGGAGATCGAAGCATGCAGTGAGCTTTTTATACCTCCCTTCTAGTAATGGGCGATATAAACGGTCTAAGGTAGAAAAGATATGAATTTAGCCTACGGTAGAGATTTTGACTATACCTTGATTGCGCATTTTGATGATGTCATCAAGCTGTGCCCTCGTACTTTGTACCAGGTATGCAGGAGGATAAATACTGATGTTTAGTGTTCGTATTTAGACTAGATGTTGCAAGTTTAAAATGTGTTGTTTTCTATTTAACAGAAAAGAAACCTGCTGAATTTGAAGCAATTTTATTTCAAATATGTGCAGCTTTATTTTTGTGAGAAATTAAATTGATAAATAAAGAAAGTACCCTAATCAGGGAAACAGAAATAAATATTGTTTCTCATTTTACATTTTGTACTTCATTTAAAAAAAATAATAATTTATGTTTTCTTAACAATTAGCTTGTATTTTATTTAAAATATCTTTATCTTTGTTTATGTTATAAGAATTTTTGTGTTGCCTTTTTTCGAAAAAGATTTGAATATTTCTTAAATGAATTTTGCACAGCAAATGTTTTTTAAATGGCATTCTGTGCTTTTTTGAAGTCGTTGTTCTGCTGCAATGTATCTGGAATGTGACAATATTAAAAAATATTCGTATTGACATATATAAACAGATGTAAAGAATATATTGCGATGAATATTTTTACCGCGCATGCTTTAGATTCGGCTATATAACCATATAGATTTGATGCCTTATCACCCAGCCCCGCTCCATTCCCATCCTCCTCTCCTTGCATTGCAGAAAACATGAACTTGGGTCCTCGTCCAGTTTCATTTCGAACAGTTGCCCTGACTGTAGATATGCCCAAGTTTATTTTTATAATAGCCCGACTTATGAAGATCAACACACATTGACATTACTTGGTGTCTTAGTGGTTTCTTTTCTTTCCCACTTTGATGAGTGGCTAAGGCCCCGATTCACACCGTCCATTTTTCGGCTCTTGTAGACAAACTTTTTGTAATGACGACAAACGGGTCACGTTATATTCACATGCAATACTCAAGTAGAAGTATAGATACTAGGGTTTAAAAAGACTTCTGTAGAAGTTGAAGTATCAAGTCAAGTTTTTTACTCAAGTAAAAGTAAAAAAGTGCTGGATTTAAAACTACTTAAAGTATAAAGGTAAAAGTAATGTATTTTAAAAAATGACATTAAAGAATAAAGCTTAATCCACCCCTCCAAAAGAAAGGCCATAATTATTATAATGTTATATAAAAATGTAAATTTTGAAACATTTGGGACACACTAGGCTACCGGTTTCAGCTGCATATATGCCGATTAAAATGTATTAATTTTAGTGCAATGCAATTACATTAAAGAACCATATGTGGACTACTGAGCATTAATATATATACACACATATATATATAAATTAAGAATTGTATCACCAAAAGTCTCACAACCTCAGCACAGACAAGATTGTGCAGACCGATGCAATCTCCAATGACCCCCTTGGGGCCACGAACCTCAGGTTGGGAACCACTGTTCTAGAAGCTGAATCCATGTTGATGCACTGGAGACTGGAACTAAAAGCTCCACTTCAGCCAAAGTTTTAAAATCAGGGAACATTTCTCTGATTCAAGTGATCAGAGGTCGGAAACACTGTGAACCCAGCTTCACATCGCTTCAGCAGCAGAAAATGTCGGAGCATGCGCTCTTTCTGCTCGGGTGTTTGGCACGACACCGGGTTCTATGAGGCGCGTCTTTAACCAGCCGCACCGGTAACAGTCGTGTTCCAAAGCCTCCCGGTCTGAGATGATGCTCAGATGGTTTCATGGGAATCTTCTTATTATAAATGTATTGATTCAGTTACTTGTACTCCGCACTTCATCTCAAACCTAAAAATATCTGCGCGTCTGCACCAAATGGTCAGGGGTGTGAATTATAATCTGTCAAAATGGCAAGTGGCCTTCGGAAACGGACTAATATGGAAAATATTCGGTTAACGGGACCCCTGTGTGCGCAGTACGTAAAGGATCGCATACAAGCGGGGTGTCCGAATGGTCGATGTTTAAAATTATGATCAATCCGCTGTCAAATTCTATTCAGTTGGCGCATTTTTAGATCGTTTTTTGTGTGTCTTCTTAATAAAAGACTAAATGAAGCAGGAGTAACGAGGCTATTTTTAAAATGTAAAGAGTAGAAAGTACAGATAATTGCGTGAAAATGTAAGGAGTGGAAGTAAAAAGTAGGCCCGTAGATAATTACTTCAGTAAAGTATAAATACCCAAAATTTCTACTTAAGTAAGGTAACGAAGTATTTGTACTTCGTTACTTGACACCTTTGGTTGACGGGCCCTCCAACATCAGCCTCTAACAGAGTTCAAGAGGCGTTTAAAAATATCTACAACCCGCTGCATGCAAGAACATGTGGAGCATCAAAGAAGCTGAATTTATCGAGCTTTGGCTCAATAAAGATGATCATTTATTGTTGCCATCTTGGGTATCTGTTGGCTTCTAGTGACGTATGATTTTCAGCGACAGAGGCTCGTGGCACTGGTGGGTCCTGATAGAGCGAGACGTCGTACAGTTTGACTCACTGAAATCTTGGGCCGTACAGTGCGGCATAAAGCAGTCCTTTGCAACAGCCGAAAATGTGGCGTCACATTTATACTCCAAGGAAACCAATGAACTCATTGATTAGGGGAGACCAGGAACGGTTGTCTTACTTTTTGCTCTAGTGTATATTACTCATCATCCAAACATACTTCTAGGGACATTTGTGAATTAAATGAAAGCTCAGGATCTTGGCTTGAATTAAACTCACCTTTCTTTTTTATAATTCATTGTGATAAAAGGTTATGTACCTGTCAAAGACACTGACCCACTGAGACTACCTGCCCTATGTTGGGGTTGGTTGGCCCTATTAATTTCAATTGAGTTTTTGTTTAAAAATATTGTATAATATTGTGTAACTTTTATTATTATTAAAAAAACAAAGAATTAGATTTGGTTTAGAAATAAGTAATAATCAATCTTCCTTGTGTTCAACCCCTAAAATTTTGCAAAGTAATGTATTATTCTGGTGAGTGGTAAAGTCAAGGAATGAATAGTGCTGCAAAGTTTTGCCTTCAACAAAGCAATTAGTTTTATTTAATATAAATACAGAAAAAGTTAACCCAACATTGTTCCTGATGCTCAAAATGCAAGCAAATATATTGGGACTTTAATATGATTCCTCAGTTGATTTTCGGAACTATTATTTCAGCTAGCAGTGAGCAAACCAGTCCCAAGAGACAAAAGTTTATTAGCTAACACGTGGCTTTAGCTAGCTTAATAAATAATAATTCATGTTAGCTCAAATCAAAGCTCTCATCTTTCAATTATTAATTGTTGGTTTTTTTAAAGCTAATAACTTAAAAACTTTTAATGCAAAACATCTAAAAAAAAAATACTCTGGCCAGTAAAAAAAATACAACATTTATCCTCACCTCAGTGTTTTGTGTTTAAATCAAAAGATGAATAGTGCAAAATGACCAGATTAATAAGACACAGCCCTCTAGTGTAATGAGCAACGGGACAACCAACTCCGGTCTCCCCTACTAATGAAGTTCCTAGACTCTCTAATCAGCTCAAAACGTAAGGTATGAATTTAAAACGCTGCGACTCTCTGAATGTGTCCTGTAAATAGGCAGACAGATAAGGGTGTGAAGCAAAACAAACAGCAGTGATTCCAGATCAACCAGATTAGCAGTGAGGTGCAACAGGAAGCTGCAGAAAACTATGGGAACGAGGACATTTTCATTTCTCAGCTCAGGTCATCGTTGTTGTTTTTTTTCCATCAGGGCCATTTTTGGCTGCACCCCGCTGCTATGCTGAGCTTTTCTGGAAAACATACTGCTTGAATATTCCAGCAGCCTTCCCTACATGCACGCATCATGCAAAAAACCTGTTCCACAAAGTGTCTTTGTTTCTGTAACAGCGAGAAAAGGGCAATGATAGAAGATACGGAGAATGTCAAGGTTCTGTAAACACCCACTAGCACCGAACTGTCAGAACATCCTCCCTGTGTTTGCTTGTACCACGTACACGGAAACCGTCGTATGCATACAGTGGCACTGTTTGGAGACGTCCTCATTGGCGGGATGGTGAGAACGCGGCGAACGCTGGGAGCCGAACCCCGCCGGGAATCTGGTTCAGCGGTCAAAGGATGGAGGGACAAGCAGGCAGTGTTTCACTACAGTCAAAGATGGCATTGTTCTGGGTCCAGAACTGGAAACAAACGGGTCTGCTGGTTCACGTAAACCGTGATTTAGGGTTTCTGTGTCCTTTCTGCGAGCAGAAAAACCCAAAATGAGCTCTTGGCCTTTTTTACATTTTTTCCCAGAACAACCACAAGCTTTAGTGTATTCTACTGGGATTTTACATGTGGAACAAATAAAGTGAAAAAGAAAAATAATATGAGAATTGTTTTTAACATTTTAAATTAAGATCTGTATTTCTTTTCAGTCATTTCTTAGAACTACCACTCCAAGTCTGTCGTGGTGCGTCTCTACCAGGTTTACACATCCAGAGACCAAAGTTTTTGCCCATTTGTAAAATAGCTTAAGCTCAGTCGGATTAGATGGAGACCATCTGTGAATATCAATATTCAAGTATTGCCAGATATTTTTGACTAGGCCATTCTAACACACAAACGGGTTTTGAGACTGTAGGGATGACGCTGCAGTCGTCGGGTGTATCAGAGATGGACAAGAAGCTGAATCCAGAGAGCTGGTGGACCGCTTTGTGACATGGTGTGGAAACAATCGTCTCACCTTGAATGTGAACAAAACAAAGGAGATGATTGTAGATGTCAGAAGAAACAGGGATAAGTCAAACACTGTTTCCATCATGGGAGAAGAAGTGGAGGTGGTTGAGGAATATAAATACCTCGGAGTTAACCTTGACAACAAACTGGACTGGAGGCGCAACAGTGAAACCGTCTATAAGAAGGGACAGAGCAGACTGGACTTCTGGAGGAAGCTTAGGTCCTTCAAGGTTTGCAGCAAGATGCTGCAGATCTTCTACAAGTCTGTTGTGGAGAGTGTAATCTCTTCAGCCGTCATCTGTTGGGGTAGCAGCATCAGAGCCAGGGATTTAAAAAGGCTCAACAACCTGATAAAGAAGGTTCTGGTTCTGTTCTGGTTCTGTTCTGGGGACGACTGTGGAACATCTGGAGATGATAATGAAGAAGGATTCTTCATAATACCAAGAAAATGATGGACAACCCTGAGCATCCTCTTCATGAGACAGTCATACAACAACAGAGCGTCTTCAGTCGGAGGCTTCTTCAGTTTTGCTGCAACACAGACCGCTACAGGAAATCCTTCCTGCCCACAGCCATCATCATCTACAACAACTCCTTAAAGAATTAATTATGTGAGCTACAACACTTAATTTCCCTCTGAGATCAATAAAGCATTTTTGAATTTGAATATAATTTAATGTGCATTGAATCAAACCATTTATGCTTTGCATGAACACCAGAAAGTTAAGATTTGGTCTCACCTGACCAGAGCACCTTTTTTCCACATGTTTGCTGCGTCCCCTTCAAAGATTATAGAAAACTGCAAACAGCATTTCTTATGGCTTTTTTTATTCTTTCTTTAGTTCTTGTGTGGACAGATTTCCCCTACCTGATCCATACAGCTCCTCCAGAGTTACCAAGGGCTACAATTCCCAAAAACTCACTTTCTTTTTGGTTCTAAAGCTGTTCTAAATATTCAATACTTTATCATTTTTTAATTTCTCGAAAGAGCTCCATCTTAAGTAACACTAAACATTCTGTTTCAGTCATTCGAACTCTTTTACATCTGGACACGCAGCATGAAAGCTCTGGATTTGATCCAGGCTGGATAAGACATGTCAAGGCCGGGTGACTTGTGTCAGCTTTTGTTTCAATAGACGCATGCATGAATGCATGCATGCCGATGCATGTGACAAACTGACTGTATATGTCTGAGCACACTGTGAACACGTGGATGCTCTGACATGCTCAGAAAAAATCTATTTCGGCACCAATATATTCGAAAAACCCACCCTGTCTCTTTGCGCTTTTAAAACGTCGCTGCTTTCAATTGCCTCGCGGAAAACAAAGCGCCATCCTGCTGCAGAGAGTAAAGCAGCAGGATTCCTGCACATGTGCTTTTGTTTGGAACTGCAGCCTTGTCATAACTGGACGTTCATCACTCACACAAGCACGGTGAAAAGTCGCTGGCTCGGGGGGAACTGGACGGCAACGCTGGCACAAAGGAACTTTTGATTTGGTTATAAATACCGCAACATGAAAGAGAAGCCCAGCAGGGGAGGGGGGTAGAGGGCAAACCAGTGGGAGAGGGGGTCATCATCAACGTCAACGCCATCTTATATAGTGTGTCTGAGAATCGGTTATTGAGCTGTGATCGGAGCTGCACCAGGAGGACTAATGTGGCCAAAGAATTTTCTGCAGAACTAGCTAGCATGGCCAATTTGAAGTCACCATTTGAAAGATAAAATGTGAAAGTTCCAGAAGAACGGAAGTAAAATATGTTACCTGTCCTTTTAATCTGACAGCCCTGCAAGAATAAAAAGGTACAGAAAGTGGATGAATAGAGAGAAACCTTTTAACCCAAATATTACTAGTTTACCAATCCAGGTTACATATGGGTTATACGTTTCAACCAGCTCTTTGGTCACTTTAATGATAGACAGTCACTGTTTTATCACATTTTGGGGTTAAAACTAACCCAGTATGCTGGGTCAAATCCATACCTTCACACTGCAGTGTTGAATTAACACAAAATAACACTGCTGCATCCTAGGTGCACCAAGAAGCGTTACCACAAATCTTCCTCCCAGCAGCTGTTAGGCCCCATTACCACTGCTCCAGACAAAATCAATGTTTACATTGTTTACAACGTTTCTTCCATTTCAAATAACATTCGTGCTGTTATCCCACAACTCTTTTAATGAACAAATTAAGCTTTTGTAAATATATATATTTTAAATTATCCTACTCAGTTGCATATTCCTTTAGATCAGAGTATGCGGTTTTTATTAACTGAGGAATATTTTGGTGTTTTAATTATGTCCTTACCGTACTGTGTGTTAATGTTTTTAATGCAGATGTTTATATTTTGTTGTGTAAATCTACATGCTTCGATTGCCTGCCACTTTGTTGCTGAATGTTCCCTTAGCGGGACAGTAAAGGAAGTTTCCATGCTAGTAAACATGCACATTTTGTAAATATTTTAAAATTATCCTGCCCAGTTTCTCACATTTCCTGAACCGGAGTGTGCTATGTTTAATAACTGCATTTCTGTTTTGTAATTTTGCCCTTGTGTACAGTATATTATTCTGACTTCTGTTTGTTATATATTTGTGTGCATCTCTCACTTGGCTGCCATTAAACCTGAATTTTTCCAGTCTGGGACAATAAATTAAATTTCTATTCTATACCATATGGAGAACTTATCCTGCCTAAATAGACAATAACTGACGAAATGAATAGAAAGATAAAACTGTAAATAAATGAGATCATTTGAAAATAAATAAATACATAAAAATGAATAAATGAATGTGGAAAAAAGTATTAATTATGAGGAGATAGATAGATAGATAGATAGATAGATAGATAGATAGATAGATAGATAGATAGATAGATAGATAGATAGATAGATAGATAGATAGATAGATAGATAGATAGATAGATAGATAGATAGATAGATAGATAGATAGATAGATAGATAGATAGATAGATAGATAGATAGATAGATAGATAGATAGATAGATAGATAGATAGATAGATAGATAGATAGATAGATAGATAGATAGATAGATAGATAGATAGATAGATAGATAGATGAAATAAGCTGAAACATTTAGAAAAAATACATAGAGGTGATACATTTGAAAAGTAAAAGAATAAATAAATGTTGTCAGGCGTAATGAAGTTATTGAACCAAAATGCAGACTTGATAGCGGGAGGTTCATTGAATGCATCTCTTTAAAAAAGAAAAAGAAAGAAAGAAACTTACAAATAACAAGGATAACTGACATCTTGCTTCCAGGGGATCTTTTGAACAAGAATTAAAATTGAGAATCTGGGGGGAAAGACGGGGAGACCAGAGAGATGTGACTGAACATGAGCTGCTTAAATACTGCTGGTGAGTGAGGAATGACAAAAGAACCAGAGTGAAGCTTAATCAGGTGCAGACAGGAGAATTTCAGCTGGGGAGGAGGCAGAATGGCAGGGAAGACATAAACAGAACAGGGAAGGAAAAATAAAGGTGTAAATATAAAACAGAAGACCAGACAGAAAATAATCCTGAGTGCATAAAGTAAGACCTACACAGAGGGGCAACTAAGAATAATGAAATCCTAAATAAACAAGAACAGAGAAGCTTATTTGTTTAGCACAATTCATCTTACAGGACAATTCAAAGTGCTTTACATAAAACATCACAAGCATTACAGCAGGGTGCAGAAAAAGCAAAAGTGCAAGAATAAAAAGCATGATTTAAAATGAACTAAAGGAAAAAAAATGTCACGCTAATGAGAAACTCAAAGTAAAAGCACTAAAGGAAGGAGAAGAGGAAACAGAACGGAAGGAAAATAGAAGTATAAGCACAAGGTAGAAAGAAACTAATTGGAGACAAAATAATCCAAATGAGAGAGAAAAAGGAAAACAGAACAAACACAGAGGAGAATGAAAGATAAGAAAATAACTGGTAAAAAGATCAAAACAACCGAAAAACACTGAAACAAAAGTAGAAATATCTAACGAAACAGTTTATTTATTTTGTGTTTATTTATTTAGTCCATCAGTGCTCCAACATATATATATTCTGGGATTCATATATATCACTCATGCTTTTGCTGCAGCATGAGACGCGCAAATCATGTGTGTTTCTAATTTATGCGCATGCGCATTCATTTGTAATTCCCATGCAGACCGGTCTAACACAACAGGAGTTGTATCTTTGCATACAGTTACTGATTGGGGCCAGACGTCCCCCCTTTCACACCCCATCTACCCGCTGACTGAGTGGTTTAAAGTTTCCCTGCTCGGCCTCTGATTGGTCCGTGAAGTTTTCGCAGAGGGGAATAACTTCACAGGCAGCTCCGCGTTGAGGAGAGCGACAGAGGCGTCCTGTGGAGCGCGTCGGGTTTGGGACATGCAGAGGAATGGAGGCTGCCGGAGATAAGGCTGTAGGTTCATAGGCGAGCGTTCATAAGATTTGGAACATATATAAAGATATATTTTGATTTTGCATCCTCGTTGGTTGAAAATGCCTGGCTCTGGGCGCTGGATTTACGCAGCCTGGATCTTGCTTTTGAGCATTTTTCACTCGTGCTTTTCAAATTATTCTGAAGACCAGTGCAGCTGGAGAGGAAGGCAAGTATTTCTTTTTCTTTTACTTATACGACGTGTGCACACATAACCATTAGAGCCGGTAAAAATCCGATATGTTGCAGGTGGTTCTGGGTGCAGCGTGTTGAAACTTGCATCCGTAATTAAAATGTTTGCGCTGGCGCTGCTGTGCGCCTCTGGGCTGTCTGCAGGAGGCATCAGGGGTTGCAGACAGGCAGGACACGGCTGGATTCATTCAAACAAACAAATCATGGAAAAACACTTGAATTGGTCGTTTCATTTTATATCTTTAAAATCTTGTGAGATTTCCGTGAATTTTGCTCAAAACTTGGCCGTAATGAAGTTATGATAGGAACTCAAGCTATTTGCTCACAGATAGATCAGCCAACATGTGGCGCATTTACTATTTATTTATTTATTTATTGCTGTAGTTCTTCAGAAACCGATTGTTTTCTATTTTTGAAAAAAATACTTTAACTTTGTCTTGTGTTGGATGAAGCTGTACTTTTTCATAGCTGCACAGGGGTGGCTCCAAGGGGTGGAAAGTTGAGGGCCATCTTGGGATCAGACCCCCCTGCAATAATAAGCAGTTATAGGTAAAGTATGGATGGATAAATAAATATTAATTTAGCGCTTTCTCTCCCCCCTCACAGTGGTTTGTCCCAGCAGCAGGGCAGCGTGGAGCAGATCTCCCTCCACTGCTCTGAGGGAACCCTGGACTGGCTTTACCCCAAAGGAGCCCTGCGTCTCACCCTCACACCCCGCCTGGCCCCCATGGGGGCAGTGGGGGGCGGCGGGGGCAACTCCGGCGTCATCACGGCCTGCGTCAAGCCCTCGGAGCAGTTCCACGGGGCGCAGCTTTACCTGGAGAGGGACGGGCTACTTGAGCTCCTGGTGGGGGACAGGAGGGAATCATCCCCACCCCCGAGGGTGCGCTGCTTCAGCCGCACGCCTGGGGAGAGACTGGCCCTGTTCCTGCAGGCGACGCCCCATCAGGACATCAGCAGGAGGATCGCCTCCTTCCGTTATGAACTGAGGGGGGACTGGACGGCTCGCATGTCGCTGGACTCCAACTCCATCAGCAGGGAGGGTGAGTCAGAGGAAGCAAAACTATGATGCGCCGTTTGTAACAAAATATTTAGCTTCTTAACTAAATACACACTACACTGTACAACAGCTCATTGTGTGGAAGGTGATAATCATCATCATCCTACTTGTCTTAATTTTGATAACTGTACTTGGTTGTATATATTGTTTTTTGTCTTATTTATATTTGTTCTTGTTTATTATGGTGTTCTTGGTCTTACATGTGCGTATATTTCACTTACATATATTTTATTTACTGGTTTTGAGTGCTGCTGCACAAAGAAATTTCCCTCATGGGATTAATAAAATACTTTATCTATCTATTGAGCTAGCTAGCTAGTTAGTTAAGTAGCTAAATATTTAGATAAATTTTTAGCTTCTTAGCTAAACATTAAGTTAGCAAGCTAAATATTTAGCTTCTTAGCTAAATATTAAGTTAAAAAGCTAAATATTTAGCTTAATAGCTAAATATTAAGTTAGCAAGCTAAATATTTAACTTCTTAGCTAAATATTAAGTTAGCAAGCTAAATATTTAGCTTCTTAGCTAAATATTAAGTTAAAAAGCTAAATATTTAGCTTCATAGCTAAATATTAAGTTAGCAAGCTAAATATTTAACTTCTTAGCTAAATATTAAGTTAAAAAGCTAAATATTTAGCTTCTTAGCTAAATATTAAGTTAGCAAGCTAAATATTTAACTTCTTAGCTAAATATTAAGTTAAAAAGCTAAATATTTAGCTTCTTAGCTAAATATTAAGTTAGCAAGCTAAATATTTAACTTCTTAACTAAATATTAAGTTAAAAAGCTAAATATTTAGCTTCTTAGCTAAATATTAAGTTAGCAAGCTAAATATTTAACTTCTTAGCTAAATATTAAGTTAGCAAGCTAAATATTTAGCTTCTTAGCTAAATATTAAGTTAGCAAGCTAAATATTTATCTCCAAAACATTTAGTTAAGAAGCTAAATATTTAGCTTAATATTTAGCTTCTTAGCTAAATATTAATTTAGCAAGCTAAATATTTATTTTACAAGCTAAATATTTAGTTTACAAGCTAAATATTTAATTTGCTAACTTATATAGCTCTAAACTGAGTATTTAGTTAAGAAGCTAAATATTTGCAAAGTAAGTATTTAGCTTCTTAAGGAAATATTTATTTTGGAGCTAAATATTTAGTTTGTGAACTAAAGAATTAGCTCGCAAATGAAATATTTCGTTATAAACTGTGACATAAATTATTGAATAGCATGGTGAAAATATGACTTAGAAAAATAAACTCCCATTTTCTTTCTCTTATGACCGGCTAATTAATTCAAATCATTGGTGTTAATTTCTGACTGTGTAACTTTTCAAACGGCATCCCATGCGAAACCAGCAAATTTTGGATATGGCTTATAAAATGTTGTTTTTCATACTGAACCAATGTGACATTTAGGAGATGTCATATTTCCCTGCATGCATCTTTCGCTACGGATTTGATGAGGTCTATGTGGGCTTTAACGCCGGGTGCAGAGAGGGGAGGAAGTAGCCAAACTTTCCCCAGAGGCGGGTTGGTTTGGAGCTGCAGAGCTGGGAGGAATGAGGGGGGGGGGCACAAAAGCACAGTATGTGGGGGCTCTCTCAGGAGTCCGGAGCCCTTTGAATGAGTGCCGCATGAGTATTCTGGGATTACTCCAGTGGCCTAGGCAACACAGAGGCCTCTGCCCAGCTGAGATGCTTCTCTCCTTTGTTGAACTGCCTCTCTGTGGGGGAACTTGTCTGTAGGAGCCCTCCAACCCCCATCTACTCCCACATATACACATTCTTATTAGGATGGAAAAAAAAGGGGTTTTCAGGGGGGCTTGAGAGGAAGGAATCCCATTTATCAAGAAGTTTTCCCTGAAGAGGGGAAGGTTTGTGGGGTGGTGAAGTGAACTTTAAAAAAGTTCAGTCTTTCTTCTTCAAGCCACAGTTTAACCGTGCATGAAGCCTGTTAGGTATTATCAATAAATCTAACCATGCATAACTGTGTTTTTAAGCGTAATTCTGTACAGCATCTCACTTTTATTAAAAGGCAGAGCAGAGTTTTCTGGGAAGTAGGATTGTGACGTTCCCTCGCTCCCGTCCCCTCAGCCCTGGTTTAGACTTTAAGGAGGTCTGATTCTCTGTCGGAGGATTCTCTCACACCTAAAAGCTCCTTCGGTCCTCCTCTGCCTCGATTTAAAAAAAAAAAAAAATCTGCAGCTGTCTGTTTTACACCAGCGTTATTAACTCAGATTCCAGTGAGTCTGACATGTTCACGACATCTTTGATTTCCAGGGGATTTGCATATAGGTGTTTATTTCATTTTGGCAGTTCAGAGTCTCGACAGATGTCATTAACTGGCTCTCCTGCTCCTTGTTGTCTCTTCAGATGCCTGCCGGCCGTGCAACAACACGGAGATCCTGATGGCTGTTTGCACCAGCGACTTCGGTAAGTTACCAGAAATCCAACCTGGCGTAATTACAACAATTAGAAAACAAAACTCGCTGCCATTAAAGGAGTAGCTGAGGATTTTAGAAGTGAAAAACATCCTGCTCTTCAAGCAAAAGCTATTTTATAAACATTTGTTTGTTTTTAGCGGTTTGTAAACAGAAGCCAGTGACTGATGGTGCGTTCCATTAACCTGGGAAGTCTGAACTCTGAGCTGAGTTTGATGACACGCCCGAGTAAACGGCGTTCCAGTTAACGTAGTCGGATAGGTTGGGGAATCCAATATGGCGACGCCTAGGTAGCAATCATTGGTAGTACCTCTTATAAATATCGTTTTAAACCATACTTCCCATATGCAAACACCGCTTTTATTTTGTTAAAATTGATTTTAGACGCGATCTTACAAGTGTGTCTAGTAAAATAAACACGTTGAAAGTCAAAATCGGAACAAGAAAAATTTCCGAGCGGGAAGTCCAACTTCCGGGGACGTTCCAGTTGATTTTCCCACTTGGAAGTCAGAATTTCTGAGTTCTAACTACAAATGGAACGCACCATATTTACACAGGAAATGTAGGTTGGAGGCTGTGCGCCACCACAGAAAGGTTAAAGCATTTTAGGTCTGAATAACTGTCTCACGTAAAAGTAAAGCAGCTCCGCCCTCCCCCTTCTGTTGCTGCACACTGCCGGTCAGCTGGCTTAAAGAAGGCTAGTTCTCCTTTCACCCATGAAAGACAAATTCACGATTTTGGAAATATATCCGGTCGTAAACAAACTCAGTGAGTCAACTAAAAGATTGCCATGTATAGTTATTATTAAAGCCACCAGCAGGAGGCGGAAAAAAAACAAAACACAAACGGATATTTAATGGCGAAGATGGCTACAAAATATTTTAATTATGGATAAACTACAAAAGCACTCGGAGAGTGCAGACCTCCGCAATGTTGTGATCCAATTCTAACCTTTTTAGATTCCTTGACCAGGGATGTAAGAAAATATCGATACGCGGATATATCACAATATTCTATGTCATGATATTGTGTCGATATTTAAAAGCAATGTATCTATTTTTATTTTAAGAATTTGAATGGAACAATTAATGAGGACAGTAATTTTTGTAGTAAAACTAAACGTATAACTAGTAGTTTGTGGCTGTTTTCACCTTCTTCGTTCCAGTGGATCAACTAGATCTAGTAATAAAACTAAATGTGTTAAAGTATGAAACAGGTTGGAGTGTTTAGAACGCTGTCACAGTTTTTCTACAGTTAAATTCAGTTTTTTTTAAAATCACAATATATAGTCTAACTCACAGTATTGCAATATATCGTATTGTCCCCCCTGTATTGTGATAAATATCTTATCACCAGTTTCTTGCCAATACACATCCCTATCTTTGACTATGAAAACACACATTTAGCAGCTGGATTCACATGGATATCATTATTAGTTCAGTAGTTATTCACAAAAATTACTTTTTCTATAATGGCGGTTTTCCGATCACCCCCAAATTCTAATCACTTGTTCCTGGCCCAATTGCAGACATTTCCTCAAATGAAAATTTCATCAAAATCCACCTATAACGTTTTGAATTATGGTGCTAACAGACAAACAAACAAACCCTGGCGAAAAAACATAAACTTATTGGCGAAGGTAAAAGTGCAAGCAGAAAAGCACGAATTGGTTCCACTGCAGGTACAAAATGACGAAGGGGCAAATTGTCCTGGAGCCGATCATCTTCAGAAATGGCTGATGTCTAATATTATGTTTATTTTTAAATACACAAAAAAAAGAAGGAGAGGTTTACAGAGATATAATTGTGTGGTGCAACTCCAACTGTTGGAAAAAAACCGTTTGGTCCAAAAGAGAGAGAAAATGTCCCTTTAAATGAGGAGACTGTCATATTTTTAAGGAGTGAGGACCCAAAAGAAGTAAAAATAAAGAAAAAGGAATTTAATCAACAAGAAAAGTCACAAGCTTACAAACAATTCAAGGCGAGCCAGGAAAACCAGGAAACAGACAGGGAAGAATGATGACGAATCAGCGAGTAGTGACTGAATGAGAGCTGAATATATACGGAGGAGGGAATGAGGAAGTGACAGAGAAGACCAAGGACTAATTATTAAAAGCAGATGCAGGTGAGGGCAATGAGTGAAACTGGGTCAAGAACAGAGAATAACCTAACATGATAATAAAACTAAATAAGGAAAAACTAACACAAACACCTAAGAACTATGACCGAGACGTTCTGCTGGCAACAACTGTGAGATTATAGTGCAGGCCATAGGGTTTTTTTTATGAGTTCGTAATCAGCGAGAAGACGTTCAGCACTTGACAGAAGCACGTTTTTCTTTTATTCCATTGCCGTTTTGAGAAAATGAGCATGCTGTTTTTCAACAGTTGTCCGAGGCAACATCCGGTCGGTGGGGGAGGACGAAACCTTACGCGCAGCCGTGATCAAGGTCAGCGCCACCCGCGTCTTTCGTCAGAAGTACACCCTGTTCACCGGCAACAGTCGGCTGGCCAGCCCCGGCGAGATACGGACCCTGCTTCAGTGTGGCGTCAGGCCGGGACCCGGCAGCTTCCTCTTCACCGGCAGGGTGCACTTCGGAGACGCCTGGCTGGGCTGCGCGCCGCGCTACAAGGACTTCCAGAGGACTTACACTCTGGCCAAAGCGGCTCAGCAGATCCCCTGTGAACTGCCCGTAGACTGAGAAGCTCTGGTGCGGCTCGTCTACCCTGCAGAATGAGAAACATGGCGCTGACAGCCAGGCTAGACTCCGCCCTGATCAGGAAGAGGCCGCAGCGTGCAAATGAAGGCCGTTGTGGCCACCAACCGATGTGCAATCGGCAGTCATGGTCCAAAAGACAGAGAAGGGTCATGACTTCCTGAACATGGATGAAAGGGATTCGTGTCGTCTGAGGCTCATCGGTTTAAAACTCAGGAAATCTGTGAAAATTCCCACATAAATATTAATGTCTGTCCTCTTAAAGCCACGCCTCCAGACAGGCGTGGCTCAGAACGTTTCCTTCAGTTTTTTCGCTTGGATAATGTAAGATCATGTGGGACAGCTATGTTCAGAAGCTTGTGTTGTCCTCTCATCGTGGAGGTTATATATATATATATATATATATATATATATATATATATATATATATATAAAAACCTCATGAAAGAAATCATTGAACACCATTTGCACTCATAAAGGAAAAAGGGAATGGCCTGGAGAGCTGCAAGCACTGAAAACCAAATGAGAAAAGCAATTATATGTAGCATAGATGAGCAACTGAGAATTTAATATATGTACAGATATTGTGAGAGCGGCTAATGTTGCCAGGTTTTGCTTTCACGGATTTGAGAAGTATATTGACTGGGTAGTAGAAAGGTTTACTTTCTATAGCAAACAATCTGTCAACAAAACCTATATGGAGATTGGCCAAAGCAGCCATAAATCTGATTATTTTCAAAGAATCAGCAAATATTTATGAAGCAAAAGACAACTGCTATTCATAACGGAAGTCCAGCTGGAATAAACAATACAATGGAAATAAAAATATATTTTGGAAGGCACATGCATTGATCCTCAAAACAAAAATGTGTGATATTGGCTGTTGGCACTGAAATTCCTTCTTTTTTTTTTTTTTCTTCATCAGTGAACCCAACTAAGTGCTAGCAGGTGTAGAAGCTAGCTGAGTGAAGACGACTTGGAGGACCTGTTTATTTTCTGCAACATAATGTTTTGTGTTTTATTCTGGCTGCTAGAGAGACCAAGGCTTTGAGTAGATAACAGGAAGGCTGAACGCCGTTGGAGCTTTCATGCTGGAAATGTTAGGCCCCGTCCACACGGGAACATTTTTTACCTGCTTGTATCCAAACAATTTTAAGGTGACCCTAAACGTTTTGTTTAACCCTTTGCAGTCCCTGACCTATAACCCCAAACGCATCGTACACAACAACAACGAGGGCGGCTTGGGTGCTCGTCTTGTAGTTTACAAATTTTATAATCTGAGGTGACACGGAGAAGAAGCCCAACTTTGTTCCCACGCCACACAAAGACTCCACTCACATGTTTCATATTCTTGTTTTCTTGTTGCGTTTACCGCTAACGTCGCGTGGAGGCTTTAGGCACATGCCCCATATTCACATGTTTAGCGCCACTTACACGTCTGAAGGAGTAAAAATATTGTTTTGGGCCATTCCCTGTGTTGACATGTGGTTAAAAACATTTCTGGAAACTCTCAAAAAATAAAAAGAAAGAAAATGTCCCCGTGTGGACGGGACCTCGGAGTCACAGTAATTCTTAAGGGAACACCTGTCTTAGGAAGTTTATAAATGCTAACTATGCTAACCACTAATTGAAAATGCAAAATACAGATGTTCTTATTTTTAAATATGAATGAAAACTTTAGCTTTACAGTCACTTCTCTCTCGCACACAGTGTGACATCACCTCTGCTCTTTAAACGATCAATGAGCTCTCACACCTGGAAAGATGAAATAAATTATGTTGAATTCTGCTCTTATGTCTTATATGATCGGTCGCATCTCTAGTTTTAATGCTGTACGGAAGTGATCCAGGTTTCATGCGCACTCAACCATCAAGGAGAAAAGGTTCACGCCAAATTACCGTAATAAAGTTGTATGCCTAAAATGCATATACTGCCATTTTGTTTTTCTGATGTGAATTTATGTTAATATCAGACTGAATGTAAATATGTTCATAAGAAATTTTATAAAGAAAGAAACAAAAAAATATTGTGACAGTATTGTGGGTTATTTTTATGTTATGTTTTGTGCTATTAAAATATTCTCTAAAATATTCTCGCTGGTGTTTTGGATCTGTGTCTCTAATATCAGGCTCTGCTTGCACTACACCCGGAGTCTGAAAGCTTTCCTCCACGGTAAAAGTTTCTCAGGCATAAGTCACTTCAAGTAGCCATGAATCAGATTCCTGAAAGCCCGGAACAAACGTGGTGCCTGTGAGAAGGAGAAGGCCTGAAAGGAGGAAGAGATTTAGGGACTGTTCGGCACTCAGGCGGGCGGAGGGCACTGGGTTGGGGTGGGTTGGGGTGGGCGGTTGGAGTTTGGATTGGGAAGGAGGTTGAAAACAACAGTTGGAATCCTCTTGTCCACAGCCTCCCTTATTCAGGATTCAGGAAGCAATAAATTGCCGTTAAGGGAGTGGTGTGGCAGACCGGACTGGGCCGAAGTTGCCCCACAGTCGCTCGCTTCATCCTGACCACGCGTGCACAATGAAAGCACGGCCTTTTCTGCTTTCAATCTTCACACTTTCTGCTGTGGGCTGCAGAAACACCAAGCGTATCCACCTTACATTTTCCAAAAACCTTTACGAGAAGCTCACCACCTGTCTCTTCGTGTTGCATTAAACCTCAGTAAAAACCTGAGATTCACGGCGTGCGGCAAAGCTGCTCTGTGATACAGCAGCTGGGAAGATTTACACGGTGTTTAAGTCTAAAGGATCACAAAAGCTTGACGGGCGTCCTGGAACTGGCCGACCTGAACTCCTGTTTGTGGCGTCTGGATCGGGAGCTGACGAGAGGGAACCTCCCCAGCCATTTATTACCTCGGTGCCCCTTCAAAGCATCCTGTATGGGTGGGGGGCTGCAGACATGCACACCCCCCTCCCCTCCAGCCTGACTGAAGTTACTGCTGCAGTCTGATAAGCCAAAACAAAGACCAACTGATTGTAGCCCCTCACCTAATATATCATGTGACATTTTGACAAAGCCGAACTTCCTGCATTATTGTCTTTTCGTTGAGACCCCCTCCTGAGTTTATGTCAATGTTGTCGACGTTGCAAAGGTTTGCAGCTTGTTTTGCACGTGTCAGAGAAAAGCTTTTGTTTTAATCTGTAACTGCAGAAAATGTTGGTTTTAGGATATTTCTCAAAGATCCTGAAAATGTACTTCTTCCAGTTTCTCCTGCGGTGCCTACATTCATCAGCTTTCTGCAGATTCCTCTTGTCTTTGCTTTATTCTTTCCTTATTTGTGGCTGAGGAGACAAGTGAACATGGGAAAGCAGGAAACACTGAGAAACTGAGATTCTGATGCAGAAGGAGAGAGTTGTTTTGGGTGTAGACATGCATCGACCCTGTGGGAGTCTGAAGGGAAAACAGTCGGAGACAAAGCTCCAGAGATGAGAGGCGAGATGGGAAAGGTGCTCCTTAACACAGTGAAGGACAATGCTACTTTTTCAGCTTATCCAACCATATAAACGCTCATAAATCGAACTGTTTTAAAATGTTGCAAACATCTGTGTCTGCAGCTACTTGATCCATCCTTACTGACCTACAGAACCTACAGACCTACAGAAGCAGCTTTCAGTTTCTATGCTCCTCTAATCTGGAACGAACTTCCAGAAAACTGCAAAGCTGCTGAAACTCTGAGTTCTTTAAAATCACAACTAAAAACGTATCTGTTTGGAGCTGCCTTTGAGTAATGCTTTCATGTATCATGTTTTGTGTGTGCCTATTCTTCTTGTTTAACTGTTGTTTTTACATGATATGCCTTGTAATGGCTTGATGGATCTGTGTATGCATCTTGCTTCATTGCTGTTTTTACTTTATATGCTTTATCTGTGTTTTACTGCTATTTTTACATAACTGTAAAGTGGAAGGAAAATTATGCACGGTTTCTAAAAATCTGAAAAGTGTATGCATTTGTCATCAGCCCCATTCGTTTTGATACCCTTAAATAAAGTCCAGGGATATAAGGGGCCGTTTGTAAATATTTAGCTTGGAGCTACATCTAGCTAGCAAGTTTATATTTAATTTGTTAACTACATACTTAGTTTGGAGCTAGATATTTAGCTTCCTAACTAAATATTTAATTTACAAACTACATATTTAGCTAGAAGGTTTAGCTTGATAACTAAATATTTAGCTTCAAATGAAAGATTAAGACTGGAGCGGAGATTCTCCCACAACGACCCTAAACATACTGCCAAAGCTGTGACTATAATAGGCGCGTTTCCACTATCGGAAACTTCAGGGTAATTTGATATGCGCTAACCAACAGATAGAGATAAATATTTAGCTTGCTAACTAAATATTTAGTTTAGAGCTATTCAAAGCTAAATATTTAGCTCGCAAACTAGGCTAAATATTTATCTAGCAAATTTAGACTGCTAGCTAAATACTGAGCTTCAAACTAAAGCTTAAGACTGGAGCGGAGATTCTCCCACAGCGACCCTAAACATACAGCCAAACTGAGAATCTGTGGTACGACTAAAAATTTAGCTTGCTAACTAAAACAAGTTTAGCTTGCTAGCTAAATATTTAGCTTGCTAGCTAAATATTTAGCTTGCTAACTAAAGCAAGTTTAGCTTGCTAGCTAAATATTTAGTTTGCTAACTAAAGCAAGTTTAGCTTGCTAGCTAAATATTTAGTTTAGAGTTAAATATTTAGTTTGCTAACTAAAGCAAGTTTAGCTTGCTAGCTAAATATTTAGTTTAGAGTTAAATATGTAGTTTGCTAACTAGAGCAAGTTTAGCTTGCTAGCTAAATATTTAGTTTGCTAACTAAAGCAAGTTTAGCTTGCTAGCTAAATATTAAGTTTAGAGTTAAATATTTAGTTTGCTAACTAAAGCAAGTTTAGCTTGCTAGCTAAATATTTAGTTTAGAGTTAAATATTTAGTTTGCTAACTAAAGCAAGTTTAGCTTGCTAGCTAAATATTTAGTTTAGAGTTAAATATTTAGTTTGCTAACTAAAGCAAGTTTAGCTTGCTAGCTAAATATTTAGCTTGGTAACTAAAGCAAGTTTTGCTTGCTAGCTAAATATTTAGTTTAGAGTTAAATATTTAATTTGCTAACTAAAGTAAGTTTAGCTTGCTAGCTAAATATTTAGTTTAGAGTTAAATATTTAGTTTATGTCAGGGTTAAAACCCTTATTCACTCAAAACATATTCAAGTGTGGAATTGGCTCAGTCAAAGTCGAGGCCTCAATAAAACTGAGAATCTGTGGTAAGACTTGAAATCGATGTTCACAGACACTCTCCGTCCAATCAGGCTGAGCTTAAGTTATTTTTTGCAAAGATCTGGCGGAGACACATCCCAAAAGACTTGCAGCTCTAATTCAATTCAAATTCAAAAATAATCCCAGAGGGAAATTAAGTACAGGTCAAAAAATTGCAATTTTCCTCAAGAAAAAAGAGGAACCAATGTACAAAAAAAAAAAAAAATGGCAACAAAACATCCAAAGAATATTGACTCATTCAAATGCATGGCACGCTTTTCAGATTTTTATTTGTAAGAAGGTTTGACTAACATGACTCCTTTTTCTCCCGTTTCACAGCCACTTTGTGTTGGTCTGTCCTATAAAATCCCAACAATACATGGAAGTTTATGGTTGTCAAGGAACAAAATGGGAAAGATTATATGGGGCGTGAATACCTTGCCAGGCTCTGTATTGATTTTTTATCAAATAAAAAGACAATGCTGTCTGATACATGCTGTTTGTGACACACTGTTTATTCTCTGGCCTCTCGTATCAGAAACCATCCAACCTGTTGATAGATTCATTTCTATCTCCTCCATTTTTAAAAATCATTTAAGAAACAACTGAGCTTCTGAGGCTGATCCGTCTGGATCTTTCTCAAGTGGAACTGTCCAGTCATGGTTCCACCATGTAATGTTTCCCACAGCTTTGTCCACAGCTGCTTGTTTCTGGTGTGAATCCAAAACGGCCATCACCATGCTCACATGCTAATCTCTTCCTCCGAGCCAGAAACCACTTTAGGTTTTTACATGAGTGATTTTCCGCAGCTCTTTGGTTTCTTTCTGTTCTTCTCGGTGATTCATTCTCGCTCCATTAGAGCCAGTGACCCTGAGACCATTTCAGTCGTAAAACAACTGTCTTCACTTTAAGCCCTACTCTTATAACCCGATAGTGACTGCATGTTTTAATCATAGACTGTATGCAGCTTTCGTTTGAAACCACAAATTGAGAAGGCATACAGGAGGGGACCAGAGCCAGCATTAAGTTTCAGACTCCGATTCGAGGCACAAAAGTAAAAGCTTTTAAACTCAACCTAGACTCATGTCCTTAAGACTTGAGCCTTATCTTGGACTTGGAAAAACTGACTTGTGAACATCTCTGTGAGGTAATGTAAGGGTGCATCCGAAATATGTATTTTATTTAGTGAATTCATGTGGAAATCATTCCACTGGTGGCAAATTAAATATTTCCTTCGAGTAAGACTTGGGTTAGGGAAGGGCCCTTTGTCGATATTTTAACGGCTTTGCACATTAATGCATATGGTAACCTGTTTAAATCATGCTAATTTGTTGATGCAGCTTGGCAGAGATGGGGACTTGAGACTTGATGACTTGGACTTGAGTCGACTCAAGTCGCTGTTTTTATGACTTGTGACTTGACTTGAAAAAAATAAAATACTTGTGACTTGACTTGAAAAAAATAAAATACTTGCGACTTGACTTGGACTTGGAAGTTAAAGACTCGGGACTTGACTTGACTTGAAACACGATGACTTGAATGACTTGAGTGTAATTATTATTATTATTCACATCATGTTCATCATGTTTTCAGTTTGAATGACGTTTTTCATATTTAAAATGCTGGATAGTCGAACATAGACTTTTAATTTAAAATCGGCTTGCCGTGTCAATCAGCCCCGCCCTCTCTACGCTGGCTACCCTAGTAGGTCTCCACGCCAGTGCCCAGTACTGACAGACGTCAACATGTCAGCCGTACCTAAGGTCATCACCTTTGGGTATAAGGATTTTTGTCAAGAGCGGAAACGACGAACAGCAGCTTGCAAGACGTGCAATATCAAAATCACCGACAGTCTGACGACAACATCAAATTTCGTCCGACATTTGAAGACCCATTCGGCCCAGTAAGTGCTTGCCGATTTAATTAATATCAGAGCCTGTTTACATTGTCTGCTTAGTTGGTATTTTAGCTAATGTTAGCTTCATATGACAGTGAGGAGTGGGGGATTAGCTTGTCTTGGGTAAACTGCGCCGTCACACATTCAATCAATTATACTTTAAAAAAATTATTCTCTTCATAAGTGCTTGTCAATTTGTTATTAATCCTTTCCCCGCCATTGACGAGGTTTTCCGTCAATTAAAATGTAATAAAATGAATGAAATGAATGTAATGAAATAAAATATCAATTATTATTATCAAGAGGAGCCTTATATTCATAAAGCTCCCCTTGGTAAAGCAAATCTGCTCAGCACAACATGGCATACAGACCACCATTCTGCTTACTATAATGCCGGACAGGACAAGAGGAAAGAAAGAAAGAAAAATAAATATTAGCTGTTATTTGTTTTCATTGTTTTTTTCAACTCCATGTTCAAAAATCATTTCATTTGGCATGTTTGTGTTATCAATAAATAATTTTATGATGTTATTACTGAGGTATTTTCTGAAAATGAGTATTTACAAAGCAAATCCAAACTATATTTTTAACATGTTGGGGACATTGGCCATTGGTCTTTTCACTTTATTAAGATCATATTCTGCAGGTAAAATTACAATGATGTGACTTGACTTGAACTTGACTTGACTTATTACAGGACTTGACTTGACTTGA
This sequence comes from Valencia hispanica, assembly GCA_963556495.2. Taxonomy (NCBI): domain Eukaryota; kingdom Metazoa; phylum Chordata; class Actinopteri; order Cyprinodontiformes; family Valenciidae; genus Valencia; species Valencia hispanica. The sequence goes on along the minus strand of OY747721.1, from coordinate 4,537,506 downwards.
CATAACCTGTGACTCGACTTGACATGCCCAAAAAAAATAAAAAATACTCGGGACTTACTTCAAACTTGAAGGTTAAGACTTGAGACTTGCACATGTGTGACTTGGTCCCATCTCTGCAGCTTGGGAAGCTGAAAAACCAAGAATTATTGCTATACTTTACAGGCTATTGGCTGGTGTTTCCACCTCAGCCAATCCAGGAGCTCCTTTCATTTTCCAATATTTTGTTGTATCCCTGAGAGTGGAGAAAGTTATCTTCTGTGGTAGTACTAAGATGGCTTCCACTGTGCGTATTATTGGTGTATTTGGTGATTAAACTGTTAAAATAGGCGGTCATAAATGTTTTTAGGGGGTCTCAAGTATTTGCAAATTTCAGTTGAATGGCACCGTAATGTTACCACCATAGTATGAAGGACTAAAATTGATAATAAATAAACACATACATTTTTTTGTCCTTATATTTAAATATTTATTTATTTGTTCACTAATTTCCATATATATTTATTATTTTATTATTTACATTTTATTTCTTCATATTTTTATTATTTATATCCACTTTTATTTATTCATTCATTTTTTAAATGTATTTGCTCATTTATGTATTTCCAAATTTATTTATTTCCATTTTCTTTTCTCATTAATTATTTATTTCCACGTTTATTTATTTTTAAATAATATTTGTCGTTTTAACCTATTTGTATATATATATATATATCATTTTTTTGTATATGTTGGCTTATTCATAAATATAATTATTTATATTCTCAATTTTATTTACTCATATTCCTTATTTACTCATATATTTATTGATTTTTTTACTTATTAATTTATCTTCAAATTACATCATTTATTTATTTACATTTTTTTTTTTTTTTTTTTTTTGGCAGGATAAGCCCTCCATACTGATCAAGCAAGCACTAGCCTCCATGATCTGTTCCTCCCTTGAGGGGAAACATTTTAGGAAAGGTAAGGACTTACATTGCTCTGTGGTTAGCAATGAGCTAAAAGCCACTATCCATAACTAGATCAACACAAAACAGTGAATAATTTTGAAATGGAAGGCAATTATACATAGGTTCAAAAAGTTTAAAGTGGTACTAGTGCTGCAGCTCTTTTGGAGAATCGCTCTGCCAATTTTGTACATCTATAGACTGAAATTCTCCCCACTTCTTGACTGCATTACCAGAATCTCCGAACATCAAGCTTCAAGTCCTCCCACCTGTTCTCCACCATATTTAAGTCTGGACTTTGACTAGGCTGTTCTAACCCATGAATCTGATTTGATCAAAACCATCCCATAATATCTCTGGCTACATCTTCAGGCTGGTTTTCCTGCAGGAAGGTGAACCTCCACCCCAGTCTCAACAGGTTTTCTTACAGGATCCTCCAGGATTTAGCTCCATCCATCTTTCCATCAACTCTGACCGGATTCCCTATCCCTGCTGAAGAAAAGCATCCACACAGCATGATGTTGCCACCACCATGTTTCACTGTGGCGATGAGGTGTTCAGGTGCCCCAGAGTGAAGCAGGTTGAATACAAATGGCACATCACACTGCTCATAGTTTTACTTTTTATTTTTTAATTAATACTATTTAAAAAATCCCGTCACAATCTATTTTTTCTCATCAATTTTTAAAATGACGATAATAAAATATTCAGTAGTAATTAGTAGTTTAAATTTCAGTCATTATAATTAATATTTAATCCTAACAAACTGAACAGGGAGAATCCAGCAGATTAATGAGCTACATGTATAAATTATGAACATTTCACTGGTATTACGAGCGCCACTTCAGCCAAAGTTTTGAAATCAGCGAACATTTCTCCAGTTAAAATGATCACAATTCGGCACGATTCTCTGAATGGCAGCTTTCCTGATTGTTTCAGAGGGAGGAAATCCCACAGCATGCGCTCCTTCTGCATGTGTGGTTAAGCTGCAGCGATCTGTCACCACCGGTCGGCAGTCACCGACTCGCTCCAAGGCCTCAGTAACTCTACAAACGTGCTCTCAGCTCCCGGTTAGGGAGATGCATTTAATTTTTTTTATTATTATATTTTTTTTGATGGATTCAGTTACCTGAACTAAATGACTGAAGTTGAACATGTTTGCGCATCTGTACCAAGTGGTCGGGTGGGGGGGAGATTTTTCTGTCAGCATTTAAAAAAAAAAAACAAAAAAAAAAAAAACGCAACACCTGCCTAATCTAACACATGAAATCCTAATTTAATACATTTAAGTTTGTGATTTTATTTGTGACATTGGAAAAATTCAAAAGGTTTTAATACTTTTTCAAGACACCGTGTGCGTAAAGAGTGTCGTCTGTAAGCAGAGAGCCGCTGGGAGAAAATTACGGTGAGCTGGAGAGGTCAAGGTAGAAAAGGGAACAAGTCCAAAAGCATGTTTATGGGCCATATTATCCCGTTGAAGTGCTGAGGGGAGGAGAGCAGGGAGCCTCCTTTGTTCCTCAAGAGTCTGCAGATGGCTGTAATCCCCTCCAAAATGTGCGGTGAAAATCCATCACGACCGGGTGGACATGATGCACGGGTGTGGAGGTGGAGGTGGTCGAAGCACAAGCCGGGGTCAATCAAGGGGCTTTGCTCCCCCCCCCCCCCCCCCCGCCAAAAAACGCAACCCAAACGATTGTGGAGCAGCAGAGAGGAGATGAGCTGCAGCCCCCTCCTCTGAAGGCCTGGCTTTCTAACTCACAGCTGCCATCGCTCTGCATCCGGACCCTGACATCGGCTGAAGGGGAACACATCCACAGGCATGCTTCGATCCACTGAAGTAAATGAGCTGCAGCATTCCTGATACACAATATAGAAAGTGTTTGCTGATGTGACATAGTCTAGAAGTCCTCTCCATTATGGGTTTCTATTAAGTTAGTTTGTTTGGCACATTTCATCAACAAGTTGCTTCAAGGTGATGATGACAATAATAACAATGAATTCAATTTATATAGTGCGTTTTGAGGCTCTCAAAACATTTTACGACTCTATTATTGATTCACTCTCACAGTAGTGGAAGCAAGCTATGGTTGTAGCCACAGCTGCCCTGGGGCAGACTGACAGAAGCAAGGCTGCCATTTCATGCCATCAGCCCTTCTGGCCAACACCAGTAGGCAAGGAGGTTGAAGTCTCTTGCCCAAGGACACAACTGCATGTAGCAGGAGGAAGCCGGAATCGAACCTGCGGTAACAGGGTCGCAGGTCCGACAACTCTACCACTGAGCCACAGCCCCAAAAAACCCCAATAAACAAATAAAAAAGGAAACCGTACATCACGGTGCCAAAATAAAGAGAGGAAATTTAAAAAGAAAGTGCAATCCAGACTAGAATTAACGATGTTCCAGGGATTATAGATCAAAGGCAGCTCTAAACAAATGGGGTTTTAGCCTTGATTCAAAGGAACTCAGTGTTTCAGCATTTATGCAGTTTTCTGGAAGTTTGTTCCAGATTAAAGGAGCATAAAAACTAAATGTTGCCTTCCATGTTTTGTTCTGACTCTAAGGTAGACTTGAACCAGGAGACATAAGTGGTCTGGAAGGTTGATACGACAACACATCTTCAACTTTGGTGCTAAGCTATTCAATGATTTATAAACTAGTAGAAGTATTTAGAAGTCTTCTCTGAGCTACAGGGAGCCAGTGTAAGGACTTTAGAACTGGGGTGATGGGCTCTACTTTCCTGGTTCTAGTGAGGAAGACTGAATAATCAATTCGACTAAACATAAATGCATGGAGGGATTTTTCAAGGTCCTGCTGCGACATTAGTGCTCTTGTCCTAGAAATGTTCTTCAGGTGATAGAAGGCTGACCTTCTTATTGCTTTTATGTGACCTTTATTCAATTGAAGAAAATTATGGCACATCCATCTATTTGTTTGATTTATGCATCTGCTTAACGTCTGCATGGGTTCAAACTCACCTGGAGTAATTGTAATTTAAAGCTGAGTATCATCTGCATAGTTAGGGCAATTAATCTCATTGCTTGTTATAATCTGAGCTAGTGGGAGCATGTAGAATTAGGAGGTACCCAGGAAGGAGCCCTGAGGAACCCCATATGGGATTTATGACTTTCTTCGTGTCAGAGAAGTCCCTCTTCTTTAGGTAAGACTCGAACCAGTCGAGTACTGTACCAGAAAGTCTGACCCAGCTCTCCAGTCACTTCGATAATATGTCATAGTCAACAGTGTAGAGGTCATTAGGGTGACAAAAAACATCCTCTTTTTCCCGGACATGTCCAATTTTCGCATGTTGTCCGCAGGGAATTTCATAGATTGATAAAAATGTCCAGGCGTTCATCGTTTATCAGGGGACCATACGATGCATGGAATACGGCAGCGTTCTCCTCATGTGACGTTCTCCCCAAGCTGCTGCCTAGTGGGTGCTTCTGATCCGTTTATTGACAGAATAGTATTTCCAATTATATTTCATTTTTAATTTCTTAATATGTTAAATCATGTATTCATTTCTATGTATATTTACTATCTTTTATTTGAAATTTATTTCCTCATTTAATTATTTATTTTCAATTTTGGCAGGATCAATCCTCTATGTATAAGGTTATGTCAAACAATCTATTTAGAAAGATTATATTGAGATAAAATAGACCTCAGACTATCCAGGGCTTGGTTGACATGTTAAATGGTTAAGTTCATCACAGTGCATTTAAAAAAGACTGAACATGTATGGCGTGTTTGGAAGGATTGCCAGAAAAAAAAATCTCTGTTCTAAAAACCTAAGTGTCAAGCATGGTAGTGGAGGTGTGATGCTCTGGGCCCCTTCTCAGCCACTGATGACACAATCATTCACAGCCGAGTGGTCAAAGCAGAAAACAATGAAGGTGTGGCAATGGCCCAGTTATAGCCCAGACTTGAACCTGGTTAAGATGCTGGGATGGGACCGTGACAGAGCTGTTCAGAAACGAATGCACGAAAACATCAACCCACTGACGTCTCCGTTCAGCCGTAACCGACTGCATCCGTGTCCCACACTGTGAAAATAAATCTCTTCTTTTTGTCCACCCACACAAACCCAATTATTAGTGTGTTCAGGCAACGCCTTGTCAGAATCTGAGCAGTAATCTGAAACCAACTAATGTTCATATGTTCTCTGTTTCAGATGCTGCTTTTATAAATTAAACCAACAAGCCGTCTTCACTGTCAAACCCCAATAATTAGGCTTCAAGATGGTGAATTTCTGACAACGCAAAAGAAAGAAACTTTAAATGACCCCTAATGAGGTTCTCTCTCTTTACAGCAACCTACAGCCCCCCCTGCCTCCTCTGCTGCAACCATTTTTTCTTTCCTCCTCAGAGACCTTTTGTCTGTGCTGTTTATTAAGTGTAGAGGTAGGCATGGGTGAAACCGCCTCTCACACTTGTTATATTTAGTTACTGGTTTCTCCTTGCATTGTTCTCCTTCAGGCAATTTTTGGTGCACAAGGGTAAGAAATATGAAAAAGTGGTGATAATTTGGCCAATTTCATCATAAAGCTTCAGAAAGCATGAAGGGCTTTTGTTGCATCAGTGAACCTGAAGCATAATTTGTCTTAATTCACGCACCTTTACTGAAAAAAAATTCACATAATAGCATAAGCAATTCTAATATTCCAGGAGCTTGTTGATGGCTACAGGCAATATGTGCTTTCTAAAGGAGCATAAATATAAATTATCTTAAAAAAAGGAATATGTATATATATATTCAATATAATAGAATAGGGTTGTTTAGAAAATGTGCAGGATGTGTATATTTGACTATAGAAACCAGCAACAGATTATTTGCAAGAAATTTAAAAGACTGCAAATAACAGCAGGGATGTAAATACTTCTTGAGTTTGTTGGTGGTTGAACTAGTCTAACAGCTGCTGGGAGGAAGGACCTGTGATAGCGTTCCTTTGTGCCCCTTAGATACAGCAGTCTGACGCTGAAGGACATTTGTGTCAATGAGTGTAACAAAAACAGAAAACAGACGTGTAATAAAACTGGAAGTGGCTTTGAAAAAAACAGAAATTATAAAAACTACGGGGCGCCATTTGTAAAGTTACAGAGTCGAAAGTTAACAGCAATAATTTGGGTTATTTACCCTTTGTTATGATAAATAAATGGGGATTCATTTTTCAGAGTCAAATTTGCATCCATTTTATTTATTCATTTAGAAATGTCACAGTTTAAAACTAAATATTTAGTTAACAAATTAAATATTTAGCTCCAGGCTAAACATTTAGCTTGTCAACTAAATATTTAAGCTATAAACTAAATATTAAACTTCAAACTAAATATTTAGTTAGCAAGCTAAACTGGGTAGCTAAATATATAACTAAACATTTAGTTCAGAGCTAAATGGTTGGCTAATATGCAAATGTACTCGTTATGGTTCAGTGTGTTTACATGCAGTAAGAGAAAACCGAGTTATTGCCTTAGTCCGACTAAATTCAGACCTTTGAAATGCACATATTCACCTTAGTCCGGCTGAAGTCGAACCAAACTGGCCTAGTATTAATCCAGCTAAAACACGCAGATAATGCGGTTGGAAAATCTAATTTCCCTGCATGTAAACGCCAACAAAACTTAGCAGAGCTATTAGCAGCCTGGCCACTCCCCCTTCAGGAAGGGACGAGACCGCGGTAGCGGGAATAACAACCCCGGAACGGGCAGCAACGACGCGTGTAACACAATCCAACAGCACAGTACATCCCAAATGTACCGTGCTGTTGGATTGTTGTCGTCCATTTCTTCGCTCATCGTTTGTTTACCATCTGTGTGACGTTCTAAGCCAACCGGACGTATGCCAACGTGACAGGGTGAATGTCGCCACCTAGCGTCACGGAGGCAAATGCAATTCATTCTGTTATTCGATTTTCTGCGTGACATGTAAACTGGGATAAAGGCTGGTTTAGCTATTAGCTCGATTTTTGCCAAAAGCTCCATTTAGATGTGCATGTAAACGTACTGTGTGATGAACCAGCAGCAGGGGTTTATAAAGAGGTTTGCAAGACCCAGTTTTTATTTTGATATTCCACTTCCACTTCTCGCCAAGTAAATTTCCATGTTAATATTTACTTCGAAGCTATATATTAAGCTAGCCAGTTTAGCTTGTTACGCAAATATTTCATTTGAAGTTAAATATTTAATTTCTAAACTAAACATTTTTCTCTTTATTTAAATATTTAATTGGGAGCTGTAACATTTTTAAACAAATAATTAACATGGACGCAAATATGACTTGAAAAATTAACCGCCATTTTTTTTCTCCTATGAAATGCTAACCCAAATCATTTGCCGTTAACCTTTGACTGTGTAACTTTACAAACGGCACCACATAAAAACGAGTTTTTTTATGAATCCGTTCAGTGTTCATAAAGTGAAACTTTTAGCGTATTTCTGCCTCGGTGGAATGCGAGCAAGCAGCACTAAGTGGCTCCTGGGAGCCGTTCTGCTGTTGACTGGGGTTAAAAACAAAACAAAGCGGCATGTGAAGCTATTTATGCATCAGATGTGCTGACAGCCGGGCGGCGTGTTTATATCCCACACGGCGTGCATCAGCCCAGCCGCTGCTGCTGCCTGTCTGATGTGTCAGAGGCTCTCCCTGCGCTCCTAGCTCTTTCCAACTGAACATGTGTGCTGGAATTCTCTCCCAATTAAGACAGGGATTAGCCGGGTCCACTGTGGGAACCGGACGAGTGTGGGAAAGCGGAGCGTTTGTCCCTTCCCTCATTCCCTCACTGACACTCAGCCTCATTCTCACTCCTGTTCATCAAGCTGACTCCCTCCCGTCTTCCTCACCCTTACTGTAACTGGTTTTCCTCTCTTTTTTTCCCACCCCACAAGACAACATTTACTTCTCTTCTCTAATAACTGTGCATTTCTATGGTTCTGGCTGCTCCGACTGAATATTGTACACCCTTTTCATGTTTCAGGCATTATGCATACAGACCCCACCTTTCCCCCTCTCATGTTGCCACCCAGAATCTCTGTTGTAGTCCTTGAAGGTTTTTTTTTGAAGTACACAGCCCCACCTCCTCTCCCTGAAGGCCTCTTCAGCCTTCGCTCTGACGGCCCGTCTGCTGGGAAGCTGGGAAGTCGTGCATGAAAAGTCCCAGGCTGGCAGACCCAAAGACAGGTGCCTTAGACAGGAGACGGTTTTATTTCTGAATTTTGTCCATTTAAAAACAATAATGTCTAGAGACCACACAGAACCCTTAGCAAAAAGTAGTATACTTGAAGTTTGTTTTATAAGGTATACTTCTTCGTACTAAATTGGAACATTTAAGTTTAGTGAAAAATACTTTAGGTATGCTTTAAGTATACTCCAGTAAACTAAAATATGAAGTATAGGTATGTACCTAGTACACTAGCAGTATAGTACATACAATGTACTTTAATTCATATTTTTGTTTATTGAAGTTTACATTTCATAATACTTAAAAAATTTTCCAATTTAGTGCGAAGAAGTATATAAGCATATAAGGGAAATCTTCTCCACCTTTTTTCCTTTCTCCATTCCCAGTGTTCCCATAGATCCCAGTCACAGAGCTCTCCTCAACACAACGCTTGTCCCTTCCAATTACAGCCAGGCCGTCCAGCAGACCCAGCCCCCCTCCCGGGTCACACACAGGCAACTCTCATTGAGCATGTATCAATTAGGCCTTAACCAGCTAAAACAAAGGCTCTGTTGACGAGCGGCTGATCAGTACTTCCTCCACGCCGCTACACCCTGCTTCCCATCCTCGTTATGAAACCACTGTATTAATCCGCCCTTATTATTGTCATCTTTCCAACAGCAAAACCAACATGTTTACAAGGTAACCTCTGACAAATGGGAGATTACAGATAAAAAAAAACAGATTAGATGTTCACTTGTGGTTGAAGGTCTTTTAGGGATAGTTCAAATGTTTTAGGTTGTTGGAGTTTCTCTGGAGTCGTTACCTAAGCAGCTGACACCTAGACGGCTAAACGGCTAAGCTAACGTAAACTCGACACAAACGAACAATACATATGTAAAGCAAATACATAAAGATAACAGGTGAAGCCAAATCTCGATCTATTCTTCCTGTTTACATACAAGCTACGCTGAGCACTGCGGCACAGCTGCTTGAGACGGGATTTAGATAAGAGGCAGTTTGAAACTTGTTAGTTCTGGGGGATTTTTATTATATTTTATTGGCATCAAAAGTTAACAGCAATAATTTCCCTGTCACAAGATAAATAAAAGGAGGTTCATTTTTCAAAGTCACATTTGGGTCCATGTTATTTATTCAATAATAGATTTCACATATTTAGTTAGCAAGTGAAATATTTAGTTTACAAATTAAATGTTTAGTTTGCTAGCTAAGTATTTAGCTTGCAAATCAAATATTTAGCTTCAAACCAAACATTTAGCTTGCTAACTAAATATTTAGTCTACAAATTAAACATTTAACTTCAAACTAAATATGTAATTAGCAAGCCATATATTTTTGTAACCTCTAAGTCCCAGACAGTATAAACGCCAAGGTCAGAGGAAGTTTGAGCTGCATTATGTGATTTCTTTTGGTTTAGGTTAAAGAAACTTTCCAAGTAGATGTGTGGAAGGTGTTTCAGTGGATAAAACTGTAAACTAATGACAGATCTGAGTTGGAACTGATAGAAACTATAAGGTGGACCGCGTTGTTTTCATTAAAGCTTGAACGTGTGTTCACAAGCGTCATTTGGCTCTCGTTGCTTAGTCCCTCACTTGAGAAGGAATATTATAACCATGATACGTAAAGTCTACGGTGGGGGGTTGTGTTTGTTTCCAGGCTTTGTCTGAAAGGGGGGCCCACTGTCTCAAACTCTAAGAGCCCCCCGAACTTGCCCTAGTTTTTGGTGGAGGGGATCAGCGTGATCATTTCACCAGAACATCAGCGGGTTTAAGTTTGAACTATTGCAGCGTCTTGTTCTTGCGCCATTTTAACCAATTTATTGCTGTATGGGCGGCAAAAAAATGAAGATCAGAACATCCATTCCCACCATTCTTTTTAAAGAGCTCGCAGAAACTTGGAACATTTCTGTAGCTCTGCATATTTAGACGGGAGCCACAGTCATCATCAGCTTGGGATGAAGACTCAGTATGACGGTCAACAGTTGCTTCCCATTAAAACAACCACAGATGAAATCACCAACCATGACGAATCATGGTGTTTTTCCTACTATACAGTTAGCAACTTCGACGGTAACGTCGCTGTAGTTTCAACAAGGTAGAAAATCCCCTTTTGTTGTTTTAGTTGCTGGCAGGTGAATCTAATTTATTAATATTAGGATCCATATTTACATGACAACAGCGACCACCTACTGTAAGGCATGGATAAATACCAAGAAGTCAACGGTTCAAAAACGCCTGGCTTAAAGGGGGGGAGTTGGCAGTTTGCCTTGAAGACCAGCTGTGACCCACAATGCATCTGCAACGCTTCAGCTTTTAACTGTTATTAATCTACAGACAGATTTACTTTGTATAGATCTGCAGATCTTCACCTCTTCTTCTTCTGTGGTGGAGTGAGAGAAAAACAACGTGGTTTTGATTTTCCCACAGATCCGCCGGTGAGGGTGGCGGTCCCCGAAAACACCCGGAGCTTTGGCACAGTGACTATGTTGGCTCAAACCCAAGCCGAGCACCCCCACCCCCTTTTTCCCAGGGCCCTGGGAGTTTTTACATCACCAACAAAATCCCACTTCCCATTCCTCTCCAACCTTCACACCCCTGTCCTCAGATGCCACCCCCCCCCCCCCCCCCCCCAAACGGCTGAAAATCAAAACCTCATATGATTTTTTCCCATCATTCCCCTGCCTATTCTGGCATGAACACCTTGCCATGTTTCATAACCATGAACAAAAGAATCCAGCCACCTTTGAGGAGATTTGAAGCGAATAGTTTCACACAATTATCAGGGTGGTTATAAATATGCCTGGCTTGTTTACTGCGCCCCAGTATTCTCAGCCGTGTGCATGTATGGGTAACATGTAATGACATTATTCTCACCAGGGTGACCCCCCCTTTGTTGTCGCAGCGCTTTCTTCTCCTGAGCTCATGAAATTGACATAAGCTTCGCAAACATTCCAGGCATTTTTTTCTCAAGGCTGCATCTCTTTGGGGCCTTTCATCGAGCGGAACATCAGTATGAGCAGCACCACCTACCGACGCTGTGAAAGCACAAGGTCCCACTGTTCATTCTGCACGGAAACAAGATTTAAAGTTCAGAAATTACTTTCCCTAAACATTCTGTGATTTAGGTCAAAAGAAAATGGAGACACTGAACCATAGTTTTTATGTTTTTGTACCGAACAACAAACAAACGAGACGCCGTCTCTCTAGGATCCATGACAGATTAGTGTAGAATAATGATAAATAAAGAATAGAAAGCAGATAAAACGCCTCACGCTACAGTATACCAGTTTATCACAAAGATGGACCAACACAAAAGTTTTCATGTGGTTTGCACTTCAACCCTTTTCGCTGCTCCAGTCTGAGGTCTTCTGCAGCCTCCAACAGGTTTTCTTCTAAGGAAGCTCTATCCATCATCAACATCCCAGCTTCCCTGTCGCTGCTGTGATCCGTATTTACTTTAATTCCCAGCGGTTACTTGTGATTATTTTTCTGTTTCACCAGAACTAAGCGGCTGCTTGGTCTGATCAGACAGCTGCAGCTGATCCAGAACGCTCCTGCTCGGATCCCCATTAGAACCAAGAAAGTTGAGCACATCACCTCAGTTCTAATGGTACCATACCCAATGGCGCTCCCAAGGAGGGGCTAGTTGGGGCCATGGCCACCCCTGGGAAATGGTTGAACCCCCCCCCCAGAGGAAACTGCCACTCTGTTTTAAAAGATCCTATTGAGTTTATACAAAACATAGTCATTTTAAATTAAGACATAATTAAATAAATGATTAAATAATAATTAAAAATATATATACCTCGCTGCTGCCCACCAATTTCAAATGACTGAGGCGTTGTCTCAGAGACGAAAAGTAATTCTAGCCTCCACCTAATTTATTTCTTATTTATTTATTTAGTTAGTTAGTTATTTATTCCCATGTTTATTTTATTTTTATTTTTTTCAAATTTGTTACCTCATTTATGTATTTATTTACAAATTTATTTCCCCCTCACACTGATTTATGTATTTATGTATTTTCAAATGCATTTATCTAATTGTTCTATATTTATTTTATTTCAAAATAGTTTTTATTTCAATTTTATTTCCTCATAGATTTATGTATTTCCACATTTATCTTTTTATCTTTATTATTTTTTTCAATTTGTTTTTAATATAGTTAAATATTTATTTCCAAATATGTAAATATTTTCACATTTATTTTAAAATTTAACAGTTTATTTCCATATAAATGTTTTAAATATTTCAATTGACTGAGGCGCTGTCTCAGAGACGAACAGTAATTCTAGCCTCCACCTGTGGGGGGCGGTAGTGTACCAAAAGCTAACCGCAAAAAGTTTTTTCTCCGTTTTTTCACCTTGCCTTGCCACGTCTTGGTAGGTCTCCAGGTGGTCCGTCCTCGCTCCATGTTCAGATGATGGATTGATCAGAGCTCTGGGAGATGTTCGAAGCTTGGGATGTTGTTGTTGAACCCTAACTCTGCCTCAAACTGGACCAGAACCTCCTTCCTGACCTGCTGCTGGGTTCCTCGGTCTCCTTCCTGACCTGCTGCTGGGTTCCTCGGTCTCCATGATGCTGGATGTGCAATACTCCCTGAAGAACTTCTGAGGTCCTTACAGAACAGCCAATCTTCTAAAATGAAAATGAAATAGATTTCCTGGGGATTACGGTCGATGACAAACGAGGAACAACTTCAAGATGCAGGAAACATTTTGCAGGTTCATTGCCAAAAAGGGCAAGAGTGCAAAGTCCATTCTGATTACATCAGAACTCTCTGGCAGCTGTACAGCCGTGGTTCTGCTTGCCAGGCGGCGGCAGCTCACACAGTTCCTCCAGAGGTTCTCTGACAGTCTGTGATATACAGTACATCTCAGCTCCTCTCACTATCCTCTGCAGGGTGTATTCTGAGTAATATGGAGATAAAATCTTGCCTCAAAAAGAGTACGATTCTTTATGTTTAAAATTTGATCATACACTGAGTTTTATTGAAATATTAGGCAGATGTTTATGAGCTGTAAGCCTGTAAACTCCTTCAGCTGTTTGCTGATGTTCTGCCCATATTCCTCACATTTCATCTCCAGCTCTGCTGCTTTCCTTTCCCTCAGCTTTGACAGCTTATATTTCAATGAGGCATGTCGAATACAGCCATTAGAGTCAGAGAAGTCAGCTGAAGAGGGAAGATGATTTAGTATATGGGCAGAAAGAAGTGAAATGAATCTGTCAAGCTATAAACTAGATTTGTATGGAGGACTGATTTTGTCAAAATTGACAATAAGTAGTTACAATATTTATCTATGTAATAATTTATTTTTATTTATATGTTCATTTTTTATTTCCAAATGTATTATTTTTCATTTAAATGTATTTCCTATTTATTTATTCCCATGCTTATTTAATTTAAAAAAAATTCAAATTGATTACCTCATTTATGTATTTATTTTCAAATTATTGCCCCATGCTGATTTATTTACATATTTTCAAATGTATTTATCTATTGCAGTTTTATATTTATTTTATTTACTTGAATTTTATTTCCTCATATATTTATGTATTTCCACATTTTTCTTTTTTTTATTTACAACTTTTCCAATTTTTTATTTCAAATTAGTTTTAATATACTTAAATATTTCTTTCCAAATATGTAAATATTTTCAAATTTAATTACACATATTTAATAGTTTATTTCCATATTAATTTATTTATTCTTTTTTATCGTTTTTTTCCCCCGCAGTTATTTTTTTATTTTTAGGGGTTTACTTTTATTTATTTTGCAGGCTCAGTCCTCCCTGGTCTGAATTAACTGCACCGTTTGTTTTAATGATTTTAAAAAGCAAAGTAGAGTTCGGCCATTTTGAAAAAAAAAAAAGTGTTTCTTACAGTTATTTTAAGCACAAAGGGCTCCAGAGTTGTTTCAGGATCAGGAATCTCCCAAATCAAGTAAGAAACAATCAGCTTGAAAGTCCAAACATTCTCAGCTGATGCTTTCAGCCCTAATAGTTCACTCCTCTGACTCCCACTGACAGTAAATAAAATGTATAAAAATAATTGTACATGTTGCAGGAATTCCAGTATGATCCCAGCCAAACATGTCGTTTTTCTTAAATTTAATGTTTGGATCCTATAAAACCTCCTTCAAATAATTTGTTTCAGGTGTTTGAACGTGGCCTGCAGCTTGCTCCGATCAACATTTGTGAGAGAATGGGTCGCTCTCAGGAGCTCAGTGAATCCCTGTGGGGTGAAAACCAGGAAGGGATGCTAGCAGTGGCGGTGGGTCTATGGAGGGCGCTGGGGCGCCGCCCACCCGTAGAAGAGTGACCAAGTTCGTCAAGCGAACCATGACAAAAAAAAATAAAAATAAAAAATCAACAACAATGCTATGTTCTCCTCATGTAATAGTGTGATTATAATAATAATCCTCTAATAATATTGGTATTACCATTAACCATTCTAGGCTTGTTATTTGTTGTTACATATAAATCCCTCCTCCTCAAGGGCGCCGGTAACGCTGAAGTCTATGACAGCTGTCAAACTTTTTGGTCCCGCCCAGGCAAAGGCAGCTTTTCATTGGCGCATGAAAATTTATTTCTTTATTAATTTTCTTGTGAACGCCATTGGCGTTCTTGCCCATATTTTTAATCTTAATGTGATTGGACAATTAATCGAATCCAATACGTCCATCATCATCAGAGCAAACGTTCGCGCCACAAGTCCCAGATTTTCACTGCCGCGTCTCACAACCAGAGAAGAGAAGCTACTGAATCCCTACTCTACTTCTTCAACAGCATGGCAACTGTGATAAAAGAAAACTCGGTTGTTTCGTTACGCCAGATACCTGACCGTCCGGATTGAAATATTCTGCAGCAGGCAAGAGATCAGGGCAGGACGTACACTCGGAGCTTCTCCTCCGATGCGTACACTAAACGCAGTTGGCTAACTGGATGTCCAGTAAGTAATGCGCTTTTTTGTTTTCCCTGCGGTATCTCTGTCTTGACTGATTAATAGATCAACATTATTCAATGTCACTCTCTTGTGTGTATTAATAGTTAATCAATATTCAGCCTCTCTAACTTGATTGTATTAATAGTTAATCAATGTTTAGCCTCTCTAACTTGTTTAATAGTTCTATGATATCCAATGTCTGTCTCTGATTGTATTGATGGCTTAACAATTATTTTGTTTAACTGATGTGTGGTGGAAAATTGTTATGCAATTAGGAATTAAGTGTATATTCTCTGTTTAGTGAATCCATCTAGGGTAAAATGACAAGCTTATTGTTCCAGGTTAGTGTTATGAGAAAGATATATGTGTCAGGTCACCGAGGCAGTAAGATAACAGTCTGGCCTTCGGATGAGCTGCTTTATGCGTTGCTATGACTCTCATGAAGCGGTTACTCCAGAGGCGGGGCGTGAAGGATGGAGAAGACATCTACAGAGATAAACAATGATTGCTGAATACTATTTAAGCGGTTAGTTAGAAAGGTTGGTTAGGGTGATGCACGAGTAACTCTGTCCCCTCCACATGTTTCAATTAAACGCCTTCTTGGACTCAAGTCTTCTTGATTATGGAAACCCTGAGATTTTTTTTCCCATAACAGGTGTTATGGTATAATGTGTTTTTTAATGTTTTTATTATTATTAAAGTAGCCTACTTTTGAAAGCTTTTCTGCCCCAAAACATAATTTTAGATCAACAATATCCAATGGCTCTCTCTAATTGTATTGATGGTTTAACAAGTATTCAGTGTAACTGGTGTTTAAGTAGCCTACTTATGAAATATATTTTACCTCAAAATTAATTTCAGATAATCAATATCCAAGGCCTGTCTGTAGTTGTATTGATACCAATAGTCTACTTTAACTGGTTTTCAGATTTTGTGTGGTGTTCTGGTGGTGACGTGCCCTTTGACCCATCACAAGCAACTGCGCCCCCCCTACAGATTTATTCACCAGCCGCCACTGGATGCCAGCAGTGCAAGACGCCCAATCATGAAAGCTCCTTACTGCTAATCATTCCATGAGCTGTTGGTGGTGTTTTAACGAGGTGAATGTGATTTTGCAATGACAGCCACTCAGCCACTAACTGAGTAAGTTCACATGAAATCACAGAGTGGGTCTGAGGATGATGAAGAGGAGGGAACAGATAGCAGCTGCGGAATAGATTCAGGAATTGGGCTCTGAAGTTTTTGGACACCTTCATGCTCCCTAGCTCCCCTTCCTGCTCCTGAGGTCCCGAAATCGGGAGTCAAACCCAGAACGGCTGCGCCGGCAACAAGGGGCAAACTTCGCCAGCCAAACGTGAAGCCAATGCAGAAGTGACAAAAATTGCAGTTCCCCCCTTCTATCCTCTAGGGGGCGGGCTCTAGAAAGGAGCAAGGTCCCATTGACTCCCATGTTAAAAAAGGCCAACTTCACAGTAGAAATAAAAATGTTTTTCAGACTGGTTCAAAAAACCATTTTAGGTTCAATAGGTCAAGTTTACTATCATGGCAACTCTGAGGGGGGTGATTTTATTTATTTTTTTGTAACTCATCCGTTTAAGTTTTAAATTATGAATAATAAGGGGTGTGTCCTTTTGATGGACAGGTCTCAGATTAGCCGGCTACCAGAGACAAATCTAGCGACATTTCTGACCACCCTTAGCTACTTTCTGTGAAACTTTGTCGCTGATACTTCCTACAGTTTAGAGACCCAGCTTCATCTTTCCCGACCCTCAGAAAGGAAATGATCTGCGCATGTGTACGCAGCATGATCAGACTATGTCCACTGACCAATCAGAAACCTTTTTGGTTCATTTCATCCACTCACAAACGAAGTTGTTTGGTAGTTAATGTTAATCCAGAATTAAAAAATAAATCTGCATGTATCAAACCGATCTTTCAACGGGAATTAAGGCAGAAGCTTGTCTGTATTAAGCTGCATCTCACACCTGTGGTGCATTCAAGGAACGTTCGAAATGTATGGTGAGTTCAAAAACGTATTTAAAAAAAAACACTGAAAATAATACCATAAGTAATAAACTTCTGTTTAATGGCGGTTGGCAAGAAACATTTGATGCATGCTAAATATGCCCTACTTATTTGTACAAAGTACTAAAAAACAAACATCTATATTCTCTGTATTAATTTCGTCTTCTTGAGCTATCTCAGCAAAAATGTTTTTTTTTCCAGAACTTTACATTTTGTTTAAAAGGTCTTTGATGTCCAGTTGCAATTTGATATCTTGTAAATTTTGTACCAGTTTTCTCAACATTATACTTCAGGAAAAATAACAGAACATGTTCCACCGTCTCTTCACGAAGACAGAAGTCACATTTCCCTGTAGCCTGTTTCCCCTGTTTAAATAATGTACTGTTTAACCCTGTAATCCTAATCTAAATATAATTATTTCCTTCTTTCTGTTTCATTCGTCATCACGTGATGACATCATCATTATGGAAATTAGCGTATGACGTCATCTGGCGACATCTAGCGACTTTCTGGGGCAACTTCAGCTACTTTCTGTGTGAGACGGTTGGCAACACTGGTGGTGAACAGGATTAGAACCAGCAGCAGAGCTCCAATGCTCACTGAGAGACTAGCTGATAGTTGATAGCATCTCATCGCTCATGTTGGATAAAGAGCTTGCAGACAAACTAGACTCTGACGAAATAATAAACCTGTTTGAGGCCAAACCGCGCCGCCTTGTCTTGTGGAGCTGCAGTCCGAAGGTGGGAAGTTCAGATGCTTAAATAATATGTACATGTGAGTAAGAAATAAATAGGATAAGATAAACAGGTTTACTTATAAATATTACAGGATATGCATTCGAAAATTGTTGATTTAAATTGCATTACAAACATGTGTTTAAAGGTTGAAAAGTTATTATAATGTATTTCAGAAGTTGAGAATGTGTTTGATTATACAAGTTAATGCCAGCCAGTGATTTTGAATACGTTAGTCTGAATTTATTAGTTTTGCCTGCAGGCCTGTAGGTCGGGGGAGCCTTTGGCAAAAATGTAATATTTGTTGAGAATAAATTTGGCACACCCAGTGTTTGCTGGTGCACACCCAGTGTCTTTTTTTCTGGCTATGCCACAGGTTCGGCATCACGTTAAAAGTCTTTGGCTATTTCGTTTCTCTGAACTCGACCATCAGTTGCGTCTATAATGTTTATTCGTGTTCTGATGTTAATCGTGCTCTCAGTGGACAAAGACGGTTTGCAGTGGTATTGATTGCACTAACAGACCATCCAAGAAGGCTTACTCCATTTTTTAAATATATTTCTGCTGTGCACTTAAGATAACAGTGCTTGGTCAAAAATGGGTTGAAATGATCACATTTGTTCTTTACATATTGATTATTAAATGGTAAATGGCCTGTACTTGTATAGCGCTTTATTTAGTCCCTTAAGACCCCAAAGCGCTTCACATAACATTCAGTCATGCACAAATTCACGCACTGGTGATGTCACGCTACATTGTAGCCACAGCTGCACTGGGGAACACGGACAGAAGCGAGGCTGGTAAACACTGGCGCCACCGGGCCCTCTGACCACCACCAGTAGGCAGAAGGGTGAAGTGTCTTGCCCAAGGACACAACGACTGAGAGACAGAGCTGGGGCTCGAACCAACAACCCTCCGGTTACAAGACGAACTCCTAACTCCTGTCCCACAGTCACAAGGAAACTTGTTTTAATTCATATTCAAAATTACTTTATTAATCCCAAAGGGAAATTAAATGTTGTTGTAAGTCATAATTCAAGTTTCTTCAAAGATTTGCTGATGGCTGTGGGTAGGGATGATCTCCTGTAGCGCCCCACAGATCTGTCTGAAGACGCTCTGTAGTTGTACGACACTCTGATGTAGAGGATGCTCAGGGTTGTCCCTAATGTTCATTTTATGAACACTAATCTCCAGAGGGTCTTCAGCATCCAACCTGTTTGCCAATGATCTCACATCGCCGATTATGATTGATGGTGATGGTTTGAAATTCCTCCTTTTCTCTCTCCACTTTGCTCCTGAATCCATGGTGTCTCCTTTTCAACTCATCAGGGTTTTGTGGCTGTATTTGAGGTATTATTTGAGCTTTTGTGATGTTAATCAGCTGCTGGTTATGCGTCATAACAAATGTTCAAGAACAACAAAACAAGTATCAGCAAAAACCCTTCCAGCTGCACAGCATTCAAAACAGTTACCCACAAAAATAATCACTCTACCAGAAATGGAGGAATAAGAGTTTAAAAAGAAAAGAAATCAGAACGAAAGTAACAAGAACTAATTCAACATGCTGCCACCTCGAGCGCCGCAATTCCCAAATTAAAATTCACAGAGTTTTAGTGAAAGTTATGGATCAACAAGGCTTCATGATTTTATTTGACAAAATTATTGAATCTGCCTAGAAGCCAGAGGGGTAGCAGAGACGCTCAACCGCAGTTTTCTGGCTGAAAGCGCCTGCTAACCTGTGTTAGCTCACTTAGCTCGTAGCTACATCGGCTCGGAGTTTAATGGGTGTCAATCCCCCACCTTCACAGCCCCACTCTCAGCTCCACCTCTTTGCCCATTTTTTGTATTTTCCGGGCGTGACGAGATGCGGTGAAGATGGCAGTGGGGGGAACCGCCCACTGGGCTTCAACTCAGGTCTTCAGAAACCTACGGGTTACGTCACGGAGGCTCCGTCCATCTTGTATATACAGTCTATGATCTTTCTTCCTTCTCTCTCTGCCAATTTACTGTCTGTATAATACAAATAAAGGCCACTAGTGCCAAAAAAAAGCTTAAGAAAAAAAAAGCAACACCATTTGAACAAATGCCTCCTCGTCCAACATCAGTGTCTGACCTCACAAATTGGCTTCTGGAATAACGGTCAAAAATGGCCGGAAACAAACTTCCAACCCTATTGGAAACCTTCCCAGAAGAGCGGAAGCTGTTATAGTTGCAAAGGGAGGCGTGGCATCGTACTGAATTAAAAACAGGAGGTCATGTTGTTGCTGTGGGAGTCAGTCTGTCTCACTGCAGATCACAGATACACTTTTTTGATGTTCCTGCAGATACTCTTGAGTATTTGCCCCACTCGAGGTGAAAGGGTTTCATGAAATCACATTTGTGTTTATAATCCACTTTCAGATCAAAGAGGAGGTTCTGTTTAGTTTCTCTAAATGTTCTTTCTGTTCACTCAGCCCGGTTCTGGAAGTCTTCTTTCCGCGGCTGTTTTTATTTAAATGCTGTCTGATGTGGCCTGGATAGAAATGAGACTCCTAAACGGTTCTTCTATCCTTTTTTTTAAAGAAATAGAACAAAGTTTTTGGATCCAAACTCCTAATGCTGGTGCAGTTGTGCCTAATATCGTTGTTTTTGGTTTTAAACCAAATTAACTAATTATAGGGAGAAAATCCAGAAATGTATTATCAGTGCAGCTGCATGCTCCACCTCTGCAGCTTTTTTTATTTATTTGATCACTAATCAGCAAACAAAGGGGCGTCATTCGGGAAACATAGACACAAAGGAATCCTGCAGACCAAATACAAGCATTCATGTGAGCAAACAAAAACAGATCCATCCATCCCTTTCAAAGCAGCCCCGTCTCTCTTGAGCTTCCTGCTCCTGGGACACTGGCAGCCGACCTTCCAGTCTTACTTCTCTAGACCTACTGGCTTAAATGAGCTCCTGGAAGTAAAGATGGAAGATGTGCAAACACTTTTAATCATCCATCACCTCTCTCTGTCACGTTTAAGAGCCAGGCTAGTCTCACAGTTATATGGGGAGTTTTTCAGTTTTTCACCCATACTTCAGTTTTTTTTTTACTTTTGTCACACTTAAATGTTTCTCATCATTAAAAATATTTTAAATACCAGACAAAGGCCGACTGAGTAAATACAAAATGTAGTTTTTATTTACTGAGGGTATAAATGCACCCAAACCACTCTAGCCTTATGAGAAATATAATTACTCCCTTATAACATCTCAAATTAACTGTTATTAAACACATTCTTTTGACTAAGTTCAGCATCTACATTGAGACTCGATTACTATGGAGAACTTATCCTGCCAAAATAAAAATAAAAATAGAAAAATAAAACTAGAAATAAATAAATGAGGTAATTTGTAAATAAAAATAAATAAATGTGTAAATAAAAAAATAATTCTAGTAGAAGATAAAATTGAAACAAAACTAAATATATTTGGAAATAAATGCATATTTAACAATATGAACACATAAATTGACATGAAAAATACATTTGTAAACACATATCTATATATAGAAAGAAATCATTAAATACATGAGAAAATAAAATGGAACATAAATAAATCAGTATCTTTGAAAATACCTAAATAAATGAGAAAATAAAACTGCAAAAATATATACATTAGGTAAAACAAATTTAAATAAATGAATACATGTTGAAAAAAATAAATATATGAGGAAACAACATTAAAATAACAAATACATAATTTTGTAAATAAATGAACAAATATTCAAATATATAAATAAATAAATTGTGTATTCATTTATTTTCAGTTTCTTTAATTATGTTTTTATTTCCAAATATATTATCCATTCTATATTTTTCATTTATTTTCTCATACATTTAATGATTTATTTCCACATTCATTAATTTATTGATTTTCAAATGTATACCCTCATTTATTCATTTACAGTTTTATTTTCTCATTTATTTATTGTATTTTGGTAGAATCAGTCCTCCATAAATAGTTCCTGATGTGTAAAATAAAGAAATTGCTTAAAGATCTCAAAAAACAACACACCATGTCCTGAGCTAAAGAAAGTCAGCGATAGACGACACAGTAAGGAATTCACATCCATCAGTCTGAAAACGGTTACAAATGGTCAATTTCTTTTTAATTTCTTCTAAGCAAACCTGAAAAAGCTGACACATATATATCATAAACATTAAGTTGTAGTTGTAATTAATTCCTATAATTCCTAATTGCATAACAGTTTTCCACCACAAAGCTTAACCTAGAAGCACAACTCTATCTTTTATTCTTATTTTCATTTATAGAAGACAAATTCAGGTCGATGACCTTCAAACAACAAATAATGCATGCATTTATTACATGCTTCAAGTGAATTACTTTCATTTTTAATCATTTGAGATCAATATGATTTGACTAAACATGATTTTTCCAAATCAAATAAAGATTCACCACAAATATAGATTTCAAAGAAGGGTTATCCTTACTCAAGTTGTCTCTATCAATTTAAATTAAACAATCTTCTTAGAAATAATTCATTTCAGACATTTTAAATTCAATACTTTAGGTTCCATAATCTATAAATACTACAAAACATCAAATAAAGTACATTTCAAAGTTTCTATTACCAGTGGCATCTTCCAGGTTGGTTTGTGGGAGGTTCACCGTCTGCTGTGTGTTTCAGGCTGTAGCTTGGAGAGTTACACAGGTGTTTCAGGTCTTTTTAAAAGCTTGCTCTCCCACTCAGGTGGTGTCTCAGAATTTAGAATTTTGTTTGTCTTCTCTTTGTCAGGCTCGTCCGTTCATTTTCTTTTTGTTTTGGATTTGAACCTAACACACATCCATCTCTGTGGGTTTGGGACTCCAGAGAACCTCAGTGGGAACCATCTTTTCTACACATGGAGAAAACCTGGAAGAGTGGTGAGCCTTCCCAGGAGAGAATGATTCCTTTATTGTCTCAATTCGGCTGTAACAGCAGCAAATGACAGATAATATAAGCAATATGAAAACAGAAATAAAGCGGCACACTAAGATTAGAATGTGCAACTGAGTAGGATCATTTAAAGAACTGAATATTTACAGAAATGCGCATAAGTAGTTGTGTAATAGAAAGTAAAAGAGTAAACGTATTATTTACAAGTAGTTAACAGAATATAAACTTAGAGGAACAGATGTGCAAATAGCATCCACAGAAATGTTAATTAAATGAGTCAAATAGTGCAAGTTAAAGCGCTGCTGTAAACACTACTGAGTTTGTTGGGAGCAGTTCTGGCTGTAAAGTCAACTATAAGCAACTATAAGTAAGTACTTATGGATATGTAAACTATAAACAGGTGCAGGGAGGAAGGATCTGTGAAAACGCTCCTTCATTCACTGAGGATGCAGCAGTCGTTCAATGGAGGAACATCTTGTGGGAGACTCTGTCCATCAGTGATGTTATTTTGGCCTTCTGTCTCCCACCAGCCTCACTGGATCAAGGGGGCGCCCAAGGACAGAGACTGGGCGAAGATGGCCTCCAGAAGAACACAAAGACCCGTCTGACATTTACCCAAAAACATCTTCATGATCTTCGAAACTTCTGGGAAAACATCTAAACATTTAGGAAGGTGCGACTCCCGTTACGACTGTTGGAAAACTAGCAGCATTTCAGAAAAATAACAGCATATTTTCAGTCAAACATGGCGGTGGTAGTATGATGGTCTGGGACTGCTTTGCTGCTCCAGCGCTGGAACGACTTGCCGAACTTGACAGAGCCATGTGTAATATGCTCAGAGGTTGTGTGCAGCTGGAGTGGGTGTGTGGTAAAAAGACTAGCCCTTGCTCTTAACTCCATATCAGAAATGTACTAGTTACTTCGCCTGTCCTTCGTTCCTCCGTGGACATTTCCTCCAGGATCCTCAGACTCAAAGCTGCTTCTTCACCTCCTACAGCTCGGCTCCTCTGACTGTTCTCCCGCGATTCCCAACCTGGAAACCTGGCAGTCCGTCCTCCAATGCTCTTCCACCGCCGATTCCCTCTGGAAAAAGAAGAACACAAAGAGACAACCTTCAGCTACACCGTGGATGAACTTACCTCCTCCTGGCTCTCCATCTTCATCCAGAACTGTAAGACATAATAATCCTCTTCCTCATCATTTGAAAAGCACTTTTCTTTTTTTTACAAATATCTCCCGGTCTAAGAGTCAACCACGTACCTTCCCTCCAAGTGTGGAACCCAAACAATGATCCAAAGCACAAGTCCAAATCCTAATGGCTCAAAAACAAAAGCAGAAAAACCAAAATGAAGGTTTTGGAGTGACCGGGTCAAAGTCTGGACTTTAGTTCTGTTGAGATGCTGATCCATGAAAACGGCTAAACGATCTTCGTTCTCTAGGTGTTCAAAGCTGGTAGAGACAAACCCAACAAGACCTGCAGCTCAGAGGTGGCGCTACACTTCTCGGTCATTTTGACCCACGGGGTCAAAAAAATCCGGTGATAGTCTCGTCAATTTTTAAAACGATAACATATTCAATAAAAATGTAGTATTTTTTTTATTCATTTTAAATAATATTCAATCCAAACAAGCTGAACAGAGAACTACATATTAACAATGAAATTAAACGACTGCTTAAAATAGGAACAGTTTGCCTGCTGTGGCCTGAACTCTTCCTCCTGCTCCACATGGAGCTGAAATGATCGCCTGCTTGTTCGTAATCAAACGGTGGGATTGCTGCAGAGGTTTTAGCCTCAGACAGACGACTTCTCATGGGGGTTTAGATGTTGTTCTGGAGGCTGAATCCGCACTGGAGACTGGAATTAAAGCGCCACTTCAGCCAAAGTTTGGAAATCAGGGAACATTTCTCCAGTTGAAGCGATCAGAAGTTGGAAAGACTCTCTGAAGGAGCAGTTTCCTGACCCGCAAGCCATCGCTTCAGCTGGAGGAAATCCCCCAGCATGCACCGGTGGTTGGTAAGACACCGGGCTCTTGGAGCGGCTCTGTAGCCAGCCACAGCGGTCACAGTTACAGCGAGGTCCAGGAGATGATGCTCAGATGCTCTAATGGGAATCTTTTTTTTTTTTTAATATTATGTTAGTTACCTGTACTCTGTAATCCTGTACAACTAAAGTTTAAAATGTCTGCGCGTCTGCACTGAGTGGTCAGGGGTGTGAATACTAATCTGTCAAAATGACGGACGGCTTCAGATTTTTTCATCACCGTTCTAAAAAACCCCAACAAAAAACGGTCAAATACGGAAAATATTCGGTTAACTCGAGCAGCTGTACTACAGTTAAAGGTGGTTCTACAAAGCATTGAAAACATTTGCATACAACAATTATCAGGTCTCCCTTAAAAAGCCACTTTGCACTCATGGCTGTAATGTAAACAACAAGCCAGCCTAAGATAATCCTGCAGGTGAGCTTCCCTCGTTTCGCTCGTCTCTGACGGGAACGTCACCGTCTCACAAGGGGCAGAACCCGACCACAACAGAACAACCAGAGGATGCAGAATGCCCGGCCACATCACAGGACGAAGCAGAGAGCCCACAGAACCACAGCTTGGAGCAAAGATCCGACACAGCCACAGGGCAGATGTGTGTGGGCTGAGCATGCTGACAGAGGTTTGATCACTTATTGACTGGAAATGAAAAGTTTTAATAGCAGTTATGTTGGCTTTGTTCTTCTGGCTCCGTCCCCAGGTCCTCGTCGCTGTTCTTCACTCCTTGAGGCGCGTTGTTGATCTCATCTTGGTCTCCAGTCGTTTGAGGGAAGCTGAATAGAAGTGGAGTGAGACGGGCAGGGAGTGAAATTGTAATTACGTTAACCCAAATTAAACTCACCACATTCTGTGCAGACCTTCGGTTCTTTCAGAGTCTTTCTGTATTTTTGCACCGCATTGTAGATCATCGGGCTGGTATCATGCAAGGAGTCAAAGCATTCAAACAGATTTAGCTTAACTTGCATATTGAAGCTGAATGAATTGTGTCATTCACAGAGGTTTAGGTTATCCTGAACTATCTCTGTAGCTATCCTGCTACTGTATAAGCTTAGACTACTTTTCTCTCTTCTACTACTCTCCAATTGCATTTTATAGGGCGTCCATGTTATTTATTCATTTATAAACGTCACAGTTTCAACAAATATTTGCGTAGCAAGATAAATATTAAGCTCTAAAATAAATATTTAGTCTACAAACTATATTTAACTTCAAACTAAATACTTATTTAGCCAGGTAAATATTTAGCTAGCAAGCTAAACAGCCTTTTAGAATCCACTACCAAAATAAAAGCGGGGTCTTGTGAACCTCTATATAAACTGCTGGCGAGACTGAATGTCACCTCTATATCATTGTTAATTTTACTCCCACCATTTCATCTTAAAACAGAGGATGAGCCGTTTTAACGAAAATACAGACGTTAACCAATGGATTTACAGTTACAGTGACAGTAACAGTGTAACCAGCAGCAGGAGTTTATATAGACGTACAAGGTTAGGGCTGGGTGATATGGCCTCAAATCTATTTTGCAATATAATCTGAAGCATGTGCGGTAACGATATTTGTGGCAATATTTTCTTCTGTTTATATATGTCAAAATGACCCATTCCCACATTCCAGATAAATAGCAGCAGAATTTCAAAAAAAAGTTTTGCATTCCCTTTAACGAACATTTATTGTGCAAAATGCTCACGACATAAATAAGGATGAAAACAATTTTAAAGAAATACAAGCTAAATGTCATGAGAAATTTCAAAACTGTTTAAACTGAAGTGCAAAATGTAAGAAGAGAAATTACATTTCGTTCTGCTTTCCTGATTATTTATTAATTTAATATCGCACAAAAGTAAAGCTCCACATATTTGAATAAAACATTTTTCAAGTTCAACAGGTTTCTTGTCTGTTAAATAGAAAACCACACATTTTTTAAACTTTCAATATCTAGAGTAAATACGAACACTGAACATCAGTACTTATCCTCCTTATGTACCTGGTACAAAGCACAAAAGTACAGCTTGATGACATCATCAAAATGCGCAATCACGGTTGGCTAAATTCATAATTTCTACCCTATACCCAGCTTTTATTTTGATAGTCCACTTTCATTTCTCGTCAAATGACTAAATATTTAGCCGAGTTAAATATTTACTTAAAAGCTATATGTTTAGCTTGCTAGCTAAATACTTAAGTTCAACCAAAATATTTAGTTTAAAGCAAAAATATTTTGTTTATAAACGAAATGTGACATTTATAAATGAATAAATAACATGAACGCAGATATGACTTTGAAAAAGGAACCCCCATTTATTCTCTTATGATAGGCAAAATATCCCAAATTATTGCTGTTAACTTTTGACTGTGTAACTTTACAAACGGCACCTCATTAAAAAACTGGACCCAATTGGACGCATATAATTTAGTTGGGTTGATGATTGCTTTGACAACAGCGCCCCCTGTAACTGGATTTCTAGCAGCTGCATTCTAACAAAACCATAGAGTTAATTATATTTTCTTTCAAATGTGCAGTCTGTGACCCTATGACCTTCAAACAAGCATAAATCAGACAGATGGTTTATTTTACTGAGAGACAGCTAGAGTTTTGGAGGACTGATCCTAGCCAAATAAAAAATGGGAAAATAAAACTGTAAATAAATAAATAGATAAATGAATAAAAAAATTTGGAAATAAGGAATTAAATATATGAGGAAATAAAATTGAAATACAAAATAAATATATTTGAAAATAAACAAATTTAAATATATAAAAAATAAACTGAAATGAAAAACAAAATACATTAGTAAATAAATAAATGTGAAAAGAAAAAATTTAAATTTATAAGAAAATTAAATGGAAATTAAACAAATAAATATATTTGGAAATAAATTTGAAAATTCATAAATGAGGAAATAAAACTGTACATACATAAATTGGATAATCAATTTGAAAAATAAATTAACAAACAAGGAAATAATTGATTAATTAACATAAATAATACACACATTTTAAAATAAATGAACAAAATATTTAACATTTGAATACTTGTACGCAATCTGCTGGGATTCCTTAGATAGGAAACTAAAACTTTAAACTGATTGGAATGTTTGTATGATTGTGTTGAAATGACTTTTCTTGTAAAGTGCGTTGAGATGACATCTGTTGTGAATCAGCACTATATAAATAAACTGAACTGAATATTTAAACATGATGAAATACATAAAAATCAATAAATGTATTTATGAATTTTTCTATTGTTTTGGCAGGATCGGTCCTCCATACTGACAAACCAGACCCTGTGTGAAAAACTAACTGGAACTTTGAAACGAGTAATTGGTTTTGGTCATTTGTTCTTTGCAGAATTGTTTTAATTTAACCACAATGTAGATTTTTTTTTACCTGTTTAAGGTTTATAGGCCATTCCAAAAAATGTTTGCTTTATCCATTTGTTTTTTTAAGCACTTTAGAGATGGGTTCCTAGTGTCCTTCAGGTCATGAGGCAGTACAGCAGACCCAGAGCATCACACTACCACCACCATGTTAAACTATTGGTACAATGTTCAGTTTCTAAAATCAAATCAAATCAAACTTTATTTATGAAGCGCTTTTCATACAAGAAGTTGCATCACAAAGTGCTTTACAGATTAAAATGACCCCACATAAAACCACCTTCCCTTCCCTCCCCCACAGATTTAAAAACAAGGTCACAGTCATACCCCCCCCTCCCCCCAACCCGTCTCCCATGCACACACACAGTTAAAAGAAAAGGTAAAAAAGGACATTGGGCCGAGTGCAGATGAACCATGCAAGGAAACGCCATCAGAGGAGCCATATGCCCCGGCAGCGGTAGATTAACAGCAGCAGCCGAGGCACCGACACAGGGCACCCAGTGGAGGCAAGGCCAAGACCCCCACCTCCACCCAAGCTCCACCCGGAGAGCACCCAGGCAGCTACAGCCGACCACCGCTCCCGGGGCAGAGGGCTCCCACAGAGGAAACACTGGAACGGGGATTAAGATAAATTAAAGTATAAAAAGAAACGGTAAATTAATGTGCTAAGATTGAAAAGTAAAACTGATAAAAAATATAATCATATAAAACATCCAAAGCAATTAAACAAACAGTGATAAATAATAATCAGTTAAAAGCTAAGCTAAAAAGGTGAGTCTTGAGCCTGCTCTTAAAAACATGAATATTCTCTGCAGCCCTGAGGTTCTCTGGCAGCCTGTTCCAGAGGTGAGGGCCATAAAACTGGAAAGACGCCTCGCCATGCTTGTGTGTCCTGACTTTTGGGGTGACAAGGAGACGGCTGCCAGAGGAGCGCAGAGACCGCGAAGGTTTATATGGTAAAAGCAGTTCAGAGAGATAAGAAGGCCCAAGACCATTAAGACACTTAAAAACCATTAAAAGAACCTTAAAGTCGATCCTGAAATGTACGGGGAAATGCTGTCAGTTCTAGACCAGATGTAACGGGACGCACTCTGTCCAGCTTTTGTCTCTTGAGTCCACAAATGTGCTGGAAAATAAATGTCCCCTGAAGCTGTAGTTCTCTTCCAGATGGAGACAAACTGGCCTCCAGGATTTCCTGATATGTTGCTTCGACCTTTACAAGCCTTCCAGGGCCTGCTGCCGTGAAGCATCCCCACAGCATGATGCTGCCGCCACCATGCCTCACAGCGGGGATGGCGGTGATGTGCAGTGTTTGGTGTCCGCCAAACATAACGTCTTGTCTAAAGGTACCACCACCATGTTTTCCTGTTGGTATGATGGTATTTTTCTGAGATGCTGTGTTGTAACGGGAAAGATCCACTTTTATCTCTTCAGTCCAAAGAATATTTTCCCAAAGTCTTGCTTTTTTTGTTTATTTTTTTAAATCTGAGACAGGTCTTTGTGCTCTTCTGAGTCAGTAGTAGTTCTGGTCATCTTCACCCAGTCTGTCTTTCTTATTGTTGAATCTCGACTTCTGACCCTAACTTGGTAGGTCGACCTTTCCTGGGAAGGTTCTCCACTCTTCCATGCATGGATTATCAAATAGAAATTGCTTTATAACCATTATCTTTTTGCCTGATATTAACATGTACTCATATTTGTTTAGAATAAGTTATGATTTCGGTCCAAATAATGGCTTTCGTTGGCAAACTTCATCCAATTAAACTAAAGCTGAACCACTAAGGAGTATCTGACCGCAGGTTTTTACAGATCTGAGCGCCGCTAGTGACAAAAAAAAACAAAACTATTCACTTCATTCTGAAACTGTTTATTTAGAAGAACGTATCGTGTCCGACACCAAAAGTGGTGGCCTTCAGGTTTTTATCAAAAATAGCTGTAAAATACTTTAAAAATGAAGTTTTGACACCGGGAATGTTCGCCCGTCAGATGAGTTCAAATACTTTGTACAAAATGCGTGAAAAGCAGAAAAACATTAAACCTAACAATGAATCATAACATTCAGAGAAAAATGTATCTCAAAGACAACCATCTCTATTCATCAATTATTTAAAAACAATAAACCAAGTATTTAGCAATAAACTACAGTTTGTGTCCCTCCTGTAGGTGATATAAGTTTCGGTTTAATTTGGAAAAAGTTGCATTAAGAAGTTTGTTTTTAATATTAAAAAGATTTTCTGAGGAACCAGAACTCCTCTTATCCAGTAAACCTGTATAACCTCCAACATCTTTAAACATCTCAGCTGTTTTTCTTTGTTTTTGGCTACTGTATAAATATAAACCCTGCTGCAAAGTCTTTTCCGGTCAGAAAAAAAAAAAGATAGTTAAACGGTCAGGTCCTCCTCCACCTCGTCGTCCTCCCTCAGGACATGCTTGTGGTCGCCGCGTTCTAAAGCGAAACCCATCTCCCGCAGCGCGTCCAGGCTGGCCTGGCTGATGTAATATCTGACGCTCTGAGACGGCAGCAGCTTCTGGAGCTCCTCCACCTTCTGGTAGGCCTGAAGAAATGCAAAAATCACATGTTTTTAGATCCATTTATCCCCAGAGGACTCTGGAGGTCTAATATCTGTGGGACAGTTACGGTTTCCCATGCTGAGAGGAGCTAAATGACACCGAACAGAACTTTCTGGAGTTTATGCACTGTTAAAAGACAGTTTCACCATTTGCATGTGGCCTTGCTGACAGTGATGCTCGACCAGGAAACCAAATGCGTCTCCAATCCTGACAGCGGGGTCCAACTCTGGTTCCTCCAGCAGGGCTTCACATAACCTCACTGCCTCTTCTGGATCCTCAGGATACAACCTGCAGAGAAATGCCAATAATGAAGCTACGTAACAGAACATTCATTTAGATAAGACATCTACAGTCTTATTATGACTCTTTTTATATAATATTCATACATTTTTGGTTATATTTTTTAATTAAGACAGAAAAGTATTTTTTTTATCATTTATTTCCGCTACTATAGTATGGAGGACTGTTATGTAAAGTAAAGTAAATAAGGTGTTTTGAAAACAAATAAATAAGGAATAAACAAATGTGAAAATAAGGATAACTAAAGGAAGAAAGAAAATTGCAATACAAAATATATTTGGGAATAACAATAAAAACATAAATATTTAAATATATATATATAAATTAAATTGAAATAAAAAACTAAATACATTTGTAAATAAAAAAATAAAAGGGGAAATAAAAAATTAAATATGTGAGAAAATTAAATGAAAATTATTTACGAAATTATTTAAATAAATAAAATACTTATTTAAATAAATAAAAATGTAAATAAATCAGGTGTTTTGAATAGATAAATAAGGAATAAATAAATGTGAAAATAAGGAATTAAATATAGGAGAAAAAAATTTAAATAAAAAACAGATTTGGTAATAATAAAAACATACATATTTAAATTTATATAGAAATTACATTGAAATAAAAC
This sequence comes from Valencia hispanica, assembly GCA_963556495.2. Classification (NCBI taxonomy): domain Eukaryota; kingdom Metazoa; phylum Chordata; class Actinopteri; order Cyprinodontiformes; family Valenciidae; genus Valencia; species Valencia hispanica. Next base: position 4,505,845 of record OY747721.1, on the reverse strand, counting down.
ATAACTACATTTGAAAATAAATCAATATAGAAATAAAAAATTAAATACATGAGAAAATTAAATGAATACATACATTTACTTGGAATAAATAAATAAATAAATTAAATAAATAAATTGTGGAAATAATTGAATATATGAGAAAATAAGATTGAAATAAAAGATTTCACATTTTTCAAATACATGAACAAATTATTTTAAATAAATTAATGAATAAATAAATAAATGTTATTATTTAATTATTTATTCATTTATTGTAGGCAACATTTTGGGAGGAATAGTCCTCCATACATCAGAGTCTCACCTGCGTATGTGGACAAACTTCTTGATGAGGCTGATCTTCTGCTGCAGGTCAGCTAACTTTACTTCTTGTTGTCCACCTGAAGTGTCCTTTGCTTTCGACAGACACTTAAAAGCCTCTGTTAAAGCGTCCAGAGCCTTCTCATAGTTCTGGTAATCGTCAATTTCCACCTAATTTAACGTAACCAGAAATTACAATAAGCCGTTTTTAACTAATAACTGGTATAAAGTTACTGAAATACTGAATCAGAAGTATCATTAGTATTTACATTGAGAAGATAAAGAAATATTTTCTATGCAAGGTAAATTCATTTTAAATGGGACATAATAAAAATGTTTGTCAGGAGTGTTGGTCTACCTGAGCACAAGCTTCATAGAAGCCACCCAGCAGGTCCGGAGCCTTGCCTTTAGTGTAGAACTCAATAATACGCTTAAGGTTCTTTGGGTTCTGCCGCCAATCCAGGGACTGGAAATAGTTGGCAGCCATGATGAAAAGCTCTTTCTGACGGGAAACGTTGGCAAAGAAAGCTATTTTATCTGTGTCACCCGACTTGAGGAGCGCCTTCATGGCCTGAAAGAAAACACAACAACAATATTAATAATAGTAAAAACAACAATAATAATAATATTAATAATAATAATAATAGTATTTGATCTGACTGCTTTAAGGACGAAAAAACATGAAAAGAGAGAGAGTATGTCTAGAAACAATTTTACCCTCCATGGATCCATCCTTCCATCCATCCATTTATCCATCCATCCATCCATTTATCCATCCATCTATTTATTTATTCATCCATCTATTTATTCATCCATTTATTCATCCATCTATTTATCCATCCATTTATTCATCCATCCATCCATCCATCCATCCATCCATCCATCCATCCATCCATTTATTCATCAATTTATTCATCCATCCATCCATCCAATTATTTATCCATCCATTTATTCATCCATCCATCCATCCATCCATTTATTTATTCATCAATTTATTCATCCATCCATCCATCCAATTATTTATCCATCCATTTATTCACTCATCTATTCTTTCCGGAATTGCGCCGCTCAAGGTGGCAGCATGTTGGAGTAGCTCTGTTACTTTGGTTCATATTTTTTTCTTTTTTTAAACTTTTATTCTTCCATTTCTGGTAGAAACATTGTTTTTGTGGACAACTGTTCTCTCTGGTTTTGAATGCTGTGCAGCTGGAAGGATTTCTGCTGATACTTTTTATTTTTGGACATTTGTTATGATGCATAACCATGGCAACAAGGTGGTTTACAAATGGCAGCCGCTGATTAACATCACAAAAGCTCAAATAAGACCTCAACTACAGCCACAAAACCCTGATGAGTTGAAAAGAAGACGCCATAGATCCAGAGCATCCTCTACATCAGACTGTCATACAACTACAGAGCGTCTTCAGTCAGAGGCTACTTCAGATCTGCAGACTGCTACAGGAGATCATCCCTACCCACAGCTATCAGCATCTACAACAAATCTTTGAAGGAACTTGCTTAATGAGTTACAACAACATTTAATTTCCCTTTGGGATTAATAAAGTAATTTTGAATTTGAATTGTATTTATCCATCCATCCATTTATTCATCCATCCATCCATTTATTTGTCCATCTATTTATCCATCCATTTATTCGTCCATCTATTTATCCATCCATCCATCCATTTATTTGTCCATCTATTTATTCATCCATCCATTCATTTATTTATCCATCCATTCATCCATTTATTCACCCATCTATTTATCCATCCATCCATCCATCCATCCAATTATTCATCCATCTATCCAATTATTTATCCATCCATCCATCCATCTATTTATCCATTCATCTATTTATCCATCCATTTATTCATCCATCCATCCAATTATTCATCCATCCATCCATTTATTCATCCATCCATCCATCCAATTATTCATCCATCCATCCATTTATTCATCCATCTATTTATCCATCCATCCATTTATTCATCCATCTATCCAATTATTTATCCATCCATCCATCCATCTATTTATCCATCCATCTATTTATCCATCCATTTATTCATCCATCCATCCATCCATCCATCCATCCATCCATCCAATTATTCATCCATCCATCCATCCATCCATCCAATTATTCATCCATCCATCCATTTATTCATCCATCCATCCATTTATTCATCCATCTATTTATCCATCCATCCATCCATTTATTCATCCATCTATTTATCCATCCATCCATTTATTCATCCATCTATCCAATTATTTATCCATCCATCCATCCATCCATCCATCCATCCATTTATCCATCCATCTATTTATCCATCCATTTATTCATCCATCCATCCAATTATTCATCCATCCATCCATCCATTTATTCATCCATCCATCCAATTACTCATCCATCCATCCATTTATTCATCCATCCATCCATCCATCCATCCATTTATTCATCCATCTATTTTTCCATCCATCCATCCAATTATTTATCCATCCATCTATTCATCCATCCATCTATTCATCCATTTATCCATCTATTTATCCATCCATCCATCCATCATTCTAATAATTATTGTTTAATTAGAGTCTAATGATAGAAACTCATCCTCCTACCCTGTGTTTGTTGCCCGCCTGGGTGTACACCTTGGTGGCCAGGTGGTAGCTGCCCTGACTCATGCAGCAGTCAGCTATCTTCTCCAGCAGCTCCTTGCAGGCTTCTTCAGACAGATCCTTTGAGTCAGTCACCGTCATTCTCTCAGCAAGCTCCTCTGTGATCGTCAGGTTCTGGGTCAGACACAGCTCCACGGCTTGAGGGTACTGAGTAAAAAGACATGTCAGCTTACGAGCAGGTCGCCTGCCTTGGTGGATAAAAATGTGACACGGCTACCTTCTTGGCTGCTGTCAGTAACTCCACCGCCTTTTCATACTGGGAATGCTGGATGAAAAAGTCAGAGCAGCGAGTGAGGAGGGCAGGATCAGAGTTTTCATTCAGGTCGTCTGCGATGAGCTGAAGTGCAGCAAACTGCTCGGTGGCGAACGCCAGCTCTAGAGCTTTGGAGACGTAGCCGGCCTACAGGGGGAGAGAAATCACAAACCTCTGGTTCACGTCTCAGAAACGGCTGCTGAATATATATACACATATGTTGCAACACCGCCACCTTGTGGTAGAGTGCGACGGCTCGGTCCATCTGTTTGCCCTTCTCCTCGTAGTAACAGGCAGCCTCCATCATGTCCTCCGGGTTGCTGAGCAGAGCCAGGTTCATCAGCTGGTCATCCAGACCGTTCTCCTGTTCAGACACAAAAGTGAGAACTGCCCAGAAAAGCCTCGAGTCAGTCGGAGTTTGGAGAGGCAGACTCTACCTTACAGAGCCGTATAGCATTATTGTAGGCCTGGGCCCGGGTGTAGAAGTGGACTGCCTGCTTGATGTCATCGTGACCCTCGTAATGTCTGGCCAGGTGGTACGACGCCGCTCTGTCTCCTGTGTTGTTGGCTATCTGAGACGCCTGGTGAGCAGAGTAAATAAATGCATTAATGTCAGCTGAAAAACAATAACTTTAACAGTAAACACGAGGAGTCGCAGTTAAATTCTGCTAGAGTAGAGCTGGATGTAAACATTAAGGGCTACTCTCCAGCGATAGTGTATTGTTTTATTATGGAGGACTATTTCTGCCAAAATGTAAAATAAATTAATGGGGAAATAAAACTGCAAAAATAAAAGAGGTAATAAATTTGAAAACAAATGAGTAAATAAATGTTGAAAAAAAAATACTATATGAGGAAATACATTTTAAATAAAATGTAATGAATATATTTGTAAATAAATAATTAAAAAAACATCAACGGTTAAATATTTAAAAATACATAAAAAAATAATTAATTAATACATTGAAAAAACCATGATAAAATAAAGTTGAAATTAAAAAATAAAGAAATGTAGTTAGAAACAAATAAAGACATTTCAAAATGCATAAATAAATGAGGAAACAAAACTGAATAAATACATGAGGAAGTAACATTGAAATTCCAAAATAAATGTATTTAGAAACAAATAAAGAAATAAATTTCAAAATGCATAAATAAATGATGAAACAAAACTGTGAATAAATAAATACATAAATTAATGAGGTAATAAATCTGATAAATAAAAACATAAATGAAAAAATTTGGAAATAGTTCAATGTATATGGAAATAAAATTTGATATATATTTGAAAATAAACAAATAAATGATTAAATATATAAATAAATACATTTTTAATAATTTATTTCCACAAGTATTTATTTATTTACTGTTACTTTTGGCAGGATCAGTCTTCCATATTCTATGATTGAACAACATAAATAATGCATAATTGTGAGGTAAAAGCAAACATGGTTTAGAAATGTTTTACCAATTAAAATCGAAAAAGTGTGGAGTGCGTTTGCATGTTGCCCCCTTTACTCTGATACTCATAAATAGAAGACCAAGGAACCCAGCAGCAAGTCAGGGAGAATATCGTGGAGAAGTTAAAAGCAGGGTTAGAGCTGGAAGGAGGATGGACCACCTGCAGGCCTACCAAGAGAAGCAGCCAAGAGACACAGGGTAACTCTGGAGGCACTGCAGAGATCCACAGCTCAGGTATAGGAGAATCCGTTGACCCAACAACTAGGAATCCATAAAAAGCCCCCAGTTGCAGTTTTCAACAAGCCATACAGGAGAAAAGGGGTTATGCTCAGATAGCCTACATGGAAAATGGTTTGCATGATTGAAAACTAACACTACACATCACTGTGCAATGGTGACACATAGCGGTGGCAGCATCATGCTGTGGTTTAGCAGGAACAGGGAAGCTGGAGGAAAACATGTTCGAGGCTGCAGAAGAGCTGAGACTGAGGTAGAGATTCACCTTTTTCAGCAGGACAACCACCCTGAACATACAGCCAGAGAAACTATGGATGTGTTGGAATGGCCTAGTCAAAGTACAGAAAGAACAGAAGTAAATCCAACTGAGAAACCTAATTTAACTCAGCTTGAGCTTTTTTGAAAATGAAAAATCAGTTTATTATGAAAATGACGTGTTTTTCTAAATCAAGAACCACAGAGAAGGTTTTTCAGATTGTTACGCAAGACGAGAAGGTCATTGAATGCGTATGAGTGTACAAACATCTCCGTATTTTCCGAGAAAAAAATTGTCTTTCAAGCATCATATATAATGTCTAGCAAAGAAGCTAAGAGTAAAATTGAGTTTTTATCATCGAAACAAAGCCTGTTTCTCATTCAGTGTGAGAAAAAGACACATATACATGCAACATCGTTGTCAATTTTGGTTGATGGTGATATTTTATACATGCGTGTCAATCAATCTCTTTTGAAAACACTGGATTCTGTTTACCAAGCAGCATTAAGATTTGTATCAAACTCTGGTTACCGTACTCATTATTGTAATTCGTATTAGACTGTTGGTTGGCCTTCTTCACTCAACCGTGGGTTGGAGCATTGGCATATTTTCCTTTTTAAGCCTATATTATGTGAACTGCCTGGTTACCTTTGTTCCCTTCTGCCTCCTAAGATCCCCGACAGAAGCTGTAACCTGCGATCACATTAAAGTGCCTTCAAAGCTTCTGCACCCTCATTTTAAAAATAGATCATTTACCAACAATGACACAGTTCAAAGCTAAGGATAAAAGATTATGTGTTTTAACCGATCCCTGCAGGCGTGCATGTTTGTCTGTCCTTGCTGTGTGTTGTCTGTTTTTATATTGTACTTCTTTTATTCGGAAATGTTTTAGCAGCTCTCTTGGCCAGGATTCCCTTGGAAAAGAGATTTTCAATCTCGAAGAGATTACTCCTGTTAAAGCAAAATAAAATGATGCGCAAAGGTGGTAAAGATACAAGCAGCTGTGATTGCAGCAAGAGCAACAGCTTCTTCTGGAGAGCGTTAGCTGTAAAGTTCAAAGAGTTTAATCAAAGACTGATTTCGAGGAAAGCTTTTCTGTTGGAGGAACTCCGCAGAGAAACGAGCTAAACGGGTCAGGACGTGTAGGTGACTACCTCCTGGATGTTCCCCATGTAGCAGTGGACTCGAACCAGGGAGAGGTAATCCTGAGCGCGCTCGTAGAACTGCAGCGCCCGCTCCATGTCTGACTGGCTCTCCAGGTACTGGGCCCACCACTTATAAATGTTCCTGGATGCACAAGGGGGGACAGGCCTGGTTTTTAAACTTGATCCATGCCACGCAGACGGTTCAAGGACTGCGTTACCGTTTGACCGCGGGAAGCTTCTCGGGATCAAGCGGGAACTTACTTATCTTTGGCTTTGTTGACGTAAACTTCCAGAGACGGCGTGTCCTCCTGGAGCATTCTGGGCACCTCGACTCGGTGTGTGTCTGATTTCTCATAGCTGTAACAGAAAAGCTTGTTCCTCCCGATTTCCAGATACAAAAACACACCAACCTCCAGACAAACATTGCATCTTACTAAACGAGGGCCAGATTCTTCTGGCCCGTGGACTCCAGGTATTTGGCGTAGTTGTAGTAGGTGGTGCGCAGGTGGATGCGATCGTGAGTCTCGGCCGTCTCCAAAGCCTGCTGCCATCCGCTGGAGGCCTGGTAGAAGGCGTTCAGCAGGTCGTGGCGATGACAGCTCCCGTACAGCTTTTCTGCGTCTTCCTGTTAAAGGGGCAGGAAAGGACGACTGACGGTAAATAGAATCAGTCAGGAAAGTCCCGCGGCCCCCATGTGTGTGGTGACATGCTTGGGGGGGGGGGGGGGTATTTGTAGAATGTAGCCTCACTGACTGCTGGACGGCGGGGTCTTTACCAGAGAAACATAACTGAAACTATCGTGCTTTACTCCAAATAAAAAGGATAAGATGGAGGTCAGAAGAGGGTTCGTTAATAAGATCGTTTACTCTCAGCTCACCAGCATGCCGAGCTGGATGGCCAACATGGCCACCTGGGCTTCCGGTTCAGGCTCAGCCTCCGCCTCCTTCACGGCTTTTGCCGCCCTGGCGTTCCCCATATTCCCGAGGCACACTCGGGCCACGTCCAGCCGGCGCGTTTTCACACACATCCGGGCCATGTTTTCCCACACTGCTTTGCTACAAAAAAAGAACGAGAAAAAGAAGAAAAGAGAGACACACATGAGTGTTTGCAGGGAGAAACTGTTGCTCGTTCTGATGGTATTTATTATTCAGCAGTGAAAACTCTTGTTACGCACATCCCATGACTTCCTTTGTTCAAAGAAACACAATGATGGTCCATGTTGGAGTTATTTTGTGGTTTATTTTAGGTCAGTTTACTGATAAAAAAAAAAAAGCTTGATCCAAGCACTCAAACACTCCCTAACAACAGCTCTCCATTCATGTTTAGCAAATAGAATAAAGACTTTCCTTGTTTGTTTTTAAAGTCACGTTACAACCACAAGATTCCATGTGTTTTACTGGAATTTGATGCCAAAGAAACACAAATAAAGGACATAATTATTAGATGGGGGAAAAAGGGATTTTCACACTCTTTTACAGGTAGGAGATTTTAGGCATGCGTATAAATTCAGCCCGCCTAAGTCATATTAGTAGCCCCATCTTCCCCACTATAAAGGACTAATCCTTTCAAAATTGACAATAACCTAATAAATAAATACATTTATTTGTGTATTTTTCTTTATTTATTTATTCATATAATTTAAATATTTATTTGTTCATTTATTTCCAAATATATGGATTTTTTTTTTATTTCCCCATATTTCATTATTTATTTTCGAATTTATTTTTATTTTTTACAATTGAATACCTCATTTATGCATTTATTTATTAACAGTTTTATTTCCACACTTTTATTTAATCACTTATTTAATTCCAAATATATTTCTTTCTTTCATTTCATTTTCTCACATCTTTATTATTAATTTCCACACTTATTTATTTATTTTTCTTTTCAATTTATTTCCAAAATGTGATTTTTTTATTTCAAATGTATTTGGTCATATATGTAATTCCTTATTTCCACATTTACAGTGGGGTTAAAAAGTATGTATGTCAGCCACCAATTGTGCAAGTTTTCCTACTTAAAAAGATAAGAGAGGCTTGTAATATACATCATAGGTAAACCTCAACTATGAGAGACAAAATAAGGAAAAACAATCCAGAAAATCCCATTGTCTGATTTGTTAACAATTTTTTTGCAAAATACGGTGGAAAATAAGTATTTGGTCAAAACAAAAGTTAATCTCAATACTTGGACAGAGAGCGTCTGTGAACATTAAGGTTCTGATCCAATCACAGATTTTCAATTAGATTTAGGTCTAGACTTCGACTCAGACATTCTAGCACCTGAATGTTCTGTGAGCTAAATCCAAAACTCAAACTGTGCTACTGGGAAACTTTTAGTGGAGCTCAGAAGTTTGGTACAATCATTAGCATGGTTAATATGAAAAAACGAGCTGTATTATGTAGCTAATAAACACCCACAAGAAGGTTAATCAATAACTCCATGAACCAACTGGAGCTGATGGCGGGGAACCAGGAACACATGCTGGTGGCTGTGTTCAGATGACCTCTGAGGTCACGACTTGGATAATACAAGCTAACAGGGTTAAGAAGATCAAAATAATGAGAAGTGCTAATAGAGGATTTTTGTTTTTTTGTTTTTACTGCACCTATTATTTATACGCAAGGCCGCCATGTTGGATTTGTAAGTCAGGTTTGGTGATGTTTGAACTTAAGATTTTCAGATTGGCATTCCCGGTCCTGCTGGAAAGCGAACCTCCATCCCAGTCGCGACTCTTCTGCAGCCTCTCTAGCTCCATCCATCTTCCCCCCACCATGATGCTGCCACCACCACCATGTTTCACTGTGGAAATGGTTCATTCAGGGTCATGGACAATGTTTCCCTACACACATAGCAGAGCGGCTTGTTTATTGTTTCTACGTCTTTAAATTATTCTTATGGCTTTCTTTCAAAAATGGTTGTGTTTTATTGTATTTTATTTAGGGGTATCAGAGTAGAGGGTGCCACCACACTTTTCAGATTTTGTTTAATTGTAAAAATCTATTTTTAAACTTTTTGTTCAAAGTTGAAAGCTACTTTGTGTTAATCACATAAAATCCCCAAACAACACAATATTATGTTTACATTTTTCTAATTCTGTCACATTATAACCCAACAGTTTTAAATATTTAGGCCTGGGTTGAACACTTTAAACTGTTCCCCCCCCGTTCCCCTCTCTGACATAAATCGATCCCTCGCCTCTTTTCACTCCAGCTTCGACTCCAGATTTTAAAATTCCAACGCCATCTGGTCTCTATTTGCGTCGCCTCCCTCCTCCTCGCTGCAGCAGATACAGATGTGGGTTGTTTGTTGAAAGTCAAGCAACGGGAAATACCCCAAATCTTTGGGGGCCCTGCTACGAGTGGAGGCCAATGGAAACGTAAGAATGTGAGAGCGTGCGCGACGGCCAAAGTTTCCCTCTTTACGGTCACAGATTTCACAGATTAAAAAGTTGAGCGCGGGCGGAGAAGGGAAACGGCGTGATCTAGAGAGCCAGAAAAGGAAAGACAACAGAAGAAACTGGTCTACATTTGGCCCCTTTTCCCATCCTCTTTTGCTCTCAGGAAACACATCCTGTTGCTGGCTGACTTTGGCGGCCAGCGTGTTTGTTGCACATGGGAGAGAGGACTTTAGCAAACCCCCCCCCCCGGTCTCCAGACAAAAGAATTCACCAAGCAGTGACGTCTGTGACGCTCGCGCACAAACATGCACACTTTAAAAAAAAAAAAATCGATCTTGGAGGAGGGCAAAGCTTGTTCAGAGCTTGCTGCATGTGCAAACTGATGCCTCGGTGCACATTTCAACTCTGACCTACAGCGTTTGCATGAGAGAGAGAAAGAGAGAGAGAGACAGACAGAGAGAGAGAGAGAGAGACAGAGAGAGAGAGAGAGGGGTGGGCGAGAGACAGAACGAAGCAGCAGGAGGTGGACTAGAGGACTTCTTGTTCTAGTCAGGGAGCGAGGACAGTTAGTCTATGCAAAGTCTGCAGCAGGTCACCTGAAAGCAACAGCGTGCAAATAATCTTTTTTTATTCTTAATGGATTTTTAAAATGCTGTTGCTCTGCTACGGAAAAAAAAGGAACTAAGAAAAGGCTCCAGAAAAGTGCAACAGTCAGAGTAGTGAGAAGAACCCACCCCAAACAAACAAAGAAGTTTAAAAACAGGCAAGTTTAAGCAAGAGTCAAGCTGCAGCCAGTGGAGCCAATGGACCCAGGTGTTGGTTGGATCAATCCCCAAGTACCCGCACTGCTGTCTGAGGAAGAGGGCTGAGGATCTGCTGCCACGACAACCAACTCCTGAATGAGGATGAATGGAGATGTTCTTTAGGGAAAATCATCTGAATCATCTGAGTGAGCTGTAACAGCGCCGGGTTCACAGCTGGAAGGAGAGGAGGTGGTGGAGGGCGCCGCCGGCGACGGGAGCGACACCGAGCAGGGACACCACGGAGGGGCAGAGGTGGCGGGCTCCGGGCGTCGCATGGCCGTCCAGAGGCTGGTGGCGGCGGCGGTGGTGGTAGCCCTGCTGTCCCTGGTCCTAAACAACGTGGCGGCCTTCACCCCGAGCTGGGTCCTTCATGCTCTGGAAGACGGACGGAAGAGGAGCGTGGGACTGTGGAGAATGTGCCCCGCCGGCGTGGAGAGGAGCCGTGACGACCTCCAGGGCGCGAGCAGAGCGCACGGCACTCAGAGGCAGTGCGAGAGCCTGGGATGGGGGTCGGAGTACGCAGGCTACCAGGAGTCCCGCAGCACCGTTAAATGTAAGGTTTCACTAAGGTCTGTCTGCTCTCAGTGACGGGGAAACTTGATTGTGCGTCGATAGTTTTCAACCTGACCCCTAATGCAGCTTCATTCAGTTCAATCCAAGTTCAGGGATTTCAACTCTACGAAACAAACAGGGGTTCAGTTCAAATGGTCCAACAACCTCCTCAGCAGGTCAAAGCTCTGCAGAGGTTCTGCTAATGAACCCCTCATTTGATTCAGGTGTGTTTGAAAACATGACTGACTTTGGACACCAGATCCAAATATATACAGTTCCAGTTAAATCCAGATCATGACGGTCAAAGTTAGTCAGGAATGTTCTGAATGCTCGACTACATTTAAATGTTCTGGTGTTTTGGTTGGAGAATACGGATAAACATGAACATTTAAATGCTTTAAGCTCCATTGAGAAACTGCCGTTCAGGAACAACTCTGGGAAATGCCAGAGCTGCCAAAGCAGTGCCTCCACCATTCATAAAAAAGAAAAACAGGGATTACGACAATACCCGCCTTGTTACCAATGGCAGCTACAGTTGTTTACGTTTTGCGTAAATATGCGTTGCTAAACATTTGAGATTTGACGCCGCTTTTCTTCTGCTCCCTAAAGTGCAGTTCAACATGATGCGAGCGTGCAACCTGATAGCGACAGTGGCCCTGACCGCCGGTCAGCTGATCTTCCTCCTCGGCCTGATGGAGCTGCCCTTCATCACGCACGAGTCCCAGTGGTGGGAGGAGGCCATCGCCGCGCTCTTCCAGCTAGCTAGTGAGTACCTGCATGTCCAAACGGGTCCGACAAACCGGGCTGAATATATTCTGAGAAGGGTTCATAAATAGGCATCCATGGCAGTCTAATGTATGATATATTTCTGTTTTAATTTACAATAATGGTAATTTTATGCTTAAACTCTTGATTCGTTATTTGATTGTGATACACAGACGTAAAAAAGTAAAATTAGGAGCATTTGTCAGGTAGTTAATGCACAAAATATAACACATTTTTGTAGTTGCTGTTTACTACATACCACCAGTACAACCAGCCAATACTAGCTGGTTAATTAGTCAGGCTATCTGCAGTTGGCTGCAAACCAAAGTGGGTAGTAACTAGTTACATTTACTTGAGTAACGTTTTGAAAAAAATATACTTTTAAGAGTAGTGTTGCTACAATGTACTTTTTACTTTTACTTGAGTAATATTGTTGTGAAGTATCGCTACACCTACGGTAGTTGAGTAAAACTTCTGGATACCTACTGCAAGTAACTTCACGGAATGAAGAACAAACACGATTTAACAAAAATACACCAGATGCAGACACAACACACTTGCAGTTTACGAAAGGAGACCACCTGTTTCTACACGAGCTCTAATGTAATCTTCTGTCTATTGAGCTTGTTGCATTTTAAGGTCGAGTGAATATACAGTAAACAAAATAAATAGTCACTGGAAATACTTTTTACCTTGTTCTAATATGGATGGATGGATGGATCATGCTGTAAGTATTGGTATTATATTGAAAAAAATGACTTAGAAAAGTATTTATTTTGCTTAAAATGAGCTGTTTTGTAATTAAGTTATTTATTTATATAAAAAAAATTTCATTTTAGTCTTTAAAACAGAATTTCCCCATAACTTTGTAATTTTGTCTGTCTGATTACATCATTTAAAACATGCGAAATCAGATGCTACTCAGTACTCAAAGTAGCCTTTTTACCAAATACCTTTTTTACTCTTACTCAAGTATCTTTTTGAACTGCTACTTTTTGCTTTTACTTGAGTAAAAATATGTTCAAGTAGTGGCAAATGTTTGGGTACTCTACCCACCTCTGCTACTAACAGACGCGCCTCTTGTAGTCGTCAAGGGTTCTCTTTTATTTTCTAGACGTCAATACCCGTGCAGTTCACGAGCGGAAATGTTGCCAAACATCCACATTTTTCTTTCTTCTAAACGAGGAAAAAAGTTCAGAAACCTTCCATCAGCCACCTAACCAGCAGTGTGCAGCAACAGGTAGGGAAGGGGAAGCGAAGGATTAATTGATGCTCAATACACACAGAGAGAAAACTGGTCTCACTCGGGAACTTTCTCATTTAAAACTTAGGAACAGAAACACATTTAAGCTGTGTTCTACACCAGAAGTTTTAAAAGCTGTGATATGCCCGAAGCAGGGCCGTATCTAAACAAAGAGTAGGTCTAAATTCACACAGGGATCCAGATTCGCTCTGTAGGTCAAGCTGATTTACTGCATCGCTTCTGTCACGTGAAAAATGCAAATGGAAAATGCAACAAAAATATAAACAAAAAATACATTTCTTTACTCCATGTCTGGCAAACATGTGAATTTTACAGCATGGCTACGTTCACACTGAAGGTCCTAATGCTCAGTTCCGATGTTTTTTGTGTGTGTGGTTGTTCGCGCTGTAACTGAAATGCGACAGCAAACACGCTCAAGCGTGAACAGTTCACAGCCCTAAAATGGGCCGCGAGCGCAGAAGACGTCAAGACGTCGCACACAACGCGCTCTGTTTACGGAAGTAAAAGTGGTGGCTACAGACGTTTGTGCTTGTGCAGCAGTTTGTCGGAAACAACAAAGTTTTGACAAATTGTTTAGAGAAAGTCCACAGAGCTCCGCCATGCCTGTTTCGAGCATTTGCCTTCTCCGACGCGGATTAGTGACGTCTGTCTCGTGTCAGTGACGTACAAGATGGATTTAATATGACATGACCATTCAGACTGAAGTTGCTTTTAAAAACATCAGATATGCATCAGATTTTGTATCCCATATGAAAGTGACCTGGGTTGGATTTGAAAAGAAAAAAAAAACGAAAAAAGAAATTAGATTTCTGCTGTTCAGACTGTCTTAAAAAAAATCTGATACGGGTCGCTGAAATGGACGTTCAATTTTATCCCAGTATCTTGCGGCAGTTTGTTGCGACTACGATAAAAGTGAAGATAAAAAGTATTCAAAAAAGCTCGTTTATGGCCTTTTTCTTTACAAAAAAAAAATCACTGCGTACAGTAACAGCCTCCCTGAGACAACTCTCACCCTACAGATAAGACACAGTGAGTATCAAGCCACACCTACTACAGTACATTAGGTGATGCAACAGCATGGCTGAGAAGTATAAAGCTTAACGAAGTACTTTCTGATTTACCGCCTTTTAAAATCATGAACTGTGAATAACCACTTTTTTTTGGAAAGCTGTGTTCATTTTCAACCACATTCATAAACATTGTGAGAAGCGATGTAAGAAAATATCGATACACTGATATATCGCGATATATCCGCGATATATAGGATATATAGGATTTCAATGGAACCATTAATGATGACAGTCATTTTTGTCGAAAAGATAAAAGTATAACTGGTAGTTTTTGGCTGTTTTCACCTTCTTCGTTCCAGTGGATCAACTAGATCTAGATGTATTAAAAGTATGAAACAGGTTGGAGTGTTTAGAATGATGTGACAGTTTTTCTAGTAAAATTCAGTTTTAAAATACACAATATATATTCCCTTACTCAAAGTATCGCAATATATCGTATCGTCTCCCCTGTATCGCGATACATATGGCATCGCCAGATTTTTACCAATACACATCCATAATTGCTAGTAAGCCCCATCTTTTGGTTAACAAAATATATTTTCTCATTTTTAATTCCCCCCCCCCCCCCCCCCCCCATCCCCATTTTTTTAAATATTCTGTCTCTTTGGCTCAGACGTGGCTTCCGATCCTATTGGAATCACGTCTTTACAAAAACAACCCTGCCCGATTACTGCCAGACATGTAAGATCCAGAAAATCCCTTAAATGGAACCTGTCTGACTACATGAAGTAGGCTAAAAGATCTCCAAAAAGCAAAAAGACATGTAACAGTGGAGAATAGGGATGTAGGAACATATCAATACACCAATATGTCACGATACTTTATTTCCCAATACTGTATCGATATTCAAAAGCCAAATATCGATTTTTTATTCTTGTTTGGGGGGGATTTGAATGGAACCATTAATGATGACAGTCATATTTGTAGTAAGTAATAAAGTAGTAAAGTAAGACTGGTACTTTGTGGCTGTTATCACCTTCTTCGTTCCAGTGGATCAACTGGATCTAGTAATAAAACTGGACGTGTTAAAATAGGAAACAGATTTGAGTGCTTAGAATGCTGGGACAGTTTATCTACAGTTAAATTCAGTTTTAAAAATCACAATATATTCCCTTACTCATAGTATGGCGATATATCGTATTGTCTCCCCTGTATCGCGATATATATTGTATCGCTAGATTTTTACCAATACACACCCCTAGCAGGGTTCCCACTCTTTTCTTGAAATGATTTTCCAGGACATTTTCAAGACATTTTCAGCAGCTAGCCTGCTACAATACAAGTCAAGCTATCACAACTAGGGCTGGGCGATATAGCCTACCGATATTATCATCATATCGGGATATATTTTGAAACAGATATGACAATGTACCTATACCATTATATCGGTATAATAGTTGTGGAACGACTGTTGTCTTTAACACCTGCTTTCCTCTACTTGCAATGCAACACAACTAATACAGTAGTTAGTCTCTGCTTTAGTTCATACACTCTCACAGTCAAGCTGTATTCGCAATCAGTCACTCACGTTAGAAAATATCAACTATTATCGGAATTTTAAATTATTTGCATCTGCTCACACCAAGGCACATTATGAATCTCATATACGGTCGTGGCCAAAAGTTTTGAGAATTACACAAATATTAGTTTTCACAAAGTTTGCTGCAAAACTACTTTTAGGTCTTTGTTTCAGTTGTTTCTGTGATGTACTGAAATATAATTACAAGTACTTTATACGTTTCAAAGGCTTTTATTGACAATTACATGACATTTATGCAAAGAGTCAGTATTTGCAGTGTTGGCCCTTCTTTTTCAGGACCTCTGCAATTCGACTGGGCATGCTCTCAATCAACTTCTGGGCCAAATCCTGACTGATAGCAACCCATTCTTTCATAATCGCTTCATGGAGTTTGTCAGAATTAGTGGGTTTTTGTTTGTCCACCCGCCTCTTGAGGACTGACCACAAGTTCTCAATGGGATTAAGATCTGGGGAGTTTCCAGGCCATGGAACCAAAATGTCAACGTTTTGGTCCCCGAGCCACTTAGTTATCACTTTTGCCTTATGGCACGGTGCTCCATCGTGCTGGAAAATGCAGCTGAATCCTCTTTAGGAGACGATCCTGGCGCTTGCTGGACTTTCTTGGACGCCCTGAAGTCTTCTTAACAAGAATTGAACCTCTTTCCTTGAAGTTCTTGATAATCCTATAAATTGTTGATTTAGGTGCAATTTTAGTAGCCACAATATCCTTGCCTGTGAAGCCATTTTTATGCAACGCAATGATGGCTGCACGCGTTTCTTTGCAGGTCACCATGGTTAACAATGAAAGAACAATGATTTCAAGCATCACCCTCCTTTTAACATGTCAAGTCTGCCATTCTAACCCAATCAACCTGAGATAATGATCTCCAGCCTTGTGCTTGTCAACATTCTCACCTGAGTTAAAAAACTTAAGCAGCAACTTTTCCAATTTCCAATATTTATGTAATTCTCAAAACTTTTGGCCACGACTGTATAAAATGGCATAAATTGATGAGTTATGGGTTTTTGACTCTAAATTATTTTGTTTTATGAAATCTTTGTAACTGTTTTTTGTTAGTTATTTTGCTGAAAGGGATATACCTTTTGTAAAGCTAAATGTTATTTTCTACCTTATACTTTGTACATTTAACCAGATTGCTTAAATGTTTATTCATCTCCCTCTTTCTTGTGACACAAAAAGTTATGGAAGGGTTGACAAAATGATTCTGCTATTGAAGCCGATTATTAAAATGTATCATTTCATCTGTCATAAAAAAAAGGCTAAAGGTCTTTGCACACCGGGTCCGTTTTTTTCGTGCGATTAATTCGCACCACAGTATTTTCTTTCGAATCAATGTCAAATCAACGGGGACGTGCACACCACTGACGAAATTCCATCCTGCGATTTTGCGAGTTTTATTTTTACGGAATGCGGTTGATTTTTTTTTTAAACTCGTATCCGACAGATAAACACTTGACCAATCAGAAGGCGTGGTGATGGCGTCATCAGAGCCAAGAGTCGTGAACTGAAGTGTCACTTTCATTGAAGTAAATAATTTTTTCTTCACCTTGGCTGAGAGTCTGATCCTTTTTGTGTCCCAGCACCCCTGTCTCTTTAATAAAAAAGAGAAAAACTACAAGGACAATGATTATAAGGATAATGTGAGGCGACCCATTGCCGAACAACTTGGATATGAAGATGGTAAGTAAATCAATGTGTACAAAATAGCTGTGTACTCTCCAAACTCTCCTCTCTTCTCCAGAACAGGATGTACCCAATGCGCTCTGTTCTTCTTTTCTTTCTCCATCATTATCAACACAATGTCGTCGTCATTTAGTGTTGAATTCATTTTTAGTTTTGCTGCCTTACGTTTTTTTAATAGAACCTTCATAATTTATTCGCAATTTCGCTGTGCGTCTGGTGTGCATACACACCATGTCGATTTTCGGCCTCCGATTTTTCGCAATTTCGTGTTGTTTATTCGCATCGGACCCGGTGTGCAATGACCTTAAAGTGTAACTGAACCCCATGAAAAATCATAACCCCGCCCCCAGACAACATTTGAAAAATTCTACAAAGTGGGCGGTGTCAGGATGCACGGAGGGGCGTGGCCAAGAGTGGAAGATGAGCGGAGGGGGGAGCGTGGGGTTGTGTTCAGGAGGACAGCGGATCTCCTCCATCGTCACCGGAGATAGAGGAGTAGAGGGAGGCTTTATGGAGACCAGCGGCCGCGAGCCGTATCAATTTGAGCCGCTGGCTCAGGGCGCTGAGGCCACGCTGAGGCAGAGGGAGACAGGATGGGTCCAGTCTCTGAGTGGTAATGCTAACATAGGCTAACGTTCAAAACAGTATGTTAGCTATGCTAACTAAATGCTAATGTGATAATAATGGTAACCTGAAAAACGCAATCCAACTCCAAACTCGCCACAGGGCCGGTATGTCTGATAGTTTTATACCCAAACCCACGGGGCGTGTCTGTGAGACCATGACTGCTGTGACGCAGTCAATGCCTGTGATGTAAAGATGTACCGCCCTCCACCAATCACAAAATCCAAATGAAGCATCATGAAAAGGACCTTTTGGAAAATGTAGCTTAAACAGCTAAATCAACCTTAGAATGTATCAAGCGGTTTAAGTGGGCCTGCATGTGGTCCTGAAGCAAGCAAGAGTTGTTCTAATCTCCAGGTTGGTAACGTTCACAGAGGCCCCCTTCATGCCTTTCCGCGAACAGGTTCCTAATGCCCGCCCTTTTCTCTTCTATGATAACTTTGGGTAAAACAGTCGAGGCTAAAACCTGGTTAATGCGGACCTTGAATTGATAGGGACAACTGAATGAGTACTCTCCGACGGCCTCCAGTTTTCCTTTTTAATGGCAGCAATGCATTTATCCCGTTGTTCAGGCTCAGCGGGCAGCCTGGAAAATTAAATCCCATCCTCGGGATGTCGATTGGAACACCCAAAGGCACTGCACGAATGTACAATCATATCTTTAAGGGCGCCAAAAGCTAGCTGTAGCAGCTGTGCCGGTAGCAGTACGCCCGCGTTGTTTATCTTTTTGCCACCCAGCATGTCGCTGACAGGCTCGTCACGTCATCAGTGACGACAGCTGAGAAGACTATGGAAGTGTCGCCACTCTCATTGGAGCACTCTGGCAGAACAGTTCTAAGGGAATATGCAATTGGTTGGTAGCATCATGTACGGCGCCGTGCCGGCTACGTGCAGAATAGCAGACAAGGGCTACAGGCCGTTGCCCGTTGCAGGCACCTGAAAACAGACATTCATGCGTAAAACGTTCAACCCGTTTGGGTTCATCCACAACGAGAGAAAATTATTTTCCAGGACAACTCAAACGTTTCCAGGACATTTGACTTTTTTTCCCTTTTTCCAGGTGTTTTCCATGACTGGAAAATTGGTCTATCATTTTCCAGGTTTTCCAGGACGCGTGGGAACCCTGCCTAGTGGAGAACCTTCCCAGGTACAAAGACTCATCCAGGATGTCCCATAACATCTACAGCTATGCAGGCCTCACTGCCTCAGTTATGGTCAGGCATGTTTCAACACTAAGAAAGAGAAACTGGGTCAAAATGCCCTCCATAGGAGAGTTTCAAGACCAGAAGCGCTGCTGACCCACAGGAACTCAAAGACCCGTCTCACATTTACCAAGAACAAGATGATCTCTAAGATTACTGGATAATATTCTGTGGACCGATAGAAAAGACACAATGTCGACAGACAGTGGAAGTATGATGGTCCGGGACTGGTTGGCTATTTCATGACCTGGACAACCTGCTTCAATTGATGAAACCTTGAATTCTGCTCTCTATCAGAAATCCCTGAAGAAAAACGTCTGATTAGGGCTGGGCGACACGGGGAAAAAGTTATATCATGACAATACTTTCCCAGTCAGTCGATATTAATATATATCATGATATAAAACAAATCTAAACAAAAAATTAAATCTTCATAAATAACTAATTCAATAAATCGATATATTGCCCAGCCCTACATCTGATCATCAGTTCATGACCTTGAGCTCAACACACTTGAGTCATCAAGCAAGAAAATGAACTGAAGAACACCAGCGATCCACCTCTGAATGGCTTATAAACATCTCAGCAAAGGTTTTGGAGTGGCCTACTTAAAGTCTGGTCTCATACAGTGGGCCAAAAAAGTATTTAGTCAGCCACCGATTGTGCAAGTTGTCCCACTTAAAAAGAAGAGAGAGGTCTGTAATTTTCATGATAGGTTCACTTTAACTGTGAGAGATAGAATGTAAAAAAAGAAAAATCCTACAAAACCTACAAACAAGCAATAATTCTTGCCCACACTGACATGTTACTTCTTCTTATAGAATCTCTTCTATCCTCCACTTGTTACCTGTATTAATGCACCTGTTGGAACTCGTTATCAGTATCAAAGTCACCTGTCCACACCTTCAAACAGTCAGACTCCATCCTCCACCATGGCCAAGACCAGAGAGCTGTCCAAGGACACCAGGGACAAGATTGTACACCTGCACAAGACTGGGATGAGCCGATCTACAATAGGCAAGACGCTTGGTGAGAAGAGATCAACTGTTGGAGCAATTATTAGAAAATGGAATAAATACAAGATCACTGAAAATCTAGGTCAACCTGGGGCTCCATGCAAAATCTCACCTGGTGGGGAACACATGATCTAGAGAACGGTGAGGAAACAGCCCAGAACGAAATGGGGAGAACTGGTCAATGATGAAGAGAGCTGGGACCATGGTAACAAAGGTTATTATTGGTAATGCACTACGTCGTCATAGATTAATATCTTGCAGCGCTTGAAAGGTCCCCCTGCCTAAGCAAGCACATGTTCAGGCCCGTCTAATGTTTCCCAGAGAGCATCTGGATGATCCAGAGGAGGATTGGGAGAATGTCATGTGGTCAGATGAGACCAAAGTAGAAATATTTGGTATAAACGCCACTCACCGTGTTTGGAGGGGGAAGAATGCTGAGTTGCATCCCAAGAACACCATACCCACTGTGAAGCATGGGGGTGAAAGTATTATGTTTTGGGTCTGCTTTTCTGCAAAGGGACCAGGACGACTGATCCGTGTATAGGAAACGATGAATGGGGCCATGTATCATGAGATTATGGGCAAACACCTCCTTCCATCAGTGAGAGCATTGAAGATGAGACGTAGCTGGATCTTTCAGCATGACAATGATCCCCAACACATCGCCCGGGCAACGAAGGAGTGGCTACGTAAAAAGCATTTCAAGGTTCTGGAGTGGCCAAGCCAGTCTCAAGACCTCAATCCAATAGAGAACCTGTGGAGGGAGATGAAAGTCCCAAAACATCCCAGCTCTAGAGAAGATCTGCAAGGAGGAATGGGCCCAAAATACCAGCTACAGTGTGTGAGAACCTGGTGAAGACCTACAGGTGACGTCTGACCTCTGTCATTGCCAACCAAGGTTACATTACACAGGATTGAGGTGAACTTTTGTTACTGACCAAATACTTAGTTTCTGCACCATTATACAAATAAATTCTTTAGAAATCATACAAGGTGATTTCCTGCATTTTTTTTTACTTTCTGTCTCTCACAGTTGAAGGGTAGCTATGATGAAAATTACAGACCTTTTTCATCTTTTTAAGTGGGAAAACTTGCACAATCGGTGGCTGCCAAATACTTTTTTTGCCCCACTTTATCTGATTGATTTGCTGTGGCATGACATTAAATTGGCAGTTCGTGCTGGCAAAACCTGAACTAAACTATTCTGGGCCTAAATTCCTCCAAAGCAATGTAAAAGAGTCAGCTATCACGAATGCTTGATGGGAGATGTTGCTGCAAACTGAGGCACAACCACGTTACTAGGTGTAGAGAACACTTTTTCATCAGTCATCTTTTAAAGGATAGGCCAAAGATCACCCATTAACCCATGTGCAGTGTTAAGAAGTAGTTGGCCCAGCCTGCTAAGAGAGCATGTTGTGTTTTGAACACTGGTTTCTCAGCTGCGTGGGATTAGCGGACAACGAATGGGTCTGCTCTGGTTCTAAATTTAGTCCTGGTCCAGAATCCGCGGACCAGAGCCGCAGTGAACCAGGGAGCGACTGTCGGGCGCCAGGATATCCCTGCTCAGGACGAGGAAATGTCTGTGACTACCTGTTATGCAAACCCCTGAGCTGAAGAGAGAAAAAGAGGGGAGGTGGGGGCGGACGGACGGGAAAGACAGTTTTTCGACGGGGACCGCGTGTTTGTGTGTGAGCTTGCAGAAGGGGGGGGGGGGGGGGAGGGTTGTGCACATGCAAGCTTGGCGCTTGTGTGTTTATAGCGCGCTTTGGTGGTGAAATATCCTGCAGTACACATGACAGCAGGGTGGGAATTGCTTCAGTCCAGATAAGAGGGGCCTAGCTTTCATGTCTGTGTTTACAAAAGAGCAGGGGAAGCGGCAAATAAAGCCTCCTCTTTATTGTTGGTGCCTTCTGCTTGCATCCGCGATTGAGACCCTCCCAGAATCACTGTACTTTTCCGTCCATATTAGACAGAACCAGCCAAGACTTCAGCAACCAAGAATTTGTCTCGCAGCGTCATGGTTGGGCCTTCGGTTCAACGTCTAAAAATACAGACGTTCCCTGAAAAAAAAAAGAAAGAGTCACGTCTCAGTTCTGCTAGCTCACCATACAAGGTCAAGAAAAGCTACTAAGAAACAAGAAGAGACAGATCCCAACAGATTAGATAAAAAAAACAGCATCAACAGAAAACAAAATGGTAAAGATCTGTAAACACAGAGATCTGTCCGTTCTCATGCAAGCGCTCCATATGTTTTCAGCACTTCACTGGGATTTAATGTGACAGAGCAACACAAATCAGGGTGGCGCTGAAGCAGAAGGAAAATGATGCGTGGTTTTCACACTGCGGTCGACTAAAATGAAAATGGAGAAAGGTGGCACGAAGCCCATGATGATTCTGCAGAGAACCATGACAACCGTTAGCCGTGCACCCCACGAACCTGACGTTTACGGAAGAGCGGCAGAAAGAAATCCATAAGACAGCCCGTTTGTGTGGAACACCATCTGCATGGCGAAACATGGCGGAGGCAGCATCATGTTGTGGGGACGCTCAATTCAGCAGTGACGGGGAAGCTGGTCAGAGCTGATGGGAAGACGGATGGAGCTAAATCCAGAGAAACCCTGGTGTGTGGAAAAGTAACCCTGCACATCATCCTGTTTACACCATCTCTACTGTGACACATGGTGGTGGCAGAATCATGCTCTGGGGACAATCCTTAAAGAAAACCTGTCAGAGGCTGCAGAAGACCTGAGACTGGGGAGGAGGTTCACCTTCCAGCAAGACGCCCACCCTGAAGACACAAGCCAGAGATACAGATCAAAGCAGGTTTGCTTGCTAGAATGGCCTAGTCAAAGTCCAAACCAAAATCTCATTGACAGAGGAATATCTAAAAGACTGAGTAGCATGAATAGCAGCAAAGTATTACCTCGGGGGGGAAATACTAAACCTCAGAAATCTTTTCAGACTTGATGGGGACACTCAGGTTTATGGATGTGACTTAAAGAGCCACTCCGATCATCTTTTGAGCTATTTTAAAGTGTTCTCAGTGGTCTTTAAATTATGATTTTGCCGTTTTTAGCCAAAATCACAAAACCTGTGCCGTTTTCTAGGACATAGAATGTCACACCCATTTTCAAAATGTGAAAATGGGTGTCAAAGGGGTGTCCATGCTTTGCCGCCCTTGCAGCAAAAGTTACTTTAGGTTTTCTGTAAAAAGACTTAGTGGACTACAACTGAAGAAGAAGAAGGAGAAAAATGGCGGTGAGATAAGCCGGCTTCGCCTCCTTCCTCCAGGACGAAGGAAGGAGCGTTAAACGTGAAGAAAACCACCATATGTGTGGAAAGTGTAGCTATGCTGGGGGAGAAACAGTCGGTTGACTGAGAGCCAGCATGCAGCTCCACAAGGTCTCTGTGAGGATTTTAAGTGCTAGCTAGCGTTAGCTCCGTAACGTCATATATGCGACTTCTGATTTGTAGGCATTTTAATTGCTAATTTTTACAATCAAATAAATCCCAAATCACTTGACAAACACATTCAAAACGCATCATCATTAGCTGTCATTTAAATTGAGGTACATCATATGTAGGGTTGCCAACTCCCAGCAAATAAAATTAGGAACCACCCCCCACCCACCCCGTCATGATGCTTAATCGACGTAACAGACTTTGATTTAATGCACGTGTAAAACAAATACACAGAAATCAATTATTTTTCTACAATAATTAAACAGATTCAACATCTTTCTTCGACAGAATTGCAGACTGCACAGATGGTACCTTCCCAAAGGAAAAAGTACTATAGCTTACTATGGTATATATTAGACTCAATAATATTTACTATATAAGATAATGGATTTCTATACATTTAAGAGATGACCACTTTAGTTGTAAGATTCAGATATTTTTTTATTAAAAGCTAGACATTTTAAATGAGAATAAGAAAGAAAAGTATTTATTTGTTCCCCCCTTTCCCTGTTAATGCCTTAACTGGCCCCCTCGCAAAACGTTGCTAGAGCCGCCCCTGCACAGTTAGGCTACCTGTTTCTCCATTACCTGTTCAGCTCTGATGATTCAGGAGATCTCCTGGTTTCATCTTCATGTTTAAATCTCACCACATATCCAAACTGATATCATGACCAACAGCTTTTACGGCTGTGGCTCCAGCAAACATCAGCTGATACTAGAAAGTCATATTAAATCAATTCTAACAGGTTATTAAACGTGCTGCTGTTGTTTAGCGCAACATCCGCTGGTTTCCTCTTTCTGCGCAAAGTGGGCGATAAACAAACGAGAGAGAGAGACGGGACCAAACCATACATCTTACAAATGGAGGAATGATTATTCTTATTGTTGTGGGTTTTTTGAGCTGGAAGCCCAAATTATGTACAAATAAACAACTAAATACTTGAAATCGTTTAAGTTGTGGGCCCTGAATCTATAATCTATGGAAGTTAATGGAAATAAATCAACTTTTCCATAATTTTTTGGAAAGGGTCTGTAGCAAAGATATTTCGAAATAAATACATAATTAAATATATTAAGAAAAATTGAAATTAAACTATAAATAAATACATTTGGAAATAAATAAATGAATAAATAAATAAATAAATACTAATATATATGGAGAACATTTTTTTAAATTAATTTTCTCAATAATAATTATTATGGTTATTAATTAACTCTTATTTTAAATGTATACACTTAAATCTATTAAATTAATAAAACTTATTTAATCATATATGTGTTAATATTTTTTTCACATTTATTTATTTACTTTTCAAATGTATTACCTACGGCTGGGCGATAAACCGAAAATGTACAGATACTGAAATTTATGAGTATAACCGACATCATTTTGCCCATCTGGTGTTTTAAAAAAAAAAAGAAGAAGAAAAGATGCGTGTAGTTTGGCGACGCTCATGACCCTTTATGATGCTGTACTGTTACAGACTGTAACATTATTGTTATCGAGGTGAACTGCTCAATATATCGCGATAATATTGATTTGAGGCCATTTCCTCCAGCTCTAGTATTACCTAATTTATTTATGTGTTTATTTGGAGTTTTGTGTTTTCATTAAGTAAATGATTTTTAAAATAAAAATTGTATTCATTTTTTTATTTCAACGTATTTCGAAATATATCGACTTATTTAGTTATTTACCGCCTCGTGTAAATATATTTCCACAACAACTGTTTAATTTAACCTAGGTGTAGTAATGGACTCAGACCTGAACCTCCAGGGTCACATAAAGGCAATAACAAGGTCAGCCTTCTATCACCTGAAGAACATTTCTAGGATTAAAGGACTGATTTTGCAACAGGACCTAGAAAAACTCATCCATGCGTTTATCTTTAGTCGGATTGATTACTGCAACAGCATCTTCACAGGTCTGCCTAACAAGTCAATCAGACAGCTGCAGCTGATCCAGAACGCTGCTGCTCGTGTTCCTCACTAGAACCAGGAAAGTAGAGCACATCACCCCAGTTCTAAAGTCCTTACACTGGCTCAGAGAATTGACTTCAAAATACTTTTACTAGTTTATAAATCATTACATGGCTTAGCACCAAAATATGTTGAAGACCTGTTGTCATGGTACCGACCACCAAGACCACTCAGGTCCTCCAACTCTAGCTGACTAAACATCCCTAGACTCAGAACTAAACATGGAGAAGCAGCTTTCAGTTTCTATGCTCCCCTTATCTGGAAAAGACTTCCTGACGAGTGTAGAGCTGCTGAAACTCTGAACTGCTTTAAATCGAGACTAAAACCATCTGTTTAGAATTGCCTTTGAGTAAATGCTTGATGTTATATGTATGAAATGTGTTCATGCTCTCTTGCTATTTTTTATTTTTCTCTTGCTTTTTTTTTATTTTTCTCTTGCTTTATTGTGTATCATGTGTAATGTGTGTTTCTTTTATGTGTTTTTTTTTTTAAATCACCAAATCATGTAAAGCACCTTGAATTACCCTGCTGTTGAAAGTGTGCTATACAAATAAAAATGCCTTGCCTTAATTTTTCCCAGTGAGCCCGTCAATGGTTTTCAGCTCTGAATGAATGGAGACATTTTTACCCTTTGCTCGTTTTCCTCTGGAATGTTTTTTTTTTCAGATGTGCCAAATTTCTCTGGAGGATGAGGTGTTTAAAGGGAGGGACAACATTACTAACCTCCACAGAGTGAGAGCTAATCAGTAGTAGTTGGTCGAGGTTCAAGGCCCAGCTCTGGCCTTTCCTCCCTGAGATTACAATACTGGACTTTTTTAAAAAAAAATTTTAAATAAAGCAAACAAAATTTTTTTGTATTAGAAGGAACTGGTTTTAAGGAGTTTTGTGTGTTTTCCCTCTTAGATGTCTGTGACTCCCAGTAATGCCGTTTAATAATAAACCAACCCGCGTTTGACTGGAAGGAAACCGGTGGGGACAACTAGGTTTAGGAGATTCAGCCCTACACGGGAGTTATTTGGAAGCTGGTGTCAAATGTACAGAAAATACATCAACCTCAAGACTCGGAGGGTGTGGCGAGGAGGGAAGTAAGGAAGGATGGAAAGAGGAAGAAGGGGAAGGAAGTGTGAGAGATAAGTCTTTGCCAAAAAAGAGGTTCACACAGCCCCACTGACAGATTATTCATTATCCCCCAACAAGGAGCCAGACAGGTTAAACATGACCGGATCGGCCAAACAGTTGCATTCTTTACATGCAAACAGAGGCGGACACGCAATAATATACAGACACAATTATCCACATCCTCATTTAAAACAATGACGGCCATCTTTCTGGGGAAGTGGAGAGAAAGAAATAGAAATGAACTGCTGCCGCTGACCGCTCCAGGAAACCAACTGATTCATATCCTAAAGCTCCAACATCCCTATTTCTACTTATTATTTTGGGTGCCTAGCAATTGTATATATACATACATACACACACACATACACACATATATATATATATATATATATATATATATATATATATATATATATATATATATATATATATATATATATATATATAAATATATATATATATATATATATATAAATATATATATATATATATATATATATATAATATATATATATATATATATACATTTATTTATTTATATATATTTATATATATTTATATTTATTTATTTAAAAGTTTGGCAGGATCAGTCCATCATTTTCTTTCTAACAAGGAAATAATTTAGTAAAAATATTTAGCATTATAAAGTATTTATGACTCAAATGTAAAGGTTTGACTTTTAAGTGGGAGATATGCTACTGCAATAAAATATAAACTTAAAAGATAATTTGTTATTTAAAGCTTTATCATGGGTCCCATTTATTGCAGACGGCGCTGTATATATGCATTTTAACTGACTCTTTGTGCTTCTACAGGTTTTGTGCTGGTGATTGGACTCGTTACCTTCTACCGGATCGGGCCCTACACACACCTGTCCTTCTCTTGCTACGTGAACATTGCAGCCTGCCTGCTGGCCACCATGGCGGCGGCCATGCTCATCTGGAACATTTTACACCGGCGGGATGACTGTCTCGCTCCACGAGTTATAATCTTCAGCCCCTCGCTTGCTTCACCTTTTCATCCTCGTCTAGACAACGACTACGTAGAGTCACCATGTTGAGTCACGAGGCCTCGCAAGCCAAGCCAGGATGGGGGGCTAATGGACCGAAGCGGCAAGACTGTGTTTTTAATAGCTCCTATTATATTTTTGCTACATGTCTGTAATGGGACTCTAAAGACAAGGTGCATTCCTCTGGCTCCACAAAAGCTGGACATACTTCTTTTTACAGCTTTACAAAGTTTCTCCTTTAGATATAACAGAATTATTTTTCTGCTTAAAGCACATATTTATCCAAAAATACCACAAAGCAGCCAAAACATACATTTATACTGTATGAAGTTCTATATAATCACCCTAAGGTGAGCTTACTGGTTGCTAACATGGAGTTTGGACTTTCTATACGACATCTTTATAAAAAAGATCAAGCTGGAACTTGACCTGTTTTTTTCTCTTTTTGAATCCACTTATTGAATGGTCCCTTACATAATGATAAATTGGGAATGATAATACCAGAATACCTCATTTTGTCCATATTTGTCTCCATCATTGAAAGTGTAGTAAAATTGAAATACATATTACTATTATTATTATTATTATTATTATTATTATTAGCATATGTTGCAACACGCTGATGTAAAGCAAGTTCTTGATTGTGCTAAGAGTTAATATTTTGATCTCATTATGCACAGAACCAGAGTAGATCTGATCGGTGGAAGCAAAGAGTGGAGATATGAGGAGAAAATATATTTTATTTTTTATTTTATTTTTTTTGCAGTTTTGTGAAACAGATAAAAAAACTGAAGATGAATATTACATTTATTTGATATAATGCTTTCCTCATTAAATTCTGCTTGCTTGTGGTACATACTGTATACCTTAAATTAAGAGAATAGAATAGTGCTACAATTAGATGTGGGATACTGGGACCAGGTCATACTAATGGAACAATCTTCAAGTCATGCATGTGTCCCACCAGGGCAGCAAACAAAGGCGCACATCAGCAAAATATTATTGTAAATTAAATAAATATATTTCTAAATATATCAACCTAGTGGCTGCTGTTGTTACTACTGCTTGACAGGAGCATTAATCAGTATATGAAAAGATGCTTTGCACCAGACTATAGCTCTTGGAGCTAATTTCCATCTGCAGCATTCTTCCCCCTCCAAACACGGTAAGTGGTGTTTATACCAAAGATTTCTATTTTGGTTTCATCTGACCACATGATCCTTCTCTGGATCATCCAGATGGTCTCTGGAAAACTATAGACGGGCCTGGACATGTGCTGGTTAAGCAGGGGGACCTTTCGAGCGCTGCAGGATTTAATCCATGACAACGTAGTGTGTCACTAATAGTAACCTTTGTTACTGTGGTAAGAGCTCCTTAAAAATGGAATAAGAGATCTGTAAGGGCCAGAATTATTGCTTGTTTGTAGGTGCTAAATACTTATATTCTGCACAATAATAATTTTTTTTAATTTATTATAAAATGTACAAAATTTCTTTCTGTTGAAGTGTACCTATGATGAAAATTACAGACCTCTCTCATCTTTTTAAGTGGGAGAACTTGCACAATCGGTGGCTGCTAATTATTTTTTTTTGCCCCCACTGGTCAACATGTTGAATGGCTGGGGGTCAAACTACAGAACACTTAATGATATTAGCCAGAGCAGCAGGTAACTGTAACTGACTCTGCCTCAATGAAAAAATATTTGGTGAAAAAAACAGAAATACATTAATCTTTAAACATTAAGTTTTTTTCTCTCTCTCCATTTTGTGTGAATAAAGCAATAAAAATTTTAATATTTGCCCCCTTACAGATTCCTCTGTTTTTATGTCACATTTAAGTCTTTTAGATCATGTGTTAAAATTTGATTATCTGAAATAGTTAAATGGGATAAAAAAATATATATATATTAAAAAAAACTTGAATGAACTGCTTAAATTGATATAAGTGATGCAGACAAGCTGTCTCTGCTGTTTGACCCTGAAATGCTTGTGGCAAACCCTGCATGGGAACCTTTGTTAGCTCATAGAGCCGGGTCCCAGAATATCCAGGTTATTTCTGCAGGAAATGCAGTCCTGTGGGTGCACATTTGCGGGAATCATACACAATACCTGTATTTAATAAATACATGTTAAAAAACATTCTTTTAAATAGCCACCGGTGTTCAGCTGAGTAAAGCTGTCATCGGGCCTATTAAAATCATTGGAACATCCGGCCGCCTGAATAAGCCGCTCAAACCATGCGTTTGCTTTCGTGTCATTTCCCTTTGCGCAATGTTTGTACGTGAGAAACTAACTGTACACAAAATTGTGAATGAATCCCACATTCCTCTGCAGAATCATATGCCCAATACTTTTCAGGAGCAAGTGAACAGCTTCTTGCGCTGAA
>OY747721.1:4325648-4468148 GCA_963556495.2 Valencia hispanica | reverse complement strand
ACCTCAAGGCACCCAAATTGGTGATGTGGTCTACCAAATTCTTAGCGCCACATTGAGCTTTGGCATCTCTATAGAAACAGAGGAAACAGAATAAAAAGACAAAACAGTAGGGGTGTAACAGTACAAAAAAACCACGGTTTGGTACGTTTTCGTTACTCTTTAATCAAGAAAAAGAATACAAATGTGGATATGACTTTCTTTTTCTTTTTACTTTGAAAAGCATTAAACAAAAAAAACACTTTTTTCCTGAATTCGTTCCTTTCAATTCCTGGAATTAATTTGATTGTATTATGTTCTATAACAAAACAAAAAAAGTTGAAGATATAGAACTGACTGGTTTGATTGGATTTTTTTTTAAATATAAATAACATTGCACAAGTAGACATAGCCAGAGTGGAAAACAATATAACCACTAGAAAATAAGTCATTGTTAATGTTTAGAAATGTTTAAATAATACTTTGCTCATATTTGAGAATAAAATATGCTTAAATCACTTTGTAGTTGCTTTGATATCTCCCAGCTGTACTTGAATGCAGAATGGGCAGCTGTTGGGAAAACCCTTCTCATCAACAGGGATTCCTCCGACTTGTATTTTATCCAGAATAAGTAGTTTTGGCTGATTGGATGCTACTGGTAGCCATGTTGGACGTCAGCTGGTTTTTCTGTAGTATCAGTGATGTTTCCATTCAGCTTGACTTTGTTTCAGGTGAGTAATTTAGTTCAGAGCAGAGCGAGTTACGGATCTTATTGCTGTTGACAGATGCGTTCAGTGAAAAAGTTCTGGTTCGGTCCATCTTCCTTTTTCTACTGTAGCTGCATGAGAAACCATTAATGTTCCCAAATAGCAGAGTTTAGTGATAACTGGGAGCCCATTGTGTTTTGTTCTGGTGTCACTTTTTAAAGTTTCCCTGCAGAACGTTGCACTACGCTCTGAGTTCCACACAGAAACATTCTGCATGAGTTCAGATAGAAAACAGCTGGATTTGTCAGTACCAAAAAGTACGAATACATGTACCGTTAAACCCCTAGAAAACAGTGTTAATAAAATGCAACGGGGGACATTTTTTGTGTTAAATAAGGAAAGTGTGTTACCTTCTAGAGAGGTCGTAAACTCTAATGTGGGCAGTGTCTGTACCGACAACCAGGTAAGACTGGCACACATCGAGTAGCACAGGGTTGCCCTCTGCTTTGGAGAACGTTAAAAGCTGCTTCACTGTGCCCTGAATGAGAGAGAACAACAGATGGTCTCCGATGTGGGTTTACACCCAGGTTCTGAGCACCAGACATCGGGTTTGGGTACTAGTAACATACCTGTGGTGTACGGATTTGTACTCTGTTTGGTTCCACAGTGTAAAGGTTCTCGTCATGTACGACAACAACTTGGGAATCACAAGGAAATGATCCTGCCATGGGGAAGTTTAAAGCAGCGTTAGGTTCTACAGCAATATCCGAAGCTTTGAACATCAGGAGAGGATTAATCAGAGAAGCAGCCATGGTGACTCTGGAGGAGCTGCAGAGATCCACAGTTCAGTCGTACGCTCCACAGATCTGGCTTTAACGGAAGAATGGAAAGAAGAACGTCTTGTTTGGAGTTTCCGCAAGTCATGTAGGGTCGGACAGAAAACGCCTGTTAGAAGGTCCTCTGCTCAAATAAGACCAAAAATGAACTTTCATATCTACATGACCTTCATACAAACGCTAACGTTCCTCCTACAGAACGTCCAACGACCCCGAAACATACGGAGCTGCAACGGAACAGCTTCGATCAAAGCAGACTTGTGTACTAGAATGGCCTAGTCAAAGTCCAGACCTAAACTGAAGAATGTGTGATAAAACTTGAAAATCTCGGTTCAAGGTGGATGACACTTTGCAAAGATTTGAGTCTCTAGATGTTTAAACCTAGTCGAGGGAAACCACCAAACACCGGCAGCTATAACTTCAAGGACAGGGGGAGGCCTACACTGGATTCAGTTTGTAATTAGTAATAAATGTTGAAAACAAGTCCAGACAAATTAGACAGAAGTTTATGCATAAGTGTGAAAAATGTTGAAGGGGTGGGAATAGTTTTGCAAGGCACCGTAGAATCCCACTGCAGGACAACATCTGCCATCTGAAGTGATCAGGGAGTTAATAGTAAAGTATTATACCTGTAATGTGCAGACCGGTCCCTGAGAGCTCATAGACGGAAACGTGTTTCCCATTCCAGACCGTCACAGAGTCCTGTCAGAAGGACAGATTTAGTTCTCGTCGTCTGTAAGAGCAGAACTACGTAGAGTTCTTGCTTCGTTCGCTCTTACCTTGCCAACGCACACTCCTTTGATGTGCATGTCGCACTGAAGAGGGAGGGTCACTCCTGTGGTGAAGTGAGTGAGGCTAAGCTGTGTCGGGGTGAGCTGCACTGCTGCCACCTGCTGGCCGAAGTGGGCCGACATCACATGCTCACATAGGATCAGCACGGTTCTGGAGTTGTTGGCAGCCAACAGGTTCTGAGCGGAGCCCCACTGAAATCAGAGGTACGACGTTATTTAAGGGGCATCTTACATATATGATGACACAAGGCGTGTCTGTTTCTAATCATGAAATAAAACAGTTGCGTTTAAATTCTCCACTTGTATTCAGACAATACCTGTAGCTCAGTGACATTTCCATCTATTTCAGTAGGCGTCTGTAATTTCCACAGGGCTTTAGTGTCGGTTCTGTAGCTGCTGCTGCTGCTGGGCTGCATCACCATCTTCCACATTGCTATGTGGCCATGGGAGGTTCCAGCTGCCAGGATTTCTACAGATTTCACATTGTTTTTAAGTTAAAAAAAAGGTTATTCAGATCACCTCACTATCAGTAACACTGAATCATAACAACAGTGTCCGGAAAGCTTTTTAACGACATAGTGAATTCAGAAATAATATTACACTCAGGGTTGCAAATATTTTTCTTGTCCTAATGCCAAATATTGGACTGAAATTATAGATCCCAGTTCAAAGTAAAAACACAAAAGATTAGGACTCCATTTTTTTTGTAGATATATTCATTGAACTTTTCAACAGCTATATCACAATAAGTAAAAATAAATTTAAAAATTACACATTTATTTGACTTTATTTCTTCACATATTTAAATCTTTATTTTTTCACTTATTTCCAAATACATGTATTTTGTATTTCAATTTTATTTCCTCATATATGTAATTATTTATATTCACATATACTATTCATTTATTTTTCAAATGTATTACCTCATTTATGTATTTATTTAGTAAGAGTTTAATTTGGTTATCTATGCATTTTTAAATTATCAAATTTTGTCCAAATATATGCATTTAACTTCCATTTTAATTACTCATGTATTTATTTATCTCTACATTTATTTATTTATTTATATACAAATTTATCATATACATTTATTTTTTATACAAAAAAAATATAAAAAAATATGTATTTATTTACTTATATGTTTAATTCTTCATTTCCACATTAATGAATTAATTTTAAAACTACTTCATTTGTTTACTGTTTTTTCATTTAGGCAGAATCAGCCCTCCAAAGGTGTGGGTGTGTGTGTATATATATATATATATATATATATATATATATATATATATATATATATATATATATATATATATATATAACGTTATGTAAGGCTTGTGGAAACATACAGTCCAATAAATGACAAAAAAGATGCTTTTTTTTGACAAAAACTTCGCCTTTATTGTGCAACCGCTTTGTCAGATAATCAAGAGAGATAATCGTAGAAGAAAACCTTCTGCCATTGTATCTTGGAGGGAAATTTTTTTGTTATCCAGCTAAGGAGGAGGGATTTTCTTTCACAGAAGGTTAATGTTCCATATAGCGTTCTTTTATATTTATCGCCAATAGGGGGGCCAGTTATTCCTTGTAGCAAAAATAAAGGATTATTGTTTAAATTAATAGACAACATTTTGTTTATTACTATGGAGGACTGATCCTACCAAATACATAAACAGGGAACTAACACTATGAAAAAATGAGGTCATTTTAAATTAATTAATTAATGTGGAAATGAAGAATTAAACATATAAGGGAAAAAATTTAAATAGAAAAATAATAAATATATTTGAAAATAAATACACAAATATTTAACTATTTTTCAAAATATATTGAAATACAAAATATAGCTGTAACAACAACAAAATATGGACGAAAATAATTAAATATATATGGAGGAAATAAAATTGAAATAAAAAATAATACATACATTTGAAAATAAATAAAACAAATAAATTATTAAATATATAAAGAAAGAAAGTCAAAAAAATAAAAATAACATTTTTGGAAATACATTCATTCATTTATTTACATACATTTCCCCACCAATAATTTGCCTAAACTTCTTATTGAGAAGCAAGGTGTCAGGGTACTTGTCTCAGTCTTACATTTTAGGCCCCATGAAGATAAGGAAGGTTTGAATGTCTGCTTTGATAAGGAGATGTGAGCTCTGTGAAGAATCATAAGCTGAGTCACTTTGACTGTCATTCACCATCTGTAATGTTACAGTTAAATTCCTTTCCCACAATTCCTTCAAATGAATAGTTTTCCCTGCATTGTGACATCTAAGAGCATTTTAAAATATGCTAATAGATGTAGCTAACTTGGTCAAAAGAAAAGTTGTCTTTCTGTATCTGGTATGTCCTGACAGACCGGGAGGTTGGTGTTCCTCCTAATGAAGTCTCTAACCTGTAAGTACCAGAAAAAGTCCTTGTTTGAAACATTATATTTTAAAATTAGCTGATTAAATGACATCAGGGTAGATTCACTCACTTCCATAAAGTCCAGTAGTTTTGATATTCCTTTGTCAATTTAAAAAGATGTTATCCATTATTCCAGGTTTTAAAAAAAATCTGGATTATTACAAATTGGGGTAAAAACTAAAGGTATTTGCAATCTAACTTCTAATTTTGTGATTGCTAGCCGCGCCATAGCTGTGGCTATGGTTTTGGATTGTTCAGACATATTTAGGGGACTTTGCTTTCTTTAGAAAAGGTAGAGATACTAATGGACAGTCAGACATACAGCTTGGATGTAGTTTTACCTTTAGCTGCGCAGTACGAAACACAGTTTATCCTCTCTCCCCTCTCAAATCCCAGAATCTCATCAAGAGACAAAACATAGTTGTCATCTCTCTCCAGGTCCCATATCCTGACAGGTTTAAAGGGAAAACAATTCGACAAGTTAAAAGCATGCGTGTTCTCGTGTTTGTCTGTGCGGAGAGGCAGAGTTAAAAGCTGACCTGACGGTCGGTTCCCCTGTCGCTGTAATAAGGAGGCTGTTCTCCGTCCAGATAATATCGACATTCTGCCCGGTTTTGCTGCTCAACTTCACCTGTCACATTAAACGTCTCTTTAAACCCGGTAAATGTATTTCTTAAAAGAAGATGTGACATTTACTGCAACATTTGAACATCTACAAGAACTGGAAAAAAACAATTCCCCAACAGATCATGATTCTTTTGATTTTCTTTAGCGCGAAAAAGTTCCAACCTGTTATGATATGAAGTTACAACCAAATTTTCCTTTAGAAAAGTTAGGAACATACAGTGTAGATATACCTTCATAAACTCGTGTGCTCCACCTTCTGGTCCCAGCGTGTACTGCGACAACATCAGGGTCTCTGTGATGACCGCCAGCGCGCCTCTTTTCTCCAGGTAGAGAAGCTTCTTGACGGAAGCATCCACACTGAAGAGCGGGCTCGTCTTGCACTGTTCATCCACAGCATGGACCCTTCCTACACGTGATCACAGATCGAGATTGAAATCTCAGATCTGGTCGGAACATTTTGAAAACTTCAACAATGTGTAAAAAATTTAATCAAATTAAAAAAAGAAATCTCACCATCCGACGTACTGACGAAGAAGCCAAGTCCCTCCTGAGGACCCATCTTTAGAGGAGCTCCTTTCCAGCTGAACATGTCCAGAGCAGATTCGTCTCCACTCACTGATGCCCGAGCTAACATCGCCACGTCGCTGTAGGGATAAACATTGCTCTACAACCGGCACCTCTGAGCTCAGATTAGGTAAAAATGCTTATTTTCTTTCTTTTTATCGTTTCTAGATTAGAATACCCTTTGCTTTAAAGATCCCCATATCTACTGGGGGGGGGCATTTTGCCAGGGTTAACTTCTGGAAAATACAAGAAGGATCTAAATTACTGACGTGTGAGTGAAGCAAAGAATGCCAAAATAAACAGTCAGGTGACGACAGCGTATGTCAGGTTTCTCCTTTCGTGATCAAAAACATAATGTGTTTTCAAATAAAAACTAAAAAGGAAATTAATTAAGGTCAGACAGTGACTTGCAAAATCTTCACACCCCTGGAGCTTTTCCACATGGTCTCATGTGACGTTACAAAAACAAATTTTATTGGCATTTTATGTGATAAAGCTACAGAAAGTAGCACAAACCTGTGAGATAAAAACCATACAGGGTTTT
Source organism: Valencia hispanica (assembly GCA_963556495.2). Classification (NCBI taxonomy): domain Eukaryota; kingdom Metazoa; phylum Chordata; class Actinopteri; order Cyprinodontiformes; family Valenciidae; genus Valencia; species Valencia hispanica. The sequence goes on along the minus strand of OY747721.1, from coordinate 4,461,686 downwards.
CTTTTTATGGTAAACACAAATCCGAAAGGAGTGGTGTACCGTTTGTATTTAGTCCTCTTCAATCAGATACCCTTAAATAAAATGCAGTGCAATGAATAACACCTCACAATTATGCACGGCTTCTATCGTCAAGAATCCAAATGAAACACAGTGTTTTACTGGTTGGAGGTAGGGAGGGACACACGATATATATCAGCACCAACATCGCCATCGGTAACAGATGCTTCGTTCCATTTTGGTCATTTGGTCTTTGTTTGGTCATGTGACATCGATAGTGATGCAACACGGGATTGTGGGGTGTTTAACTGAAGCAGAGAAGTGTGTTAGTGTGTGAAGAGTAGAAAAATACAGATATGATATATATAACATTGGTTATCAACCATAACCAGAGGTTGGTAGTAACTAGTTACTTGATAAACTTTGTGGGGGGAAAAAATTTACTTTTATAAGTAGTTTTACTTATTATGAAGCACCGCTACTTTTACTTGAGTATAATTTCTGGATACTCATCCCAACATGAGTGACTTTAGTAAATGTGGGGGGGAAAAAAAGTATTTTGCAGCCACTGTATTTTCTTGAGAATGCATGAGACACAGAAACACATCTACAGTTTATGCTAAAGTGAGACCTCCTGTTTCTACACAAGCTTTGTTCTAATGCTATTTCCTATCTGCTGTATATATGGTTATTAATATGTATTAAATTGATTAAATACTTACTCTGTACATTCGTAGCTTTTAGTCAAATACTTTTTTACTCTTACCTGAGTAATTTCTTTGATGGGCGCATTTTAGTTTTACTTGAGTAAAAATATTTAAAAGTACTGCTACTTAGTGGTGGGCGATATAAAAGGTATAAGTTAGAAATGATATAAATTTAGCCAAAGGTAGAGATTTTTACTATACCAGCCTACCGCGATTGCGCATTTTGATGATGCCATCAAACTGCCATCACTAATGTTCGGTGTTCGTCTTTACATAGTGCAAGTTTAAAATTTGTTGTTTTCCGTTTAAGGAAAAAAAACCTGTTGAACTTGAAGCGTTTTTAATTCAAGTATTTGCAGCTTTATTCTTGTGTGATATTAAATTTATAAATAAGTAACCAGGAAAGTGGACAATTTTGAACTTTGTGGGGGTTTTTAAATAACATTTAGCTTTTAAGTTATTAAAAATATCTACATCTTTATGTTGTCAGAATTTTTGTGTTGCATTTTATTGGAAAAAATATATAAATATAAATATGGGAAAAATTATGTCATTTTGACATATATAAAGAAAAGAATATATCGCTACAAATATCGTTATCGCACATGCTTTAGATTATATCGCTACAGAGATTTGAGGCCATATCGCGCAGCCCTACCGCCACTCTTACTTGAGTACAATTTTTGGCTACTCTACCCACATCTAGCCATAACAGCAGTATATTCTAAGTATTTTAGAATATTATATTGTATATAATATATTATAAACTATATAGTATGATACTGGATACAAGGGATGGGCATTCGATTAAACAGTCTTCATCGATCATCCGGAGAATTAACGATCGATTTTCGATTAATCATTTATATTTTTTAGGGCTGGGCGATATGGCCTAAAAATAAAATCTCAGATTTTTTTCACACCAAATCCGATTTCCGATTTTAATTAATATTTTTTATTTCTCCCTTTACTTTCTTAAACAGAAATAACAAATGACAGAATGAATGACAGAACTCTTATTTTAATATCTCCTTTGGGAGTCTACCTGAGTTATGTGCAAAGTAGGAAACACATACCTGGTGTCCAAAGTTTTCAGTAGGTAAATAAAGCCGGGCTTTTCCACTGTATGAACAGGCACAATATCTTTGGCACAATAAATTGTGATGGCATCTGTGATTGGTTTCCACTGGACCCCCGTCTTATCGTAAGGGACACAGTGTGAAAATGATTCCCCTATGGTGGCTTGTCTTTTGGCGGGGCTTTGTGAGCTGCTGCTTGCTTGAGCAACTCGCAGAGAGCAGCACTTCTCCCACTCGACGGAGTGCCTCTCTTTCAGGTGTTGAAACTAATTCGTCGTACTCCCACCTTTGGTAGCAACAACCATCAAACAGATTTTGCAGCTGTTTGTTGCTCCAAGTCTGAAGTCGCAAAACCGAACCAGTTCCATATAATTGAAGAAACTGTCCCTTTTTTAGGAACAAGTTCCTCTTTGCTAGTTGCCATTTTAACGTCTACGCGTTCGAGACGAACTGGCTGACCTTGCTCCAAACTACGGAAGCCCAAGAGAGCAGTGGGAATGAGGGGGGAGGTGGGAAATCTTGATTTTCCCAAAAATAAATCTTCTTATACGGAAAATTCGAATTAATCGATAAAATCGATTTATCGCCCAGCCTTAATATTTTTATATTAAAATTCAGTGTTCATAGGATGTATTAAAATGCAGTGAGAATAGAAAAATAGGGCGTTTCCTCATTGAGATCTTCATTACAAGTGGGACGCCTCTTGTGGCAGTTAAACAGAATCAATTCACGGCAGTTGCACGAAGAAAATATCCGCTATAAGCAGCGGAGCTGACAGCTAAAAGACGCTACTCATTAACACAAGTGACGCTCATATTTTTTTCTTCTCCAAAAAAGTAAAAAAAAACCACAAAAACAATAACTTAATAAAAACAATGAATTAGGCTCATTAACAGAGTAAAAAAGACAACAAAAAAAAGAAACCGTAACTTATAAACAACTTTAGCACCAGTCTACTGATTTTTGTTGAGAAAGATGAGCATGTTAACAAGCGCTGGGGTCAGAAGCGACAGCAGACTGGTGGTCAGACTGATGGTCACCAGGCTGCTGTGGCGTCTGACCTGCAGTGCCGAGATCACCTGCTGTGAGTGACAGACGTCGCTGTGATACACATACCTGCATGCTAACTGGGCAAGCATCTGGAATCTTGTTTCATTCATTTTCCACCAGTCTGTAGGGGTGCAATCCAGGTGTGGCGGAGCCTCCCTCAGAAAGTAATCGGTGAGTAAGTTTCTCTGCTCGTTCTGCATCTCGGCTCCTCCGTTCTAACACCGACTTGATGCTAGGATGAGACCAGGAGCAGGATGCTCCGCTTCTAACCAGGGTTGGAAGTGTGTTCAAGTCAATACACAGCTTCGCAGTATCGGCAGTGAACCGAGACTTTCTTGTTTGTTTGTTTTTTTAGTCAAAGTGGTCCCACGCCACACTTCGCTGCGACCTCTTCATGACAATGCTACTTTTGAAATACACAGAAACTGGCAAGAAACTGAGTCGGCCTGTGGGTTTTATTTTCAGTCATCGCCCTCGTGGGGTAAAGTGTTTAATTACGGCCATATAGCAAAATTAATTGCATTCCTTCAAAACTCACACTACGCAACAGAAAATGCGTTAATTGATCGGTAAAAAAATGTCATCGATGAAATTCTTAATGATCAATTAATCGATCGTCGATTAATTATGCCCATCCCTACTAGATACTGATGTCAGCACCAATGTTCATATCGGTGCATCCCTAGTTGTAACAAATTGTAACAAGTATGAAGACTTTTCCAAGGCCCTGTAGAGCTTTAGTTTATAAATCTGATTTTTTATTTATGCTGAATCGGTAATGAAAAACTGTGAACTACTTACTCCCCAGGAGAGGCAGGCTTGAAGATGCAGCAGGTTAAAGGTTTGCTGTAATCATGCTTAACCAGGTGATTTCCTAAAAGTCGCCCTCTGGCATCCAACTTCCACACTGCCAGAGCTCCGTTCTGTCAAGAAGGCAGTTATTTAGAACAAACAAACAGGAAGAAACTAAGCATTTATCTTTTCATCGTGTCTGGATTATCTTTGAAAGGAGATTGCAAAAACTTATGAATGGCGAACACCTGATCTCCTGTTACCAGGCGGCTTCCGGAGCCACTCCACTCCAGCAGCGCGATGCAGGCTGCATGCACATCAGGCAGCGCGGTTTGATCTCCGGAAGGGTGTGTGAGCAGCATCACCTCTCCGTTCTCCCATCCCAGGGCCAGGACCGGCTTTAAGGGGTGCCAGCGCAGCACGGCGGCCTGGTGAGGTCGCTCTATGTGGCAGCTCTCCACACGCTCGCCCTGTGTTTGGACAGGACCAGTTGAAAGCATGCAGGGGTCACGTCAAGCTAATATTTTCCGTATTTGACCTTTTTTGTGTTTGTTTCTAAACGGTGATGGAAAAATCTGAAGGCCGTCCGTCATTTTTGACAGATTAGCCTTCACACCTCTGACCACTTGGTGCAAATGCGCAGACGGTTTCAACTTTACGCACAGAGTTCAGCTAACTAAATCAATCAACAACAAACATCATCTCAGATCTGGACACCGTACTTAATGCGTCTTGCTAACCGGGAGCTGACGGCGCCTTGAAGAGTTACTGAGGCTTTGGAGCGCGTCGGGTGTCGTACCAACCACCGGTGCATGCTGCTGGATTCCTCCCGCTGAAGCGACAGCTTGTGGGTCAGAAAACGACTCGTTCAGAGACTCTTTCTGACTTCTGATCGCTTTAATTGGAGAAATGTTCCCTGATTTCCAAACTTTGGCTGAAGTGGCGCTTTAATTCCAGTCTCCAGTGTGGCAGCGGAGCGCGGATGCAGCCTCCAGAACAACATCTAAACCCCCATGAGAAGTTATCTGTCCGAGGCAGAAATCCTAAACCTCTGCAGCAATCCCACTGTTTGATTATGACCAAGCAGGCGATCATTTCAGCTCCATGTGGAGCAGGAGGAAGATGTGAGACTGAGTTCAGGCCACAGCAGGTGAACTGTTCATATTTTAAGTGCAATCGTTTAATTTTATTGTTTATATTTAGTTCTCTGTTTAGCTTGATTATTATTTAATATGAATAAAAAAATGAATACTATTAGGTACGTTTCCACTAAAGGAACTTCAGGGTGATTTTGATCTTTTTCTGACGGGGTAATTTGTCCGCCCGCTCCTCTCAGTCTGCGTTGGTATCACATATTATGTACACATTACCTAACTGCTAATTGTTTTCCAAATATTATTTTTAGAAAGTGGAGTCGTAAAATTGTGTAATGTCGTGTTAAATTGTTAAATCGGGTTCATTAGGGCCATTGTAAATAAAAGAGAAAAAAAAAATGGAGTACATTTCTGTCAAAAGATTTTGAGATTGATTTCACACATTTTCAAGAGAAAACCCAGAAATACTCTGTTAAAAAGTCGTAAACTTTTGATATTTAAACTGCGATATTTTTTCTGAAATTGTAAGGCCAGAAAAAAAATTAGAAAAATTATTTGCTGAGATTTGACAGAAAATGACAGTACTATAAGATTTAAAAAATTTAATTTTACTAGATAGATAGATAGATAGATAGATAGATAGATAGATAGATAGATAGATAGATAGATAGATAGATAGATAGATAGATAGATAGATAGATAGATAGATAGATAGATAGATAGATAGATAGATAGATAGATAGATAGATAGATAGATAGATAGATAGATACTTTATTAATCCCCAAAAAGGGGGAAATCCACTTTGTCCAATGCTCACATATTCAGAAATATATATTAGATTAAAATAAAACAGTAACAAATAAATGATTTAAGAAACATGTTGGATGTCGCTGTTGCACAGTCTTATGGCTGCAGGAACAAACAATCTCCCGAACCTTTCCTTCATCTCAAAGAGATCAACCTTTCAGTGCAGCTGCTTCTCTGGCGGGTCAGGACATCATGGAGGGGGTGTTTGTATACCTTATTATAAACTGTATTTTCTATTAAAACGAGTGGCTGTCAAAACAGCATACCTTTTTATAAGCTGTATTTTTTATTAAGATTAGTGGCTGTCAAAACAGCATACCTTTTTATAAGCTGTATTTTCTATGAAGCAAAGATCTGTCAAAGCAGTACACCTATCACAAACACTGTTATGCCATTTCGATAAAGTAGGCTAAAATATTCAGCTGGCGCTATAAAAATATACTTCCGGTGTGCTATTATTTTTTTGACATGATTTGTTCTGACCCCGTCAGTCAAAATGACGGACGCCGAAAACGTTGGCGCCCACCTCTGTGAGCACGTGAGGGTTCCATCTGTGGCGCACCCGACTGATCCCAGAGTTTACCTGCTGCAGGTAGAGGTCCACGCTGCCGCCAGATGCAGGGCTGCCCGACGTCACGGCCAGGATGGGAAGAGTCGAGTGCCATGTCAGATGAGAGGGCAGGTCACTGTTTTCAGGGGCCTCGATACGGTGGTCGAAATACACCGCCATGTCGCCTCTGGGAGGCTAAAGCGGAGGGAAGGGGAAGACAAACAGGATTTAGGAAAATTGTTTAGGACCAAAGCAAATCAGTTACGTTTGCTGCACAGCAAGATAGCTACATCACAGCTAATAACTGGTATTATAGGCTTCTAATTCAATTCAATTAAATACTACTTTATTTATCTCAAAGGGAAATTAAATGTTGTAATTCATATATCATCCAAGTATCGTCAGATAGTCGATGTGGACGGTGGGTGGGCCCTCTGGTAGCAGTCAGTCTTGCAACAAATCTGAAGAGACCTCTGACTGAAGACGTTTTGCTCTATGATAGTCTTGTGACACGCTAACAGCTAAATATCCGGGCAGCGGAGACGATATTTCATGGCAGCGCGTCATGGATGACACCATCAAGTGTCGGCAAGCACTGCTAATCCACCTCGTGTGATTTCGCCGCTCCCCTTTAAACCAGTAGCTAAATCTTAAGAATCAAGATGTGCAATTTATTTTTCCCATTTCTTGTAAATGGCTGCTCTTTCTTTAAGCACACATATACATGTGCAGTTTGTACATTTTTAATTACTCTGTTGCACATCTGTGTGCTATTTTTAATAACTTTATTATCCTGCTTCTGGTACACCTAAACTTCCCTACAGAGGGACAATAAAGGATATTTCTATTCTACCTATTTAGATTTAAGCTTGCATTAACAATGTTTAACATGAACACAGACAGATTTAAACTAGAATATGTAACAGTCAGCTATCATTTACGTCAGAAACGTCAAGTGTAAAAAAAAAAAAAAACCGACAAACCTTATAGCATCAACTAGCTGTTAGCATTAGCTTAGCTAGCTAGATTTAGCGTCTATGGTCGCATCCTCGCTGAAACACAGAACAAAGCAAAAGCACAAAAACCTTTCGGTGACTTTACTGTCTCTCCTTCGCAATCAGCAACACTTCGTTATCTCGCAACGGACGGAGCGACACATATGGACCGTTAGTTCAAGCGGCGGCAGAGTCTGCTGGACAAAAGCGTCTTTCTCAGTTGCCCATGACAACCTCAGAGGCTACGTAAGGAGGCGGAGTGACGGAAAACAGCGAACGGAGCCGAGCACGTGCCGAAGATGGCGCAGTGATGATGAGCGATTCAAGACTCATCTCTGTGAGGTACTGATCCTGATAATAAATAAATAAATAAATAAATAAATAAATAAACAAATAAATAAATAAATAAATAAATAAATAAATAAATAAATAAATAAATAAATAAACTTTATGAACTGAATGTATTTATTCATTTTCGGATGACAGGATATAATGTATTTGTATTGGACACTTTCAGCAACAAGACAAATAAAATCAACAACAAAAAAACACAACATCAAAGACATAAAGAACATTAAAATATGCTAGTGTTAGGACATTCCAGTTATTTATCAATCAACGGCAGCTCTAAATAGATACGTTTTTAGCTGTGATTTAAAAGAACTCAGTGTTTCAGCAGCTTTGCAGTTTTCTGGAAGTTTGTTCCAGATTAGAGGAGATTAGAAACTGAAAGCTGCTTCTCCATGTTTGGGATTTTGAGTAGACTGTAATTAGAGGGTCTGAGTGGTCTGGGGGGGGGTTGGTAAAGTAACAGTAGATCTTTAACATATTTTGGTGCTAAGTCATTCAGTGATTTATAAACTAGTAAAAGTATTTAGAAGTCTACAGGGAGCCAGTGTAAGGACTTTAGAACTGGGGTGATGTTCTCTACTTTCCTGGTTCTAGTGAGGAACACGATCAGCACCGTTCTGAATCAGCTGCAGCTGTCTGATTGACTTTTTAGGCAGACCTGTGAAGACGCTGTTGCAGTAATCAATCCGACTAAAGATAAACGCATGGATGAGTTTTTCTAGGTCCTGTTGCGACATCAGTCCTTTAATCCTAGAAATGTTCTTCAGGTGATAGAAGGCTGACCTTGTTATTGACCTTTATGTGACCCTGGAGGTTCAGGTCTGAGTCCATTACTACACCTAGATTTCAGGCCTGATCTGTAGTTTCTAGCTGGATTAACTGAAGCTGTGTGCTGACTGTTGATCGTTCCTCTTTAGGTGCAAAAGTAATTACCCCTGTCTCCAGTTTTTTCAGCTGGAGAAAGTTATGACACATCCATCCATTGATTTTGCTCGATGCATTTACTTAGGGTTTGGATGGGTTCAAAGTCACCTGGTGACATCGTAATGTAGAGCTGAGTATCATCTGCATAGTTATGGTAACTAATCTTATTGGTTGGTATAATACAGGTTAGCGGGAGCATGTTGATTTTAAAAAGGAGGGGGCTCTGGGGCACCCCACATGCCATGCCTGTCATCATGATCTCAGCCAACCTGGGGACGCTGTTTATTTGTGACCAACACAACTCTATTGGTTGCCTTGCCATAAATGCTGACTGAGCAATTGCATGCATCCAACAGCAGTATGTGACCAAGCTTAGAGACAAGTTGCCAGGTGGTTGTGGTTATATCTGGTTCTCTCATGCAGGGGAAGGGGGGCACTTTGAGATGCTATTTTGTATGAAATGTGCTTTATAAATAAAGTTTGATTTGAATCAACCCATCCAATTGACATCAGCTAGAGTTAATAGTAGAAAAGGCTGTTCCACATTGGCAGGCAGGGTTTGGAGAGTTTTTCATGGGTACAACCCACCAATGCATTTTCCCTAAAAATGTGGAGCCATTTTAAGAACAGTTCCTTTATCATGAAGAAGCAATGTTACAACACAAAAATAGACCTAATCGACCAAACGTATTTCCTTACTTTATGTGCAAAGTCAAGCAGATTTATCGACAGTATTCTGATTAAATAATTTTGTTTTTGTGTCCCTTTTTACATTTATGGTCATTTAGCTTTTTTTTACCAAAAGTTATTCTTATTGCTCATAGTAATATATCAGTATTTATTATTAACAGTAATAGTTGTATTTATAATGTACTTTCATAAACTCAAGTCAACATCAACCTTTTATTCTGAGATGGGTGCTGAATATGTTCAGGATTCTGTTCCACAAATGGATAAAGTTTGGTTTAAAAAGTGTTATATTTTAAACAAGGGCAATTTTATTGGCATCCTTGGAGAAAAAAAGTGTAAAAAGCCTTAATCTTTTATTGCAGTAGCAATGTATTTGATTTTTCAAAACCCCTCCAGATCAGGGATGCTGAAGTCAAGTTCTTGAGAGCCACCGTCCTGCATCCCCTTCTCCAGCATACTTGAATCAGCGTGCAGTCATTCATCTCCAAAGAGTCCCGATACCGAGCCAGTCATTTGATTCAGGTGTTGGAGAAACGATGCAGGACAGCAGCTCTCGAGGACTGGACCGGCGCACGTCTGCTCTTTTGTCCAGCTCACAGGTTTTCTACACGATTTAGGTATGGAGATATTGGTCCTTGTCCAGCTTCTGTGTCACCTCATACTTATACCTCGGATAAACAAAGTCGTTGATGGTGACTCAAAGCTCAGATCAACTTAGAAATGTAAAGAAGTCAGAAATAAACACAAAAATGGCTTCAGTTACTGCACGGGTCCCCCCAGACCCAACTTCATGCATATTTTAGATAACACATCTCTGCTCCACCAGGAAGGTTTATTTATTTTCTCCACTACTTTCCAATTTCTCCAACAATAGGTTGGATCTTTTCATTTCTTTACAGTGAGATTATACTACCGCAGTAAAAATAATAAATTAAATTAGGGCTTTTTCCACATCTTTACCAGCGTTACCAAGCAATTTTAAAGTATTTAAATCAAAGGTCACGCTACAATTTTTGGTTGTCGGTCATTTTGACTGACAAGGACAAAATCTCCGGTTACAATCTATATTTACAGGTCAAATGTTAAAAACGATAACATATTCAGTAGTATTAAATTTTTTTTCATTATAATTAATATTCAATCCAAACAAACTGAACACACAAGCCGTCACACATCGAGCAGATGAACGACGGCTTTTCTGATCACTTCAGTGGGAGGAAACCCCACAGCATGCGCTCCTTCTGCATCAGTGGTTAAGCTGCAGCGACCGATCACCACCGCTCTGTCTGGTCACAGACTCGCTTCAAATACTCCATAACTCCAGCTCCCAGATAGCCAGATGCATCTGGTTTGCTGTCCAGGTCTGAGATGATGCTCAGATGGGAATCTTTTTTTTTTCTTTTTCATTGCTTCAGTTATCTGAACTCCATTCTTAAAGTTGAAAATGTCTTCACCAAGTGGTCAGGGGTGTGAATTGCAGTCTGTCAAAATGACAAGACGGCCTTCAGATTTTTCCGTCACCTTTGGGAAAAAAAACCTGACAAATACGTAAAATATTCGAGACCCCATATTTAAGTATTCATCCCATTCATTACGTTTACACCAGAAAAATAAATAAAGCGAAATAAAGATGTTTCAAACAAAACCAGTTTAGTCAAAGAAACCTTCAGAGTCCAGGGGTGGGTAGTAACTAGTTACATTTACTTGAGTAGTTTTTTTGGGAAAAGAGATTACTTTTAGGAGTGGTTTTACTACAACATACTTTTTACTTTTACTTGAGTAATATTATTATGAAGTATCGCTACTTATACTTGAGTGAAATGACTGGATGCTCTACCCACTGAGTGATTTCAATGAATCAAAACATGCATGCTTTAACCAAACGTGCACCAGACAAGGACACAAACCTACAGTTTATGTTTAAGTGAGACCTCTTGTTTATACACAAGCTATGTTGTTCTCATGACCCCGTCATGTAAACACTTTATATTGTCATAGTGGAAGCACTTTTCCCTGTTCTAACCTTTATACATTAGCTATAAGTATTAGTTTCATAAGGTTTGTGTTAAAAAAATTTTTTAGAAAGTGTTTTTTCTGCTTCAAATTTGTTATTTTGTGATTATATTAGTATGTAATAATTAATTCATTGTACTCTTTAAAATTCCAGAACTTGCCTGATGACATTATTTTCAAATAATCAGAGCCATTAGAACTGATCTGAAGTTTGGATCGGTTACTCGATACTTTTATGTATTGCTTTTTTAACTCTTGAGTAATTTCTTGGATGGTTTACTTTACTTGACTTGAGTTTATGTTAAAATACTGCTACTCTTACCCACTTCTGTCAGTCTTTGTAAAAAAAAAAAAAAAAAAAAACCCCACAAAAAAACATTTACTTTTGTAGAAAATTTCAGCTTCTAGACAATAACGGCATGTTTCCCCCGACAGTCACCACCGGTGGTCGTAGTACCGTAGTAGTATTTCCATTACTTCTAAAGGCAGGTAAGCACAGAGATTTTCACAGGATGTCCTTTGGAAACAAATAGGGGAACAAAAGAGAGCTGCTGGAGCAGGAAAGATGTTGATCAAAAGGATGTTATGTTTTTATGTGGATATTTCGGACTAAAGCAGAAAGAAGGGTATGAATACCTACAGGAAGTTTTTCAGGAACTGACTTATATGGCATCTGAAAACATCACAGTTTGCCCTTCTTTTCCTGTGGTTTAGCTGAATGTTCCAGGATGTGTAATAAAAAAAAAAAATAAAAAAAAAGAAGTAGCGAAGCACCGAACAGTTAATCTGGAGCTCAAAGGACATCCTTTCACGGATGATCCAGATCGTCGGTTTCCGGCAGATCCAGTCATTTGTCCCAGCAAACATCTGGGACGTCTTACTGGGTGATGTCTTGGTGGCTGGAGCATATTTAGCTCTCTTCGTGTGTGTTTTTTACACGCACAGACATTTAACTGATCACTGCGGATGCGATCTTGATTCAAGGCTCAAGGCTTTCGGATCCTGTAGCTGCTTCTTGAGGCTCTGATCCAGCAGCACCAGGCTCTGCACGGCTAAGCTGCGGCAGTCCGCGTCCGGGTCTCCCTCGGCCACATCTGCAGACGAAGACAACGCAACGAGAACGTTAGTCAGCTTTTAAATGCACGCCGCAGGAAACTCCACACGTTTCTTTTTGTTCATTTAGTTCATATAAAAACCCAGCGAATAACGTCACAGTACAGGACATCCTGGTTCCTCATCTCATTCCCAGAAATACCCAACCCAGCTGGATGTGTGTGTGGTCAGAAATGTGTCACTGATGGGAAACCACTGACAGAAATACATGATGTAGATGTGAACCACAGGTCATATAGAAAATACCCCGTCATTAAGAAAAAATACATGTTCATCTGGTCACATAAAGGGACGAATTTATTGTACTTTTTAATACAAACAAAAGAAAGAGAGAGGGAAAGAGAGAGGAGAAAAAGAAAGAAAGAAAGATTGAAAGGGATAGAGAGAAAAAACGAGAAAGAAACAACAGAAAGAAATAGAAAGAGAAAAAAGAAAAAGAAATAGAGAAAGAAAGAGAAAAAGAGAAAAGAAAAAGAGAAAGAAAGGAGAGCTAGAGAAAGAGAGGAAAAGTGAAACAAAAGAAAGGGGAAAAGTGAGATAGAAAGAGAGAAAAATAAATAGAGAAAGTAAGAGAAAGAAAAAAAGAAAGAAAAGGAGAGGGAAAGAGATAAAAAGAACAAAAGAGAAAGAAATGAGGGATAGAATGGAGGGAGGGACAAAAGGAAGGAAAGAAAAGACCTGAGGATGGGAAGAGACGAGGCAGGAAGAACAGAAGGAAGAAATATTTAAACTCTGGAAATACGTAATGTTTTCCCTTCTCCTGTTATTTTTTTCCATACTTACACAGACCTGGAAAACCCTGAAATTCCAGACTTTGATGCTTGAATTCAGTGTTTTTGTGCATCATATTTCCTTCCCTGTGGTTTCATTTTAGTTTTTACCTGCAAGCCAAGTTCTTGTTTCAAACAGCTGCTCGCTGAGGTCCGCCAGCAGACTCTGACCGGGCATGCTCAGAAACACGGAGCAGACGGCGAAGAGGACTCCTCGCCTCACCGACCTTTGAACCCAGAAAAACTGATCAGAAGCTAAAACAAAACAGGAAACGTTACAGTTAATCAGGCAGGAGGGTGTCGTAGTAGGAGGAGTGATATGAATCAGACGTACTGGTCAGCGTGGTACCGAATCGCCCACACGAAGTCCAACAGCGCAGCGCCCATCTGTGCAGCGATCTGGAAAGGCAACAACCATGAGGAGCAGCTTGACTTCATGTAAACAGGCTGTGTCTGCACAAAACCTAGTTTATCTGATCAACCAACATATAATAACAGTAATGCAGTAATAGAAGGGAAAATATGGCTGAAATAACCGGTGCGTTGACAGCCAGGTGCATGAAGAGGCCCAGGGTGTGGATCAACCTGCCCAGAACCAGGTGGTCACTGCCCAACAGGTCAAAGGTCACCTCAGGCCTGCCAGAAAGGAGTTTTTCTTTAATGGAACAGTTAATTAAATATATAAAAATAAAAGATCAAACTTTGACTGAGACCAATCCTGCAAAAAAATGCAGATTTAATGTACAAAATTATTTTACATACATAAATGAGGTAATTTGAAAATAAATAAATAGATAAATAAATGTGGAAACAAGGAATTAAATATATGAGTAATTAAAATGTAAAAAAGAAAAAAAAAATTGGAAATTAATAAACAAATATTTAAATATATAGTAAAGAAATTGAAATGAAAAATACATTTGTAAATAAACAAGTTAACGTAGAAATAAATAATATATGAGAAAATAAAACTGAAATAAAAATACACAAATTAGAAAAATACATAAATGAGGAAATAAAACTGTGAATAAATAAATATATAAATGAGGTAATACATTTTAAAAATAGCTAAATGAATAAATAAGTTTGGAAATAAAAGTATGAGGAAATAAAATAAATAATAATGCATATATTTGAAATTAATGAACAAATAAATAAATAAATATATGAATAAAATAAATTAAATGTTTATTTATTTATTGTCAATTTTGGCTTGATCAGCCCTCCATATAAATACCTACTTGTCATAATTTTTGAGGAGAGGAAAAAAGAAGTATCCCGCAACAGGAGCATAGCGGTTTGGAGCAGCCTTGGTCCCAGGCTGGGGGAAGCCCTGCAGGAAAATCATTATAACATGATGAAACAGCACTGGCACTTATTGATGCATTAATCGTGTGAAGTATAAATGTAAATACTGCATAATGCTGCACAATGGTTGCGCTGGTTCTTATTGAAGATCAGCCAGTGGCAGCATCAGGATGGGGGGGGGGAGTCAATGTAGATTCCGTGAAGCAGTCCTACTAGATCTATGTGCTGAACCGGGCCCGATGTTAGATCTACCGACCCGACGGAACCGTGCATCCCGCCCCCTTTTTTTTAGGTCAGGCTGCTGAAGCAACACTGTGCCACTTTCAGCTCTTACGTTTATTTGTGAACCCCAAATAGTATTTTGCGCAGATAATACTTTTTAAAAGTAGACTTAAAACACACCTTTTCTGTCGAGCTTTAAATATTGAGGTGTTGAAACTTATTAAATTCTGCTGTAATTAGTTATTTGTTTTAATTTGCTTTTATTCCAATCATATCGTTGCTACAAGAAGTAATCATATAATTCAAACTTTATATTTATTGTTCTTGTTTTATCGCTTGTGATGCTGCTTTTATTTTTTATTTTAATCGTTTTACTCTTGTGAAACATTTACTTATTGCTAAATATATATATTTTTTATGTGAAGCACTTTAGTATTTTATTTAATATTTTAGAGTAAAGCTCTATATAAACGTTGATTGATATAAAACGGTTTTCAGTGCCTCTATGTCGCCCATAAACACCTCGATTTTAGTCTCAGTGGAATTGCGCTTTCTCCGCCTCTCGGTTGCCACGGGAACCGCCCCATATCAGCCATCTTAAGTCTATATGCAGAATATTCACCAGGCGCATTGCATTGACCGTTAAGGACAGAAAGTGGGTGGGTAGGAGGAGGGACATGATCCAAAATCACCTGAGCACATTTCTAGGGAGAGTAGGATTTAGAAAGCGGAAATCGGGTGCAGCTGTTATAGATCGGACAATTTATTTGCGTAAGTAAATTTTGTTTTGCTAATTATGGTTTTAGAGAGGATTCTACGCAAAGTTTTATAAACGAGGCCCAAGGCTCTTGCAAAATTTGCTGAATGCCAAGGAGGTAATTCAGCCTTTTTGATTCAGGTGTGTTGAAGCAGGGATGCATCCAAAGGTTTGCAGGATGGTGGCTCTGGAGGACTGGAGCTGCAGACCATCCCATAATATCTCTGGCTGTATGTTTAGGGTGAACCTCCTCCTCTTCAGCCTCCAGTCTTCTGGAGCCTCTAACATGGTTGTCTTCCAGGATGTTCCCCAGAGCATCATACTGCCTCCACTATGTTTCACATTAGGGGTGGTGTGTTCAGATTTATTTATTTTATTTTTTTCTTTTGACTCATCAGTCCAGAGCACCTGCTGCCATTGTTCTGCACCCCAACTCCTATGTTTTCATGCATACATGAGTCGCTTGGCCTTGTTTCCACGTCGGAGGTTTGGCTTTTTGGCTCCAACCTTTCCACCTCTTCTGGTCAGACTTCTCTGGACAGTAGATGGGTTTACCTAGGTCCCACTAGTTTCTGCCAGTTCTGAGCTGATGGCGCTGCTGAACATCTTCTGATTTCGAAGGGTAATAAGCTTGATGTGTCTTTCATCTGCTGCACTAAGTTTCCTTGGTCAACCACTGTGTCTATGATCCTCTACGTTGCCCGTTTCTTTGTGCTTCTTCAAGTAGAAGCCCAAACAGATTTACTTTCACAAGCAGAGCAGTACGACAATATCCTGGCCGTACTACTGTTGTCAGTGATATAGTATTTGAAATGAACATGATTTCTTAATGTCTAGTGACATATCAGGGCCATTTTAGGATTAATTGAAATAAATTTCTTAAATACAGCTCCTTTAAATGTTACGAATACATCAGGTCAATTTCAGCTTAAATCAGCATTTTCCATATTTACGTTTTTACTTATATTTTAAATGTTGCTCTAACTTTTTGAAAAATACAAATTTAGTGAACTAGCAGAAAATCAATGAAAATCCTGCTCCTTATTCTTGTTTTCCTTTGCAAAACAGTTTTCTCGCTATAGTACAAAACAAACCAAACATCGTGAACTAAGAATTACACAACCACATCACACAAAAATGGATATAAAAATACAACAACAATGTCACAGAAAAGCTCGTGGTAACGATTAATCAAGCTCTAGTAATGATAACCTCAGCCCAAGAATATTTCCTTAAACACCAGAGACCCCACATCTATGTGTGTGTGTTAGCATGCTGGTGCATATAAGGTTTCTCCATAAGAGTGTTCGATAGCTGGTGTGAGCAGGCATCAATCCGTCTCCCAGGAATCGATGCAGACATGAAGGAGATCGGAGCAAAGACGTCCAAAGGACCCCCAGAGCCCCAGGCGAACCAGCGCGGGGCCGACCGCATCCCCCAAGATAGGAGCAAAGGAGAACCCCAGGGGAACATCCAGCGGCCACTATGCAGGGGCCCGGGGGGCAGCAGTGACGAGCCCACAGGCCCCGCTGGCAACCGGCCGCGCCAGGGCGGGCCGGTTGCCAGCGGGGCCCGGGGGCACCCCACCCCCCAGCAGGGATCCGACAAGGGACCGGCCGACAAGGGCCCCCCGGCACTGCAGGGGCCGCCACCACCACCCTGGGCCAATCCCCACCGCCAACATCCCAGCGCCCCACCCCTGCCCTACGTCGGGGCGCCCCACCGATAGCCGCAGGGGACGAACAGCATCCCCAGGCCGGGCTCAGCCAGCACCTGGACACCAAGTTGTACCAGCTCCCGGGTCCTGATCCCGCGCAACGCAGGGCGCCGAGACCAGGCATCCAACGAGGGCCAGGGCCGGTCCAACCCGCCAATGAACCGGCCACGCACGGTGCGCACAGAACAGGTGATCTAACGAGCAGAGACGCCGGATCCGCATCCCGCCGAGCCACCGAGCAGGCACCACCCAACAATCCCAAACCTGGCACCCCTAAAAGAGGTGCCCCAATCAACCAAAGGAAGATATCGGCCCAGCGTATCGGCCGACCGACACCCCCCCCCCACGTCCGAACCGGATTTACCACCGACGCACCAGTGGGCAGGGGCATCCGTCACTGGCGGGGAGTGACGAAGGGGAAATAGGCCCCCCATTAAGTGTAAGGCCTGAGGTGCGCCAGGCGAGGGGGCAGACCAAGATCCAACCTGACAGGCAGACAAAGACATACAGACACAGTCATACGTTCCCTCCCTCTTAAACACATACATTCTCACTAACTCACCAAGAAACCCAAGAAATGACGCTGTACCCTCACTCACACACCCCATACACACTTCATGCTCCCAGGTCCAGGTACCAATGCTCCAGTAGAGCCACCAGCCCCCGGACCCGGGAGATGGACCCCCTACCTTCTAGGACGGAGACAAGCAGACCGCCAAGGGCCCCACAGTGGCGAAGCAGCCCGACAGCCCAGGACCCCGACCAGACCGCCTGTTCCTCCTCCGGACCCCAACCCCTGATGGCCCGTAGCGAACAGGGGTGGGAAAAGACCTCTAGCCTCCATCCTCCCGCTCCAGTATGGTGTTGATGCGTGTTGTTATAATGTGCATTTAAAACAGAGGGGTGGGATGTGGGGGAGGCAGCCACACATCCCCCAACCCCCACCCCGGGCCCTCAGTGTCAATATGTGTGTGTTCAGATTTATATAAACTATTCATTTTACACAATTTTTTTTAAAATGATGGCCAAAAATTAAATTTTTGGTCTCATCTGAGCAGAGCACCTTCTTCTCCCTACATGGCTGGTGGCAAACGGTAACCTCTTATGGCTTTCTTCTTTCTAGTCCTGCACTAATTAGCACATCATCCAAGCTGTGGATCTCTGCAGCTCCTCCAGAGCTACCATTAGCCTCCTGGCTGCTTGGATGAGGCAGTGGGTTGGACTGGTTTTTCTGGTTGTAACATGATCTGTGAATGATGGTTGTTCTTTAAATACCCTAGAGATGCGTTTTGTCTTGTTTTGGATCCTCTTTTCCACTTCCTGTCTCCAGTGAGCGGGGCTGTTGGCCTGGTGTGGCGTCAGCTCCGAGGTGGATGGAGTTGTTCCGTCAGCGACTGGCTTAGAGAGCTCCTGAGCTGCCAAGGCAAGGACCTGGAGGAACCACACATGACTGGTTGCATAAACACACAAAACCACCAATGGAGCAACTTTAAAACCGGCTTCACCTCTAAGATGTCCAGTCGCTGCCGGAGGCTGTAGTTCAGAGAGTAAAACTCTGCAGTCAAGTACTGTGTGACCTAAGACAACAAACACAGAGTCCGACTTAGATCAACTATTTATGATGCATAAAGCAATACGGTTTAAGGTAGAGAATACCAGTTGTGGTGAGAATGAATGAAAGTCATACAGGGACAGAGTCTGTGACGGTGAGAGCCACCATAGCAGCCTGTCGGAGAGCCAGGAAGCCATTTATGCTGTATTTATCCTCCATGTGGAGAAGCACTTTGGTCATCTGGACACTGATCTGAAAAAAAAAACATAAAGCCTGATGTCAGAAATAGTCAAAAAATCATGAGCAATACAGAGAAGGAATCATGGCGCCTTTCTTCCTCTGTGCTGGGTGGTTCTGCTGCCCTGGGTTACGTGGCGATGAGGTCGGATCTGCTCTGCTGCTCTTCTTATCACTGCAACATCCAGACACACTCAGCCACCCATACAAATACATGAAAACGTTGAGGTCATTCTAATCCAGGTTCATACTTTATTAATTCAATTCAATTTGAGATAGGAGATTTGGTGCAGCTGTCTGATTGACTTTTTAGGCAGACCTGTGAAGATGCTGTTGCAGTAATCAATCCGACTAAAGATAAACGCATGGATCCCTCTGGGATCAATAAAGTGTTGGGAAAGTGTTGTTGTAGCTCATATAATTAATTCTTTAAGGAGTTGTTGTAGATGATGATGGCTGTGGGCAGGAAGGATTTCCTGTAACGGTCTGTATTGCAGCGAAACTGAAGAAGCCTCCGACTGAAGACGCTCTGTTGTTGTATGATAGTCTCATGAAGAAGATGCTCAGGGTTGTCCATAATGTTTTTGATTTTATGAAGAATCCTTCTTTGCTTAACATCTCCAGATTTTCCACAGTTGTCCCAAGAACAGAACCAGAACCTTCTTTATCAGGTTGTTGAGCCTTTTTAAATCCCTGGCTCTGATGCTGCTACCCCAACAGATGACGGCTGAAGAGATTACACTCTCCACAACAGACTTGTAGAAGATCTGCAGCATCTTGCTGCAAACCTTGAAGGACCTAAGCTTCCTCCAGAAGTCCAGTCTGCTCTGTCCCTTCTTGTAGACGGCTTCACTGTTCAGTCTCCAGTCCAGTCTTTAGTCAAGGTGAACTCTGAGATATTTATACTCCTCAACCACCTCCACTTCTTCTCCCATGATGGAAACACTGTTTGACTTATCCCTGTTTCTTCTGAAATCTACAATCATCTCCTTTGTTTTGTTCACATTCAAGGTGAGACGATGGTTTCCACACCATGTCACAAAGCGGTCCACCAGCTCTCTGTATTCAGCTTCTTGTCCATCTCTGATACACCCGACAATTGCAGAGTCATCTGAGTATTTCTGCAGATGACAGGTCTCTGATTTGTACTGGAAGTCTGAGGTGTACAGAGTGAAAAGGAATGGTGAGAGTACGGTCCCCTGTGGTGCTCCTGTGCTGCTGACCACCTGGTTTGACACACAATTCTTCAGTCTCACAAATTGTGGTCTGTTGGTCAGGTAGTCATTGATCCAGGCGATTGTTGAGGGCTCCGCCTGTGTCTTCAGGAGTTTCTGACAAAGCAAATCAGGCTGAATTGTGTTAAATGCACTGGAGAAATCAAAGAACATGATCCTCACAGTGCTGCCTGCTTTGTCCAGATGACAGTGGGTTGGTTGAAGTAGGTGGATGATGGCATCTTCAACTCCACAGTGATAAGCAAACTGCAGCGGGTCCTGATACGTTCTTGTTTGCTTACTCAGGGGGGCCAACAGGAGTCTCTCCAGGACCTTCATGATGTGGGATGTCAGGGCAACGGGTCTATAGTCATTGATGACTGATGGGTGAGTTCTCTTTGGTACTGGAACAAGGCATGATGTCTTCCACAACACTGGAACCTTCTCCTGAGTTAGGCTAAGGTTGAAGAGTAAGGTTGTGAGTAGGAAGGATCTCTGGTAGCAGTCAGTCTTGCAACATATCTCAGGATGCCTCTGACTGAAGACTGATGCTGTATGACAGTCTTATGACTATCGTGACATGCTAAAAGAAAAAGAGTCAAGTGAATCAAGCAATCTGGAAACCATCCCTAGAATCTGACTGCTCTGACATTTGTAGGCGACCAGCTTCTCCATATGAGGAGGAGACGAGGAAGAAACAGAAGGAAGAAGAAGAAAGAACATCAAGAAGAAACAAGAAAACAATGAAGAAAGAAAGAAGAAACAACAAGAAGAAAAAGAAAGAAGAAACAACAAGAAGAGGAAACTAAAAGAGAATAACAAGAAAAAGAAATAACAAGAAAAAGAACAAGAAAAACAACAAGCAGAATCAAAAAGAAAAAACAACAAAAGGAAGAAACAACAAGAAATAACGAGAAGAAGCAGAAACAAGAAGAAAAAGAAGTAGAAACCAGAACCAGAAACAAGAAAGAGAAAAACAAGAAACACGAAAAAAAACAAAAGAAAGAAACAAATAGAAGAAAAAGAAGAAACAAGAAAAAGAAGAAACAACTTAAAAAAAGAAGAAACAAGAAACATCAAGAAAAAAAACAAAAGAAACAAGAAGAAGAAACGAGGAAAAAGAAGAAAGAAACAAGAAAATTAAGAAAGAAGACAAAGAAAGGAAAAAAGAAGAAGCCTTAATCTCACCTCCTTTGCTGCAAAGACGTTCTTCCGCACCAAACTCTCAGCGACGGTCAAACTGAGCTCCAGCCTCTCCGGGTCGTCTGAGGACATCAGAGCTGCAGTGATGAGCAGACAGAGTTGGAACCAGGAAACACATTTATATCGCAGCGTAACTGAAGACGGAGAAACGAACAGAGCCATGCCTTCCAGACAGTCCCGTAGGTAGCGCGGAGGGGAAACCCGGGTCATCTCCTGGTCTCCGGTCATGTCATACGGCGTCAGGTCATCATCGCTGGGTCGACAACAGACCAGGTGAAAAAAAAAAGGCACTCACTTGAAAATATGACGGACGGCGAGACTTCTTACCTGTCGAGATCAGAGTCTGGATCGCTCTTTGATCGCTGAGGTTTGCTTCGTGACGACGTGTTGTTAGTAGACGGTTCTCTGGTCTCCTCAGCGAAGGCAGCTCTGCACACGACAGAGAGAACATTAAGTAATCGCCAATAATTCTGCCAGCAGCAGAAACCCATATAATCCATCGCAACCTTTAATTTGAGCACTTTTACTAGGGCGCCTCTCAGAACAGTAGAATGTGACAGAAGGTAACAGAAAGTTATATTTTAAACAGCAATGCCAGGTTTCTAAGAAGTGTGTTAATTTCGATGCACTTAATGCTCGGCCTGGGCTCCTTTTGCTTGAATTCCTGCATCAATGCATCGAGGAGATCAGCCTGTGGTTCTGCTGAGGTTCTGGAAACCCATGTTGGTTTGATAGCGGCCTTCGGGTCTTCTTCATCGTTGGTTCTGGTGTCTCTCATCTTCCTCTTGACATTCTTCCATCGATTCTCTATGAGGTTCTGCTCAGGCTAGTTGGCGGTGTGGGTCGGTACCAAGTCCGGCTGGAAAATGTGAATCAGCATCTCCATAAATCCTGTCAGCAGAAGGAAGCATGAAGTGCTCTAAAATGTTCTGGTAGATGGCTGCGTGGTTGTGGACTTCAGAAAACCCAGTGGACCAGAACCAGAATCATCACAGACTGTGGAAACTTCACTTTGGACTCTAAGCAACTTCGAGACTCCGAGACCTTGATTTCCAAAGGAAATGCAGACTTTGCTTTCATCTGATAAAGAAGACTTTGGAGCAGTTCTGGTTCTGCTCAGCCCAGGTAAGACGCTTGTAGCCCATCTGTAGGATCCATCTGTGGATCTAGATGTTCTGACTCCAGCCTCTGTCCACTCCTGGTGAAGCTCCCCCAGATTCTTGAATGGATTCTGCTTGACAATCCACAGCACCTCCTCCTACCACACATTTTCCTTCCACTCAACTTTTTGCGAAAATGCTACAACGTTTCTGAGACACAAAATTTTGAGTTTTCATTATCTGTAAGCCATAATAATAAAAACTGAAAGAAATAAAAGTGGGAAATGTTTAGCTCCCAGTGTGATGGATCTATAAAATACATGAGTTTCATGAGTTAAGACTGACCAATTGGCACAATTAAGTTAGCAGAAGACCCAAACAATTGTGGCAAATACTGGAGTTTTCCTCCACTGGAGTGGTCAACTTCGTTATGCATTGCATTTTTTGTGTTTACTGAGATTATACTGCTGAAACAAAAGATTCGATTTTTCTCTAATAATGTTCTTTTTCACGTATTATCTGGTCAGACTCCCGAACTTACCCCTCATCAGGCTCAGGCTCACTACACACGCTGGGGGTCACGAGAGACAGCAGCTCACGGGTTTCTTCATCCTCCTCGTACTGTCACATAAAAACAACACAACACAAAACTAAAATTATTAGATTTCAGTACATCCCTAAACAAGTATGGAGGACGGATCCTGTCAAAATTAGCAGAAAAATAAATAAATGTCTTTATTTCTTTATATATTTATTTGTTCATTTATTTCCAAATATAGGAATTATTTTATTTTATGTCAACATATATTTAACTATTAATTTATAAAGAATTTTATAAACAAATTATTCATTTATTACCTCATTTATGTATATTTTTAATATCCAAATTTATTTATGTATTTTTTATTTTACCAGTATATATTTTTTGTTTAACATTTTATTTGGTCGCATATTAGATTTTTTTTCTTCACATTTAAAATTTTTTAATTTCAAAACTTTAAAAACTCTTCAGCAGTTGACAGAAAGCATCTGTGAACTTCAATTTTCAGGTTGCCAATCAGATTTAGGGCTGGGCTTTGACTAGGCTATTCTCGTAGATATGCTTTGATCGTATGTTTATCAACCTTCCATATGGTGGACTGATCCTGTTAAATTTAAAATAAGTACATAAATAAATGAGAAAATAAAACTGTAAATAAATAAATATACTATGTAAATTGAAAATAAATAAATGTGGAAATAAGTAATTTAATATATGCGAAAATAAAATTGAAATAAACATTTTTGAAATAAATAAAAATACATATTTAAATATATAAAAAATAAATTGAAATTAAAAATAAAATTGTAAATAAATAAATGTTGAATGAAGTAAATAAATATGAGAAAATAAAATGGAAATAAAATAAATAAAATAATATATTTGGAAATAGACAAATAAATAAAAAAATTACAGACCTGTGTCATCTTTTTAACTGGGACAACTTGCACAATCGATGGCTGTCAAATACTTGTTTGCCCTACTGTAAATCCCTTTCTGTTAGTTATACACCAACCGTACCTCAAATTTGAGCTTGGCACCGTTGAGATCCATCCGAGAGCTCAAGCACTCTCCGACCACCATGCCCATGGTTCTGATACGCACCACGCTGCTGTCCAAATGGCTCTGCATGCCACCGAGCATGCACTGAAGTAAATCTGGATTTTCAAAGAGTGATGGAAGCTCAGATGAGGAAAACAGGAAAATAGCCATTAAATCGCAACAGATATTGTAATCACAGGACTTTCTAATATTGTGCAGTTATTTAAAAAAATATTACCCACAACCTTTAATCAGAAGGACTGATCCTGTCAAAATTAAAAATAAATACATGGGAAAATAAAACTGTAAATAAATAAATTGTGTAATTTGAAATTAAATAAATAAAAAATTTTACAAATAAAAGAATGTGGAAACAAGGAATTAAATATATGAGGAAATACAGTTTAA
The DNA here is from genome assembly GCA_963556495.2 of Valencia hispanica. Classification (NCBI taxonomy): domain Eukaryota; kingdom Metazoa; phylum Chordata; class Actinopteri; order Cyprinodontiformes; family Valenciidae; genus Valencia; species Valencia hispanica. The sequence goes on along the minus strand of OY747721.1, from coordinate 4,437,453 downwards.
ATAAAAATGCATGAATTTATAAATAAACATAATTATTTAACTTAAAAAAATACATTGAAATTAAAAAGAAATACATTTGTAAATAAAGAAAGAAATATGGAAAGAAATAATTAAACATATGACAAAATAAAATGGAAAGTAAATAATTAAATAGATATTTGGAAATACAAAAAAAAAAAAAAAATATATATATATATATATATATATATATATATATATATATATATAAAAAAATAAATCTAAAAATAAATAAATACATACATAAATGATACATATATATTTGGAAATAAATGAACAAATAAATATTTAAATAGATTATAGTATGTATTATAGTATGTATTAGTATATGTTCCATTTCTTGTGAATTTTGGCAGGATCAGTCCTCCATAAAGATAATCAGGAAACTCAAAGTAAATCATTTGTAACCCAGGGAGTGATATTTTGCACCTGAGCGAAGCTCCTGCAGCTCGGAGTTGTTCAGCAGACTCACAGCCAGCAGTAAGGTCGTGCTGACATAGAGCTGCTGCTCCATAGGGGTGTGTTTCACTGCGCTGGGGTTGGCCCAGGCCTGTGACACACAACGCAAGACCTGAAAACACACAGATTAATTCTATGAAAAGACATTTAGAAGATTAAACCACCAAGACTTGATGAGTTGAACAAACCTGGACGAGGAGCGGCCTTCGGTCTTTGTCTGATGCGAGGTAACCGAGAACAGTTCTCAGGACTCGAGTCTGGACAAAAAAACCATTGGTACAACAATACACACACACAACACAGCCGACTCCCTGCTGCACAGTAAGTTACTAACTTACCTCATACTTATACTGTAGTAAGAGCACTTTATGAGTCAGCACAAAACGAGCCTTTTTATTCGTTAGCACCAGGTTTCCAACGATGCGGCCGAAGGCCTCGGGGCTGGGAACAAGCGGGAGAGAAAAACACGCTGCAGGTAACGAACTCACCTGATGTCTGTGTACACATGGAGACCAGCTCACCCGTTCACAGCCTGAAGCAGCCCAGTGAGCACGCTCTCCATCCACCGCTCCGGAACGTTCTCCAGCAGCTTCCAGCAGAGCCGCCGCCACAGCACGTCTGAGAGCGTGCAGACGGCCAGGCGAGGCGCCATCACCGCCAGGACCGGGCCTGCAGAGATGACAAAACTGCTGCATTTCTAACTGTTCTCCTCCACACTTCACTGTTCCACCATATCTGTTGGTGCCGCTGGTAAAAATGTGAGAAAACCCTTAAAATGGACTCAAAATCTCACACTAAGATAATCTGAGTAACAATCCAGCCCTTGAATTTATTTAGGATTAAAAATCCTGCACAGTTAATCGCTCTTTCATATTTCGCCATGTTGGACCACACAATTGGAGCGACCTTTAACCTTTTTTATCCCTACGTCACCCAGAGTCCTGGAAACAGGCCGGCGAATTATTCCTTCCAGGATATGTTTTGGACATTATTCCTGCTTACAGACCCCATAATCACCCATTTTCAGTTAGGATTTTAATGCTACATGCACTCTAACAATATTCCCAGGGCATTTGAATGAGAAACAGGCCCACATCATCACAGATCCTCCACTGTACTTAACAGTGGGCATGATGGTTGTTTTCAACCCACCTCCAGTGTTAGCTTAAATGGTTCCAGTTTACGTCCCAGGGGAGCCAACATGTGTTTACACATTTTTACTGGCATTTCTCAACTATAAAGTAGATAGATAAGGGTTTCTATGGAGACTTGGTGATGCCAATGTGTTACCCTCCTGGCTGGCGTTCTCTAACATTGACGTGTGTAGATAGTTTACCTCACTTACAACCTTTGCTGTACAAGATAAACTCTGGTCCTCGTGCAAAAGACACCTGTCAAGGATTACCAATTAAAGGTTCCAAAACAATAGTCTGATGCTGCCAAATTATAAACAAATGGAAATAACTGTAAATAAATAAATGAATAAATTTGAAAATAAGAAATTAAATATATAAGTAAATAAAAATATATATATTTGAAATAAACAAATATTTAAAAAACATCTATATTTAAAAATAAATATACATTTCCATACAAATAAATATATGAATAATTAAAATTGAAATATATATTTCTTTTGGTATATAGAAATAATAAATACATTTGAAAATACATAAATAAATGAAGAAATAAAATGTTAATAAATACATTCATAAATTTGGTAATAAATTTGAAAAATAAATAAATATGGAAATATTTAAATATGAGGACTAAAATGAAAAAAAAAATAATACATATATTTGGAAATAAATAAATGTATTTATTTATTTTTTACTTTTGGCAGGATCAGTCCTCTAAATATTCCGCATCAAATGGATTGGTCTTCACCAAAGGGTGCCAACAACTCTATCTGTAGTAGTAATAGTAGTTTATTTATTTGTTATTACCAGGACAGTGCATATTTACAACAGGTTAACTGTAACCTGCCAGAGTTAACAAAAGGCTAATTTTCATCTGCAGTCCTGTTAGTCTGATGTAAATTAGCATTCTTAAAAAAAAGAAAAAAAAGAAGACAGCTTACAGGTTTAAAACATGGCATCTGCATTGACTTGTTTTTAGATAGACTCACCGCTGTGCCCCTGGATGCACACTTTGCCAAGTGTCTGAGCTACAAATGTCAGAGAGCAGTCTGTGCCGTCTGTGAATGACAACAGGACAGCTGAGTGAACGTGAAGCGACACGAACAAGCGTAGATCTGCACAAACATGGCATCAGTGTAACCTCTGAGGGCCTGGCAGGTTCTCTCCAGAGCAGCGAGCATCTCCGAGGCCAGCAGCGGGTAGAAGCGCTGAGGAACAAACAGCGGCCTGTTGTTGGGGTGGAGCTTGTTGGCGGTGATATCCGGCAGCGCGGCTAAACGAGCCACCAGGGTTTCTCTGAGCTGAGGCGAGTCTGAGGGGGCCGACCGGAAACAGAAGGACCACAACAGGTCGGCCAGACGACCGCTCTGAAGGAACCTCTCCGTGACGCTGACTAGGCGGTCCAGACCTGTGCTGGGGCTGCGGTGGAGAGAATGCATGAGCGCTGAGGGCTGACGCTTATCGAGCAGAGCAACGAAATATTGGCTCAGACAGAGATCGTTTAAAGTCATACAGCAGGAGGAGAAACTGAGCTGAAGGAGCTGAAGTCCAAGCAGAAAGGTCCGTACACCATGAACAGGTCATCGTTTTAAGAACCCTCAATTCCTTCTGTTGTACAGTTGCCCTTACTGTACAGTAGAGATGTGTAAAAATCAGGCTATACGATTTATTGCCATACATTGCGATACTATGAGTAAGACTATATATAGTGATTTTTAAAACTGAATTTAACTGTAGAAAAACCGTCCCATCATTCTAAACACTCCAACCTATTTCATACTTTAACACATCCAGTTTTATTACTAGATCTAGTTGATCCACTGGAAGCAAGAAGGTGAAAACAGCCACAAACTACCAGTTATACTTTAAATTTTACTACAATATTTACTGTCATCATTTAAGGTTCCATTAAAATCCTAAAAAAATTATAAAAAAAAAAATCAATATTTTGCTTTTGAATATCGATACAATATCAGGACATAAAATATCATGATATTTCAGTGTATCGATAATTTCTTCTTTTTTTTTGCTGTGGGTTTTATTTCCTGATGTTTTGGACACGGAGACGGAAAATAAAGTGGAAGAAAGAAAGAAGATGTAGAAGAGAGGTAGAAAACATTGAAGCCTGCCTCCATACCCACAGGACGGCAGAGAGAGGGGAAAAAACAAAAAAACCCAAAAAATGATACATTCGATAATTTCTTACATCACTACTGTACAGTCTCGTATTATTATTTTTATCTTGTATGAACCTGTATGCTTCCATCTGCCTGTCACTTCGCTGCTGGTCCCTCTGAACTTCCCCACTAACGGTCCAATAAAGGATATTTCTATTCTACTCTTAATGTAGGGTGACAAACCGTCCTCTTTTCCCCGGACATGTCCGGACGGGGATTTCATAGATTGATGAAAATGTCCCTGTTTTCATCATTTTTCATGGGACCAATAAGCATTTTTACATTGACTGGGTGGAAAACGACACCCGACGTCCTCCCCGAGCTGCTGCCTCGTGGATCTGCTGCTAGCGCGGCATTGCTACTTTTTGTGTAAAGTGTAGCTTTAAAAGGGGGAACCGATCTGGCAGTTGTGTTTCTCCGTGACAAAAGTGGCAAAGATCCCGTAGGTCACATGGACACAAAAGCTATTAAGATGCTGTGCAAAGTGAGAGTTGATGTGGAGGAAAGCATCTTCTTGCTTCAGTCCCAATAGGAGTTATCTTGTATTTTATTAAAAGATCAGGCCAGGATCATACAGCTGCTCCAAGCTGGGCCACGCCCGAACTCTTCCGCACCTTTCCATTCCTCAGTCTTAATGCCACTAAGTGATTCCATATTATTCCCCTCATGCCGTCTGATGTCTAGTCCGCCGAGGTTATCCAAACGCCTAACACTGCCGAGCTAAAGGGAACTAGGTCAGAGGACTCCTAATCAAATCTGCTCCTCACAGGCGTCTGTTTGAACACTCTGATGATCTTCTACGTGACATGTTCTCTAGATGCATTTATTCAAATGTAATTAATCAATTAATTCACATTACCCTGAAATATTTCCACCACAGAGTTCATCTTTAAATTGAGGAGGACAAAGATGAATGAGAGTCAGCATTTTTGTTATTGTCTTTTTGAGACAGCTGCTTTTTACTTTTATTCTTATGTTGAAAACAAAATAATACTAGCTTTCTCTGAATATTACTTTTTTTTACCAGATGACTAAGGAAGTGAACCATTATTGTTACTGGTGACTTTTCAAATTCAGAAAAGTACATATTTTCATTATTAAGACATTTCCAGAGATATTAAAGTATTTTTTTGCACTTGTTTTATTTAACTGTTAAATATGTTAAAATCAAAAGTGTCCTTTTTGGGGGGGGAAATCAAAAATATGATCAATCAATGATGGACAGTCATAAAAAATAAAAATAAACCGATTGACACTATCAACATGTCTACCATCCAGAATCTCACCTGAGCTGAGACACTGCCTCCATCAGCACCAGCAGCGCTTGATCGGGGGGTCCTTTCAGGAACAGCGGGTCCCACAGCTGCGAGCGCTGAGCGGCCGAGAGGCTTCGGGTCCAGTCGGCCTGCAGGTGGCCGACAACAACCCGCAGAGTTCGGCTGTAGTGGGCTCTCCGGAACTCGTCCCGCTCCGCCGCGGTGCTGCTGCTGCTGCCTCCAGCCTCGTCATTTAAAAACGAGTTGAGCGTCTGCAGGGCGTCGATGACGTCTTCCTGACCCGCGGAGGACGAGAGCGTCCCGAAGCACCGGGCCACCTTCAGCCGAACCTCCGACTGTGTCGAACCCGACTCCATTTATAGACAGCAGCTCATAAAAAAAATATGTTCCTGAAGAATGAATCCATTAAACGATACAGATCAATAGTTTCCACGCTGAACGTTGGAATGAAAAAGATGTTTTGGTCACATTTTTTTTCTCCAATTTCTATGATTATCTTTAGTAAATTACCAGCTGCATCATTTTAAACTAAAAACTGTGTCTAATATAACGGCGACGAACACGTCCAGTCATAATACTACAGCCACAACAATTTAGCACAAGCTAAAACCTTAATTTTAAATCAATATTGTAGGAAAACAAAACGTGAAACCTCGCATTTGAATCCAGTGTGCTTCATCAAAACACGACCGGCAAGTTCAAGACCTATTAACGATGGTTCCGGGTCTTCCGTTGTGACCGACTCGGTGGTTCTTCTGTCAACCAGTTTATTTTAGGACTGAAATGTTTTATAAATCTGTTATATTATATTATATATTATATACATTTATAATAAATTTATATTTCTAATAAATGAATACGTATGTACTGTCTATTTAGAAACGTGTGTATGGAGGACTGCTCCTGCATATTTTTTCATATATTTTGTGAGTTTATATTATATAGGTATTCATATTTATTTCCACATTTGTTTATTTAAAAAGGTTAAATTGATTTAAAGACTAAACAACCTGATGAAGAAGGTTCTGGTTCTGTTCTGGGGACGACTGTGGAAAATCTGGAGATGATGATGCAAAGAAGGATTCTTCATAAAATCAAAAACATTATGGACAACCCTGAGCATCCTCTTCATGAGACAGTCACACAACAACAGAGCGTCTTCAGTCGGAGGCTTCTTTAGTTTCGCTGCAATACAGACCGCTACAGGAAATCCTTCCTGCCCACAGCCATCATCATCTACAACTCCTTGAATAATTAATTATATGAGCTATACCAACACTTAATTTCCCTCTGGGTCAATAAAGTATTTTTGAATATGAATTTAATTATTTTAAAAATGGATTTCCTCATTAATGTATTTTCAAAGGTATTTATTTTCAAATATATTTAATTTCTTTTTTCTCAATTATTTTCCAGTTCAATTTATTTTTACATATTTCAATATGTTAACTTCAAATAAATATTTTTATGTTTTGAGTTTCTTTATTATCGACTCGGTGTCATGTCGCACCAAGTGACACTTCGAAGGAAGGTAGCAGATGCTGTCGAAACATGTAAAGGTAAACAAAACCTCGATCTGTCTATAATAAAACTCAAAACATACGTTCCAAATAAGACAGAATGAACATCATAGCGCTGTCGATTTTTATTTTATTTGCTCATGTTTAATTTCTTATTTCCACATTTATTCACTTTTTATTTTCAAATTACCTCATTTAAGTTTAATTTTGACAGGATCTGTCCTCCATATAGGTGGGAGGAATAAATGAAAAACACATGTAGGTATTAATTAGTTGCAGCTGTTCCTGTTCACCCACTTTTTTTTTTTTTTTATGCCAAAACTTTTAAAATTCAGCAGCTTTGAGGATTTTTCAGCTTGAATTGTCAGGTTTGGGTCATGCCCTATTATTACAGTTTGGTTCATGACTTTGACTAGGCCTCTCCGAAGCCTCACTGTTTCGTTTCTCTTTAGCCACTCAGATTGTGGACTTGCTGGTAGGATCTGGACTATTGTTGTCCTGCTATATAACAAGGGAGTTGCCTGTAAGAACATGAACCGATCTTGAGGATTTTCTTGCAGAGAGCAGCTCTTGCTTTATGCCAGACGTAAGAGGACACAAATTTTCCTCAACCATCTTGGGGATGGTCTAGAATGTTTTTGGGAAGTGTGAGCTTAGTCCTTTAGGTTCTGGCCTTGAAAAGCTCCCATGGAGGACATTTTTGCCCAATTTACCTCTCCTATTGTTTAACAACGGCCTTTGACCTTAACAGAGGCAGTGAAGCCTGCAGATGTTGTTCTCAATCAATCACTCTTTTATAAAGCGCTTTCCGTACAAAATTGCATCTCAAAGTGCTTTACAGATTAGAACTACCCCACATAAAACCACATTCCCATCCCTCCCCCACAGAATAAAAAACCGCCAGAGGAGCGCAGAGACCGCCAAGGTTCATACAGTAAAAGCAGTTCAGAGATAAGAAGGCCCAAGACCATTAAGACACTTAAAAACCATTAAAAGAACCTTAAAAATCGATCCTAAAACATACGGGGAGCCAATGCAATGACTTTAAAACAGGTGTAATTTGCTCCCGCCTCCTGGTCTTCGTCAGGACACGTGCTGCTGAATTTTGTAGTAGTTGTAAACCTGAGATACTCTTTTTGGGAAGACCAGAAAGCAGGGCATTACAGTAATCAATCCTACTGGAGATAAAAGCATCAGTGTCTCCGTATTGGCCCGAGAGAGAATGGGGCGGACTCTGGTGATGTTCTTTAAGTGATAAAAACCTATTTTAGTGATGTTTTTAATGTGAGGGATAAAAGTCACCTCAGAGTCAAAAATCACGCCCAGGTTCTTCACTTGTAAAGAAGGATTAAAAGGCAGTGATTGTAGTTTTGGTAAAAGTCTCTCTGAGCCTCAGGACCGATGACTAAAACTTCACTTTTGTTCCTGGTTGAGCAGGAGAAAGTTTTCTGCCATTCAGGATTTGATGTCTAAAATGCAGTTAAAAAGTGCATCCATTGGCCGTGTGTCATCGGGAGACATGGAGATGTACAGCTGTGTATCATCAGCATAACTCAAAAAATTAACTCCATGTCTTCTGATGATTCTGCCAAGAGGGAGCATATAAAGGTTAAAAAGCACTGGGACCTCCTGGAGGAGCAGTCGAGCTCTTGGGAGTATTTCTGGTAGGTCGGTTCTCCACGTGTGGATAATGGTTCTGTCACTAAAGGTTCTCTGGAGTCCAAGCGCCTAGAAACGGCTCTGTAACCCTTTCCAGACTGATAGATGTCGAAGAGCTTCTAATCCGTTTGTGCATCTCTACACCCTGGGGGATGAACCTACTTTTTTTTATTAGATCTTTAAGTCTGCTTCATGTTGGTTGTTTAAGTCGATTTTTCATAATCTGACAGGTCTGGTAGTAATTGGGCCCAGTTCCTTTCTTACTGTTGAATTATCAACTCTGACCTCGTCAAACTAAAAAAGCAGTATAAATACTTTATTTCATTTACTCAAATTAATCTCAATGAATGACGAGCAGCCATCCAACTGACCTAATTTTATCTCACACCAATACATGGAGGTCATCACGGCTGATACGTATCAACAGGTGATTTACAATGCAGTACATGCTTCCAACCAGCAGATGGGGCTGCTGACTGGACGCAGGAAGTGATATCACTAATGTCTAACCAGTAGAGGGATTGTATTGGTGCCAACATTAAAAAATGTATAAATACAAATTATATACATTTAGTAAAATTATAAATTTAATACATTTTAAGTTATAAACTTAAAATTTTAATTATACATTTTATATATAAATAAAACTATATAAATATCTGATCTTTTTTATGTGAAACACTAATTTAAAGATGAAAGAAAGAAATTATGGAGAACAAGTTGCAGATTTAAACCAAGAGTGCTTCAATAAAAACAAACGCAGCTTCTTTTATTCCATTTATTTATTCTATTCTTATTTCCACTTCTTACCTTTAAATTCTCTTTTTACAATAAATGACATATTTCTCCCCAGTAACAATTAGGAGTAAATCATTTTAAGGAGCTCCAAAAATATCATACAGCTGTACCCAATACAGTTATAATTTATACATTTATCTTTGAAAATAGGGATACATTTTTACTTCTTACAGATTTCTCTTTTCTACAGCATTTGCTTTCCGTCCTTTCCCCGTCACACAATGGCGAGCTGGTGGCAATGCCTTCAGCAAACCTTCTTTGGACATTGGACGTGTGTTTGAGGGGGGGGCAGAAACAGGAAAGAAGTCCACCAAAAAAAGAAAACAAAAACCGTTTCTATTTACAGCTCAGATTTAATCGGATAATTTAAAACTGGCCGACTTCACCCGGGGCTCATCATCAGGTTAGTTTAGAGGCGATGTTTTGGAGACAGTGTTTAAACTACAGGCAGAGCCGACCCAAGGTAGAAGTAAACTGAGCGGGAGGTTGGAGATTCAAACCCAAACAAGGGGGAAGGAAGAGAGGTTTATACCTAAACCTGATCCTAAATCAGGGCAGCCGGACTTCTGAGTAACTTATTTTTGGTTAAATAGGCCAACATTTTAGCTGGTTTAGGCTCCATCTTTCCACACAAACTGCATTAATGTGTTAGATGTATAATGTGTAAACATTTGGTCATGGGTTACACAAAATATTTGAGCTGTGGTAGAACTTCGAGGGGCCACCAAATCAAGCGCCGTTTGGGGCCATAGATCGCATTGGACTGGCTTTGCTACCAGGTCTTTGGTCATTTTTAAACCAGGAATTTTTAAAGTGCAGATGTTTCTGGATCTAATCAAGCCCGCCTTGTCCGCATCACGTTCTCGCTCAAAGACCATCAGGAATTAAGACATCCGAAAACCTCTTTTCGCTGTTGTGAAAGCCAGGCAATCTTAAAAACGTGATATTTGTCGAAGGCCAGAGTTCTGGTGAAACACGAAATCTGTGTGTCCATGCAGTACCCGACTCAGTCTGGGAAAACGACAAGCCTGCACAAATTCCTGGACATAAACCTCACCAATAAATTCTCACAGATTTGATCAGTGTCGATATATCACTTGTGAATTCAATAATGCATAAAACATGTTTTTCTTGTTTTTTCCCAGCATTACAGGTCAGTGTGAGCCGTCGACGGATAAATATCGGCGTGTAAAACAAAGAACCCTTACAGATACTGTACACGCTACATGCTAGAGAAGAGCACAGGCAACCGTTCCTCCGTGTAAGACTAAAGAAATCTTTTCCTCTGATGTGACTAGAAAAATACCTAGAATCTAGAATGAGTGTAGAAAAAAACTTTACAAGTCATTTACATCCAAGGCCCACCCCCCCCCCCCCCCCCCCCTCCATGGAGCGGCGAGTGAAGAGCAGTGAGAAAGAGGCAAACAGAGTGGCGTACTGGTGTCAAAAGGTCATGATATAAATCCTTCAGGTGCCCAGAAGAAATTCTTGTACAGTACAGGTTAGTCCAAAATCAGTTCATGCCATATGAGATCTCCAACCAACAGAAGAAGAAATAGAGCAGGCTCGTTCAATTACCCTCAATTCATTTCTAACCCAGCATTATTGCTACAAAAGGTTTGCCATATATTTCCAAGCCAGCTGAAAACTACTCCAATAATAAAAGGATTATATTTAAAGAGACGGTTGCAGAATCATCCGACATCAAATTGGATGCGTTTCATCGTAGTGTGATCCCAAGTAAAAATGATCCCGACTTTCGTCTTCATCCTTTTACAACGTTTTCCTTCAACTTTCAACAAAAACACAATAAATCATAGTGCAAAACACAACCATTAAATTCTTCACATACAACTTGTCAAATGCCGGCATTTTATAGTTGCAATAACTGACAATAAATCATTTCCAGGAAGGAAAACTGCTTTAAGCTTCCCTGTTTTCCTCAGCAAGATAAAGCTGGGATCAGGTGGGCTGTACTGGTTGGTTATCCTGTTTCCCTTTAAAGCCTCAAGTAAAAGTGAATTCCTAAATCGGGGTTCTGTTGAAGGCCTATTGGCAGTAATTATCTTACATACAGTACGCACTAAGATTTCTGATGGAGTGGAGACCCAGCCTGAAGCCAACCGTTAGACCCAGCCTGAAGCTAAGTGTTAGGCCCAGCCTGAAGCTAACCGTTAGGCCCAGCCTGAAGCTAACCGTTAGGCCCAGCCTGAAGCTAACCGTTAGGCCCAGCCTGAAGCTAACCGTTAGGCCCAGCCTGAAGCTAACCGTTAGGCCCAGCCTGAAGCTAACCGTTAGGCCCAGCCTGAAGCTAACCGTTAGGCCCAGCCTGAAGCTAACCGTTAGGCCCAGCCTGAAGCTAACCGTTAGGCCCAGCCTGAAGCTAACCGTTAGGCCCAGCCTGAAGCTAACCGTTAGGCCCAGCCTGAAGCTAACCGTTAGGCCCAGCCTGAAGCTAACCGTTAGGCCCAGCCTGAAGCTAACCGTTAGGCCCAGCCTGAAGCTAACCGTTAGGCCCAGCCTGAAGCTAACCGTTAGGCCCAGCCTGAAGCTAACCGTTAGGCCCAGCCTGAAGCTAACCGTTAGGCCCAGCCTGAAGCTAACCGTTAGGCCCAGCCTGAAGCTAACCGTCAGGCCCAGCCTGAAGCTAACCGTCAGGCCCAGCCTGAAGCTAACCGTCAGGCCCAGCCTGAAGCTAACCGTCAGACCCAGCCTGAAGCTAACCGTCAGGCCCAGCCTGAAGCTAACCGTCAGGCCCAGCCTGAAGCTAACCGTCAGGCCCAGCCTGAAGCTAACCGTCAGACCCAGCCTGAAGCTAACCGTCAGACCCAGCCTGAAGCTAACCGTCAGACCCAGCCTGAAGCTAACCGTCAGACCCAGCCTTGAAGCTAACCGTCAGACCCAGCCTTGAAGCTAACCGTTAGCTGGTTTATGAACCTTTATATTGTAGTCATGTTTGCTTTGGGTTGTTTTTGTTTTTAACAGAGATTTATGATTTTTTTCTTCTTCATGAGAAACAAAGAATGGAGTTGGTGCACCACCAATGACCTTCCTATACGAAACGCTTACGGGGACCGAACACAGACACAAAGTACCCGATATACAAATAAGGCATTTCAGACCCATTTTAGGCTTCTTTCACAGCTTTAGTTGAATGCGAGACACTACTCAGCAGATGTTTTATACAGGAACACCAGTGGTGGCGCACTGCCTCCAGCCTCCATTTCCCAAACAAATAATATTCTGCCTGTCTGCCAGTTTGGTCTTGGGTCCTCTTGGATTAGCCGTTAGCTTCAGTCTCTGGGGCCAACTACTCTGGATGTATCCTAAAATGACGCAGACTGAGTCGTCCACCGCAGGTAAGATGTTGAGTGCTAATTGTCCCCCCCCCCCCCCCCAACTACCCCTTTAAATGTCTGGAGAGTTTCCAACGGTGGTCTAATGAGATGTGTTGGACGTGTAGTGCTTTTCCAGCCCACCTGAAATCCAGGACCCCGTTTCACTGTAAACATAAACCAAACAATAATAATAATAAATCACACACTTCATCTGGTTAATTTGTCCCCTACGAAAATGATTGTTTTAGGCTTTTTACCCCATTTAAGTGTTGCCATTCTAGTTCACACAAACATAGAAAAAGCAAAAAAATGTCAAACACACCACACACACACTAAATCAAACCCTCAAGGCATTTTTCACCTGGAATCCAGGTGAAGCGTCTCTCCCTTGGGTTGGACAGCCAGCTGATTGGGTTAAAGGGCCTTGAAAGCGGCCTGACCGACCAGCGCTTCATGCGGCTCGCGTTTAAACACGACTCAGGCCGGTTGGGGCGGCCTCAGGTTGGGCAGAGTCAGACACGTAGGTACGTTTTGGAGAATGAAACACTTTGATCAACCTTCTCTTTTAAGACCTTCAGCTAGAACCAGCTGAGCTCAATTAAGGGGGGGCTTGGGTTCCTCTAGCCAAAAAAACATGGAAGGAGGCTAGCACACATTCGTGCAGACTGAACACAATCATAAGCTTATTTTCCCACAGACAGAAATCCATCGTCGTTATTTCTCAGAAACAAGTTTGGAGTTGTGAGCGCTGGCAAGGAGGTACGAATAAATACATTTTTACATCCTCTCCCTCGTTTTCCCCCCCTTGCCGGGTTATAAATACGTTTACAGCCCTGTGTCTATTTGACCTCCAGGATGGAGGGGTTGCACTCCATGATGGCCACGATGATCTTGTCGATGTAGTCCTGGAGTCGGTAGTTGATCTCCTCCTGTTTGTGAACAGCCTCCATCAACTAGAACCAGACAGACAGAAGTTGGTCAAAAACACCAAGATGAGAGCTTAGAGATAACTTCAGTCTGAAATAGAGCAGAAATTTGGAGCAGATTTACGATCTTATCTAACCCCAACCTCCGACCTGCAGATACCAGTTTGAGCAACCTCCAGTTTCTCTGTTAAAAACAGGACTTTACCGTTTAACACAAGGACAAAACAACTTGGAGTTGACGGGTTTTAAACGCTTGTATTAGCAATTAGTAGGGATGTAGTTAAATATCGGTACGCCGATATATCGCGACATTTTATGTCACAATATCGTATCAATATTCAAAAGCAATGTATCAATTTTTATTTAAATTTTTTTTGAATGGAACCATTAATGACAGTAATTATTGAATTAAAATTAAAAGTATGACTGGTAGTTTTGTGGCTGTTTTTCACCTTCTTTGTTCCAGTGGATCAACTAGATCTAGTAATAAAACTGAATGTGTTAAAAGTATGAAACAGGTTGGAGCGTTTAGATTAGATTAGATTAGATTTAGATTAGATTAGAATGATGGGACCGTTTTTCTACAGTTAAATTCAGTTTTAAAAATCACAATAGGCCTCCCTATTTCAAAACGGGAGGTGGATTTATCAGTCAGCTTTGACTAAAACTTCTGGTCTCAGATTTGTTCAAGAACCTTTAAAATAACTTAAAATCCTAATTCACAATACAAAATCCTTTATAGAGTACACTATACAGTTTTAAACATCACAATATCTTACTCATAATGTCGCAATACATCGTAATATATTGCATTGTCTGCCCTGTATAGTGATACATATCGTATCACCAGATTTTTACCATTACACATCCCTAGCTATTAGCGTGGTTAGCGAGGCTAGCTCTCTTCCCGTTTCCGTCCAACATTTCCAAGTTCAGCATGTTTCATAATCAACAGGCTGAAAGTATCAAACAAGTAAAAGCTCCTTCAATTGACTTTGCTCAGCTGTCCTTTTTATCTGCTGAAGTCTTGCTCTGTCTCCCTCTCTGGCAGCCTGAATAAACCTCAGATGTGTCTGAACACGTTGCTGTTTTCTTCTAAACGGCCTCCAACATCCTCCATCTTTGTTTTTAAACACTTAACTTCTGCTGCAAGCAGCGAACCAAGTAGTCAGTAACAACAACGGGGTCATTTTAATCGGTAAAGCACTTTGAGATGCTATTTTGTTTGAAAAGCGCTTTATAAATACAGTTTGATTTGATCTTTCACACTAACACGGCTAAGGTTATACTGACTATTTATTCGTTTAAGCACTTAAACGGCCTGATGTAGACAGGGCCTGAAAAGTGTTTTCAGCATGGTGGATTTTCCGACTGGTCAGGGTAAATCGAGCTGATAATCATCTGATTCCTGCGACCAGACGATTTCTCGGCGCATCTCTGCAAACTGATTCGGGGTTCGTTTCATGACTTCTTTCTTGTTTCGTAAACTCACTTCTGCACGAGACACGGAGCTGATCTCAGCCGCCAGGGAATCTGAAAAAGAGGCTGACATCAGGTTCTTGGCTCCCTGGATGCTCAGGTTGATGATCTGTCCGTTTAATTCATCATTCTGCTCCTTCAGCGTACGGTTGTCCTGGAATGAGACAGTCGGATCTGTAAAACAGCACGGACTAAAGCAGAACGGTGAACCAGAACGCGGGAGGGGGCGACGACGACGACTCTTTGCTCGTTACCTTTTTCAGTTGTTTGATCTCCTGTTCCAACTCTGCTTCACGCGTCCGGTTCTGATACTCCTGCAGGCCGGCGCCGGGAGATCGGCCTCGCTTGGCTTCAGCCTCCAGCTTGTACAGCTGAAGGTGCTCCAGCTGCTTCCGCAGGTCCTCTATAAGCTGAGGTAGAAACGCACCAAACGGAAGAGCAGAGAGCAACATTATTAGCCACTTATGACGCTTTGAGCCTGAAGTGTTCTTGGCTGCAGCCAAACGACTCCCACCTCCTGAGTGCTCTCCTTCTCCTTTTGGTTTTGATGACGCTCGTGACTCAGCTTGTCAGCCATCTTCCTGCGAGATTCAGTCTCCTCACTCAGCCGGTCAGACGCCGTTTCCACCTCATCCTGGAGCTTTCTTTTCTCCTAGAAGTTATAACAACAAACAAAAAAAGAAAGCAAACATAAACGAGAGGAGGAAGAGAGAAACCAAGCCGAAAAAATAAAAATAAAGCTGGGTTTTTACCTCTTCTAGTCTCTCGATGTTTGCACGAAGACAAGGAACACAGGATCTCAGTTCGCTGTTCTCATCATCCAGCTGCTGCAGCCTGAGAAACAAACCCATCCCTCAGGCATGTGCACAGAACATCACAGCATACATTTGCATGCAGAAGACACCTCCTTAAACCAGGCCGTGGAGCTGTCAGGCACCGCAGTGATCTCTGCTTAAAACACTACATTCATGAATTTAGCTCAGAACAGCTCATTCTTCTATTCTCATTCAACATATAGAAAAAGTTGCTCTGCATAAATAGTTATCCTTTTAAGATGATCAAGATGAACATCAAAGCCAAATCCAGAGGTTAGCAAGCTTTTCTGGTTAACGAGAAAGTTTTACCCCTCGCTGATACAAAATAAAACATTTGTCCAGAGCCACAAAAAAGTGCTTTAATAAAAAGCAATTCAGTTTCATTTCCTTTTTCAGATTTTAGAACAAATAAATAAAAAATAATCTGAATTTCCCAAAGAAAAAAAAACTGCTGTGAATGTATGGACTGATCCTGCCAAAAATATATAAATGGAGGGAAAAAATGTAAATAAATAAATTAGGTAATTTGAAAATAAATTAAATAAATGTTGAAGATATTAAATATGAGGAAATGAATATTTAAATATACGAGGAAATGAATATTTAAATATGTAAATGAATAAATTAAAAATAAGTAGTACACAAATGTGAAAATATATAAATTAGGAAGTAAAAACTGTAAATAATAAATGAGGTTGTAAATTAAAAATAAATGGATAAATAAATGTGGATATAATTGAATTTGTGAGAAAATTTAAATGGGGAAAAATACATATTTAGAAATAAATTAATATACATTTAAATATATGAAGAAATAAGCCATCAATTTTGGTAGTATCAGTCCTCCATATCATTGAATCAAGCTCGGTAAGCGCTTTCCATAAAATGGACAAAAGTAAACACAAAGCCCACCTAAAAATATTGAAGCGCATAGTTTAAAGAAGTCAATGACTCGATGCAAGCTGCTGGGATTCCTTAAATAGAAAACCTTTAAACTGATTAGAACGTTTGTATGATTGAATTAAATGACTTTTCTTGTAAAGTGCCTTGAGATGACATCTGTTGTGAATCGGTGCTATATAAAGAAACTGAATTAAACATTTAAAAAAATTTGTTTAATTGTTTTTAAAGCTTTGTACGATTGGTGCCCTTCTGTTGTAGATATTACATGAAAACACACGAAGCTGCTAAAACGAGTTTAATTATTTCTTTTAGAATTAAAAACGTTTTGTTTAAGACCCACAGCGGCCACGTAAACAGACGTTCTCAGGCTAACCACCGCATGAAATCAGCATATTAATAATGGTATCGTAACAGTCATCGCCGCTTTTCCTCTCTTAAAGCAAACAGAGTTTCAGCATCTCAGCCACTGAAGACTTCCATCAGTTAAGGGTATTTAGAGGAGGTAGAGTCCTGACTAAACATAAAATCCAACCCGATATTCCATACAAGCAGTCTTGGAGATTGTAATATCGCACACAGTGATGTTGCGATTGCTAACTGAATAGATAGATCTTTTGAGACTATTTTCTCTCCATAGACCTTTCCTTTTATCTTTCTGTGTGGGAGCAATACTTGATTTGTAACTTGTGTCAGCCTGATTGTGTGTAACTTAGGGTAGTTTTATGTGTAAAACATGATTTGTAACCCGTAAAAAACATTTTGTGCGTAACTTCGAGTACTTTGAGTTGTGTTCAAATGTACACACAAATTTTGAGAAAGTACGAGTATAAAATACATTTACACACGCACCATTTCAAATTACACGAACTTAAAACTAACTACGAATTCAAAACGGCTCCTAGGCATACAAATCGTTAAATATGTACGCACCAATCACCTGATAAACAGAGACAAAACCACGTTTACGGACAGATCAAGGTTAGAAGTGCACGAGGAGTTTTGAGACTGATTTCACGTCTCCAGATTTGTGCGAATATGATGCATTTAAATGCTGGGACATCTGAGTTTTCTTATTGTGTTCCTTCTAAACTTGCTGTTGAAGTGGCATAAATGATTAAATAAAATTACTTTACCCAGAAATGATTATATCTCTGCCTAAGATATAAAAACACCCTGGTAACAGTGATACCGCAGTTGCAACTCCTTGAATATTAATTTGTGACCCGCTCCAGCTCAAGATGCTGCAGGAGCTAAGTAGTTCTATTACTCTTCGCTCAATTACTTCAAGGACCTGGATGTCCGACCCCAAACATTTAATGTAATTGAAACCATTTTCGACTTAAAAACTAAGTACATTTTTGTCTATGTGTTACAACTAAGCAGTGCTGAGATATTCTTTCTTTCACAGACAAACGTTTTTGCCACTTCAACAGCAAGTTTAGAGGGAACGTAATAAGAAAACCCAGCATTCTACCAGCATTTAAATGCATCATATTCGCACAAATCTGGAGACGTGAAATCGGTCTCAAAGCTCCTCGTGCACTTCTAACCTTGATCTGTCCGTAAACGTGGTTTTGTCTGTGTTTATCAGGTGATTGGTGCGTACGTATTTAACGATTTGTATGCGTAGGAGTCGTTTTGAATTCGTAGTTAGTTTTAAGTTCGTGTAATTTAAAATTGTGCGTTTGTAAATGTATTTTATACTCGTACTTTCTCGATATTTGTGCGTACAGTTGAACATACAACAGCAAGTACTCGAAGTTACACACAAAATGTTTTTTATGGGTTACAAATTATGTTTTACACATACAACTACCCTAAGTTACACACAAACAGGCTGGCACAAGTTACAAATCAAGTATTACACACACACAGATCTTTTGAGACTATTTTCTCTCCATAAATGTCCTTCATTCCATCCCATAATGTGTGGCGTAGAGCAGCGTACTCATAGCTGGTAGATTAGTTTCTGTGTATGACAGGTGGCAAACATCCCATTGGTCAATCTGACACAGAAACTATGAAAACGCTGAAAAGTTACAGTTCTGTATTAAATAGACAGCGAAAAAAATAAAGACTGGAGTATAAACTTTAAGTGTCTTTGGGAGATTGCTGCTTTTTATTTTGTATTACTTTGAATAGAAAATAATACTTATTTTCTCAGAATTTCAGATTTTTGTCCTGTATGACTTAAAAAAGGAGCCATTATTGTTAAAGGTTTATTTTCTAATATAGAAGATCAAATATTTCTATTTAGATTTTAAAGTTATTTCTGTAATGGTTAACTTGTAAAAGCTGATCTAAAGTTTATTTAATTTCTTCTTTTAACCAAATAGAGCAGGAATACTTTAAATATGTTCAAATCAAAAGTTTTCTTTAAGTAAACAGAAAATGATTGATGTTGAAGGATTGGACCAAGTTTCCTCTTTTATGGAAATCAAAATAGGGTTAAATAAGTTAATAAGTTTAAATACATTATATTTAAACTTCCAACACACATTCCCTTTAGCGTTCATCGAAAATATGACCTTGATATGATTATGAAACATATTTTGGACACGTGTTGGTTTGATTTGTGGTTTGACATGAACAAAAGACAGGACATCAATTAGTTTGGATGCTTCAATTAATGGAAGCTTAATGGATTTAAGAGTAGAAAGTAGCCATGGAAGGAGAGGAAAAAAAAAAAAAACCTAAATGAGGATAAAGTACGCAACAAAATAATCGTTTTACAATCGTAATCGTGAGGCACCCAAGATGGAGCAGCCCTAAACCTTCTAGTCCTCCTG
The DNA here is from genome assembly GCA_963556495.2 of Valencia hispanica. Classification (NCBI taxonomy): domain Eukaryota; kingdom Metazoa; phylum Chordata; class Actinopteri; order Cyprinodontiformes; family Valenciidae; genus Valencia; species Valencia hispanica. Next base: position 4,418,156 of record OY747721.1, on the reverse strand, counting down.
ATCTCACCTGGCCTGGACGTTCTCCAGCTCCAGACCCTTCTCCCTCTCCAACTTGCTCAAGGCCTCCTTGTGACGCCGCGTCTCCTGCTGCAGCTCCTCCTCAGCCTGGAGCTCCTGCTCCTTCAGCTGCTCCTCCAGGGCGTTGGCCCGATGCACCAGGTGGAGGTTCTCCTGGCGCAGCCGTGCGTGCTGCTCTCCCGAAGCCTCAGACTCCTTCTCCAGCTCGGCCACTCGCCGCTCCAGGAGCAGCACCTGGAAAAACGGTGGATGAAGAAAGATGATTCACCACAACAACCAACGAGCCCCTGAATGTTAAACTGCTGCGGTGCAACCGGGAACGATTCTGAAAACGTCAACTTTATTCACTTTGTCTGTGATGTCGTTGTCGGCGAGCTCCAGGATGTCCCGCGTTAGGTCGCTCATGGTGTCCAGAGTCATCGAGCTGTTCTGGAGGAGATGTCTGGGCGTGAAGAGACACAGAGATCACCCAGGCGTTAGCTAGAACCTGATGACTCAGCAGCACAGAAAACTGATGCTCCTGCTTCACTCACCTCGCCACCTTCTTGCTGGAAAGCCTCTTGCCAGCACTGAAGACAGACAGACCATCAGGAAACATGGTTAGAAAGAGCCCAGTCTCAAACTGAGGCTCAGTAACTTAGAAAAACACACAAGCAGGATGTGAGACGTCTAGTAACGATGATGTTGGCGCAGATCTACATGACCGGATTCACAGAAACTTCAGTATACAAGGTACCAAATTTTGTGTCAGGAATTACAAAGAACCACTGAAGCCTGATTTGTCCATTTAGTTTGTCCAGTTACTTACAGGCTTCCTTCACATTTTTTATCTCCATCACAAATTTCAGAACTTAAATCCGCACAGCTGTCGCTACAGTGTTGGTTCATCTCTAGAGGAGAAATGAGAAAGGTCCACAGAATCTACTGCGGATCTGTTTAAATGTTGGTTTTTTGACCAGATAGCATGAAAAATCAGAGGGAGAAAGAAAACAAGGTAGGGAGGAAACCAGGAAGAAAACAAGGGAGAAAACAAGTAAACAAGGGAGAAAACAAGGTAGGGAGGAAACCAGGAAGAAAACAAGATAGGGAGGAAAAGGGGGGAGAAAACAAGGTAGGGAGGAAACAAGGAAGAACACAAGGTAGGGAGGAAACAAGGAAGAACACAAGGTAGGGAGGAAACCAGGAAGAAAACAAGGTAGGGAGGAAACAAAGGAGAAAACAAGTAAACAAGGGAGAAAACAAAGTAGGGAGGAAACAAGGAAGAAAACAAGGTAGGGAGGAAACAAGGAAGAAAACAAGGTAGGGAGGAAACAAGGAAGAAAACAAGGTAGGGAGGAAACAAGGAAGAACACAAGGTAGGGAGGAAACAAGGAAGAACACAAGGTAGGGAGGAAACAAGAAAGAACACAAGGTAGGGAGGAAACAAGAAAGAAAACAAGGTAGGGAGCAAACAAGAAAGAAAACAAGATAGGGAGCAAACAAGAAAGAAAACAAGATAGGGAGCAAACAAGGAAGAAAACAAGATAGGGAGCAAACAAGGAAGAAAACAAGATAGGGAGCAAACAAGGAAGAAAACAAGATAGGGAGCAAACAAGGAAGAAAACAAGATAGGGAGCAAACAAGGAAGAAAACAAGATAGGGAGCAAACAAGGAAGAAAACAAGATAGGGAGGAAACAAGGAAGAGAACAAGTAAAAAAGGAAGAAAACAAGGTAGGGAGGAAACAAGGGAGAAAACAAAGAAGGGAGGAAACAAGGGAGAAAACAAAGAGAGGAAACAAGGAAGAAAACAAGGAAGAGAGGAAACAAGGAAGAGAACAAGTAAAAAAAGAAAAGGTAGGGAGGAAACAAGAAAGAAAACAAGATAGGGAGGAAACAAGGAAGAAAACAAGGAAGAGAGGAAACAAGGAAGAGAACAAGTAAAAAAGGTAATAAACAAGGTAGGGAGGAAACAAGGGAGAAAACAAGGAAGAAAACAAGGTAGGGAGGAAACAAGGAAGAGAACAAGTAAACAAGGAAGAAAACAAGGTAGGGAGGAAACAAGTTAGGAAGGAAACAATGGAGAAAACAAGGAAGAAAACAAGAAAGCAAGTATAAATGGAAGAAAACAAGGTAGGGAGTAAATCTATTCAGTTAGTGGAATTGGGATTAATATTTGCAGTGGTATTTTTAGACACTTATCCAGATCTTACAGAAAACCAAAATCTTCCCACTTTTCCAGGCTGATTGGGAATCTTGTGCAAGTTTCTGTGACACAACCAAACAGTCCCTTGGATCCTGGACCAACAAATCTGTTTATCCAGCACTTTCAAACCTCCAGAGAAAATGATTCAAAACAAACCTTTATTATTTCAAATAAATCTGACATGTACAACAATAAAATGGGAAGGTGATCAGCAGATGAGACAATTATTTACTAAACTAAACATGGTTGTACACCCCCCCCCCCCCCCACACACACGCACACACTGAAACTATGGCCACAAAGAGAATCCGGGATGGGAAAATAAAGAGTAAACATAACGTGTGGAAGGACATGCCACCAAAAACACACACACAGCGTGTTTCTAGTAGTTTACTACATGCAGACATCAGGGGAACATGCGTGACACCGCAGACAAGCACACGGCTCCTAGCCACAGCAGGCGTGTTACCTAGTCATCTCTAGGAAATTGAGGCGAGTTGAGAGGTCTTCCAGGCGACTGATCTGTTTGTGACACTGGCTACAGAAAAAGTCCAGCGCCTCCTCCCTGAGGAAGCTCTGAAAGCAGTCGGGGAGAGAGGCGGGTGCGCTGGAGAGAGGAAGGAGAGAGGAAGAGGAGGAAGAAGAGGAAGAAAAAGAGGAGGTGGTGGTGAGTGACGGACGAGAAGAAGAAGAGGTGGGGGTGCATTCAGGTGCGACAGGAGGAACCCGTACAACAGAGCTTCAAGGAGTTACCCCTGCTTTCCATCGCAACGTAATACATGCGCTCCACTAGCGAGGTAGAGTAGTAACTAGTCATATTTACTTTAGTAACTTTTGGAAAAAAGTATTTTTAAGAGTAGTTTTTACTTTTACTAGAGTACTATGACGTATCACTACTTTTACTTGAGTAAAATTTCTTAATACTCTTAACTTCTGCAAGTAACTTCACAGAATGAAAAAGAAAACATGTTTTAAAAAAAAACAAAAAAACACCAGACACAGCTACAGTTTAGTAAAGGAGACGTCCTGTTTCTACATAAGCTTTGTTTTTCTCTAATATCATTCTCTACCCGTTGAGCTTCTTGTAGTAAATATAAATACACACACACACAAATGACCTACTGTAAGTAATGGTGGTATTTTGAAAAAGATAAACTTAGAAGTCTTTTTTCTGCTTAAATTTTTTAATTATGTTCTTTATTTTTACACTTTTTTATGTCTTTAAAATGCCTGAATTTGCCCAGAAATTCACATTTGTGTCTTTCTAATGACATTTTAAAATATTAAAATCAGATATTACTCCGCACTCCAAGTAACACTTTTTTACTCTTACTAGAGTAAGTTTTTGGAGAGGTACTTTTGACTTTTACTTGAGTAGTATTATCATAAAGTATCGCTAAGATTTCTGGATGGTCGACCCGCAAGGAGCAACGAGTAATGAGGAAACAAGCTTGTTTGAACCAGAAATGCAAGAGATCTCGTTTGTACACAAGCTTTACTTTGAGAAAAATTTATTTGGAAAAATGTTTTACTTAAATTTGTCGTTTTACAGTTTTTGTATCATTTTAGTCTTTAGAATTTGCACATAACTTTATATTTTTGTCAAACTATTTCATTTTTAAATATTAAATCATACCTTATGATCTCAAAACACATTCAAGAACTCAATACTTGAGTAATGTTTTGGATTACTACTTTGTACTATTACTTAAATACAAATGTGTTGAAGTAGTCGAGTACAACCTTTGGCTACTCTACCTTGCATTAAATCCCAGACAGAGTCGCTGTGAAGAAAAGGTGCTAAACGCCCAGAACCCAGCAGGGTTTGATCACGGACTCAGTGCCGTAATAGGAAGAAAGATAAACGTGGGTGTGTGAGGGGGGGGGGGGGGGCAGCACTGCTACATGCACAGCAGTGAGGTTGACTGTCTCAAAACAAAGTGACGCATTTTCACCGAGTGGGTGAAGCCTGAGGAACCTTTTATCTCTCCAACCTACCAGGAAAGTTTAGGATCAAACTCATTTAATCAGCTTCACACATGAAACTATCTGGAATCTGTTGGTTTTTACGCCCAGCGTAGTGAGAAGGTAGCAGACACTGATCAGGGGGGCATCAATGAGTTTGAACTGTTATTTTTGTTTCTGGTTGGAACAGACCATTTTAACATAAGAGCCGTCAGATATCCAGTCAGAACAGACCTATTTTCTTTTCTGAAGCTTAGTGAAAAAACACATCGTTTCTATGTGACTGCCTAAGAGACTCTTAACCAGATATTCATTTGAAGATGTCTTTACATATGAGCCTGCAGTTATAATTAAACACAAAAAGGATTAAAAAATCTATGGGGGGCTGATCATGCAAACATTGAAAAGAAATGTAAAAAAAAAAATTGGTAAATCGAAAAATACATTTGGAAATAAAATTTAAATAAATAAAAAAAGTTAATATTTTGGAAATAAATATTTGAATGTGTTAAATAGACTGAGTTTAAAAAATATATTTGCCAACAAATTTAAAAAATACTTCAAATGTGGAAATAAACCTGTAAATAAATAGATGAATAAATACATAAATTAATGTAATACATTTGAAAGATAAATAAATACATGTGGAAACAAATTATATATTAGGAAATAAATATAAATGAAAAAGGCATACATTTGGAATTAAATAAATACATGAAGCAATGTATTTCCACATTTACTTAGTTATTGTTAATTTTGGCAGGATCAATCTTCCATAAAAAATCCTTTAACTTGTGTGTTGTACCACGAATCGTCCACGTCAACAATTCAAATACGTGTTTGAACCCCAAAACTGATTATATTCAGACCCATGAGGGTATGTAACCCCAAGACTAGCATCATATGTTCTCTAGCAACACCTACAAAAGACCATTTAATAAATTAATATCAAAAGTTTGCCTAGTGGTGGGACTCTCTGCAGCTTCCAACTGCAACAACCAGAGAGGCAGAACGGAAAGCGTTTCAAACCGATGACTGAAAAAGTGAGATTAGCAACAAATCCAGTTACACCAGCTTATTCCCATAATGATCAGTGGGTTATAAAAACAAGGCAGTTAGCCATTAAGAGCTTCCTGGCAGGGAAAAGCTGGGAAATATCACCCAAGTGGGAACTATGCATTATCCGGCTTAAAGGCTTCAAGGAGGAAAAAAAGAAAAAAAAGGCTAGAGTATGAAGTTGGAATTAGAAATTAATGTGACCAAGTTGAATTTGTGTGTATTTAGACAGCCGACAGCTAGCAGCTCTGGAAACAAACTGTCCTCAGCCTCAGCTTAAACCGACTGAAAGAGACAGGGCCATAAAAATAAAAAATAAAAACCTCAGCCATGTTTCTGCATTTCCAGCATATTTACAATAGTTCCATCAAGCTTGATGGGATCAGTCTAAAGTTGTTCATCTTCTTCAGGACAGTAGTGGGCCATAAACAGTGGCTTGCAAAAGTATTCGGCCCCTTTGAACTTTTCCACATTTTCTCACATTACAGCCACAAACATGAATCAATTTTATTGGAATTCCAGGTGAAAGACCAAAACAAAGTGGTGTACACGTGATAAGTGGAACGAAAATCATACATGATTCCAAACATTTTTTATAAATAAGTGAAAAGTGGGGTGTGTGTAATTATTCAGCCCCCTGAGTCAATACTTTGTAGAACCACATTTTGCTGCATTTACAGCTGCCAGTCTTTTAGGGTGTGTCTCTACCAGCTTTGCACATCTACAGACTGAAATTCTTGCCCATTTTCTTTGCAAAACAGCTCCAGCTCAGTCAGATTAGATGGACAGCGTTTGTGAACAGCAGCTTTCAGATCTTGCCACAGATTCTCGATTGGATTTAGATCTGGACTTTGACTGGGCCATTCTAACACATGGATATGTTTTGTTTTAAACCATTCCATTGTTGCCCTGGCTTTATGTTTAGGGTCGTTGTCCTGCTGGAAGGTGAACCTCCGCCCCAGTCTCAAGTCTTTTGCAGACTCCAAGAGGTTTTCTTCCAAGATTGCCCTGTATTTGGCTCCATCAATCTTCCCATCAACTCTGACCAGCTTCCCTGTCCCTGCTGAAGAGAAGCACCCCCAGAGCATGATGCTGCCACCACCATGTGTGTTCAGAGTGATGTGCAGTGTTAGTTTTACATTTTGGTCTCATCTGACCAGAGCACCTTCTTCCACATGTTTGTTGTGTCCCCCACATGGCTTGTGGCAAACTGCAAACAGGACTTCTTATGGTTTTCTTTTAACAATGGCTTTCTTCTTGCCACTCTTCCATAAAGGCCAACTTTGTGCAGTGCACCACTAATAGTTGTCCTATGGACAGATTCCCCCACCTGAGCTGTAGATCTCTGCAGCTCGTCCAGAGTCACCATGGGCCTCTTGGCTGCATTTCTGATCAGCGCTCTCCTTGTTCGGCCTGTGAGTTTAGGTGGACGGCCTTGTCTTGGTAGGTTTACAGTTGTGCCATACTCCATACAATCCTTAGTGTTATCTCATACTGCATACTGTGCAGTCGTACGGTCCGCAGCCCACAAATCAGACTCATTAAAGTTGCAGCTCGTCCAGAACAAGGCTGCTCGTTTAGTCTTAAGATGTCCATACACCACTAGTGTTGCCAATATGCACCGTACTTTATCATGGCCTAAATTAAATATCAAGCAGCAACATAACCCAATGATATTCATCAAGAAAATCATTGACAGGTCGACCACAATCAATTTTCAAAAAGTTTATTTACTCTGATCAGATACAGGCTCATTCTACGAGATACGCCTGTGATACCAAATTAGTGGTTAAAAGTGCCAGCACAAATTTTCTGCGGAAATCTGCCATCTATAGAGCATCTCGGGAATGAAACAAACTACCCAACAACATTAAGGAACTTAAAGCAACACTAAGTAAGTTTTGCTCTCTGGTTCCCCCTACAGTTGGGAAAAATGTATTGTTTTCTACTACGGCTGTAAAATCTGTTATGGTTACCCCAGGGGATTCCCATTTACAAGCGATACCCTCCAACGTTACAGATTTTCACGTCTTGGGCAGCCTTTGCGTCAAATGTCTTCATCCCAGGTACATTTTCTATATTTCAGCATGTCATATGTACGGCGGCGTAGAGCTGTCAGCCATATAATAAAAGAAATTAGACCATATCACGTTAGAACATTGTAAAAACGGGAAAACCGCTTGAAACTAAAACGTTATAACGTGATAGTTTATTGTAAAAACGTGAAACTATCACGTTATAACGTGATACGGTCTAATTTCTTTATTATATGGCTGACAGCTCTGTTCTGACGATCTGTGCTACCTCCTCAGAATGTCCTACTATAGCGCGCATCTGTCAGTGCTACCCCTCGAAAAGTATGTTAACATGCTGAAAACAACAACTGTTAGCTTTGATGTTAAACATAATCATCGGAAATTATTTTTCAAGTGACGGGATTAAAGTGGCAGTTTAACAGTAATGCCTAACATAGCAAAAAATTATGAATAACGAAAACTTTTCTTTCAATCCACAGAACATGCTACCAGTTTAATATAAAGCTAAAACTAGCACATAAAGATGCACTAAAAACCATGATCAGAATTATCCTACCTGTTAAATGGGCCTATAGATGAATATCACACTCTGGAAAAGCAGCTAATGAATATATACCAAGCCGTTAAGACGTAGAGCAGATAGCAGTATTATTACTCCAAAATATTAAAATGTAGTAGCCTAAGATTATAAGCACAAAGAGCCCGCAAAATACACCGCATTTACTGTACGACTCAAATTAATGGGATTTGTTTACATGCAGTGTAACGATATCACAGAAGTGAAACTAACATACAAGGGCTGTCATGTAAACTTGAAACTAGTAGCTTAAGGAAAGACTTAAAATATTTTGAATAAAAATTAGCCAGTAATAAAATAATTTGAATAAAACTCACCGTAAACTTCAAAGAAATAAAACAGACAAAATGGATCTTTCAGGTAGGAATTCTTGATGACAGATTTGCTGAGTAAGCGAATTGTGACGTAACATCGAAATGTGCATGCGGGTCGCATAGATAGTCGGAACACCGCTGTACAGATGAATACAATTTCGGCTCCATCATGATGACAATTGTTCAATCTACCTGCTGCTAGGTATCTTCCATTTATATGTACCTGCCGAGTACGCTCCACCCAGAGAGCCTTGCAGGACGCTGCACCTACCGGCTTTTGTGAAGCCCGCCGTAAAGCAAGTCGCATTTGAACTACAAAACCGCTACCCGACGACCCAAAGTGACATAGTGCTGTTATGGCCGATAGAGGGCCGCAAAGCCAATGCAGAAGTGCCGTTTCACCCAGTTATGAGTTGATGAACCACTGACACGAGTTCGGAAACATTATTTTAAAGGTAAAAAAAACACTTTTATTGTTGCTTTAAGGGCATACTTACTTTAAAAAAAAGGTTTAAAATCTAGTTGAAGTATTGGCTTTACTTGAACATTTCATGTATTCTTTGTACTGTAAATCAACAAGCTTGTATTTTATGTAATTTGAAATGCATTATTTCTGTCTAAAAAAGTTTATGCGATTGTCTATGTTCGTATTGTACATGATTTGGTTGGACCCCAGGAAGACTAGTAACCGCCTCGGCGGAAACTAATGGGGATCCTAATAAATAAACAAAAAAAACATGCTTCAGATTATGTCGCAATATATACACCGGAGGCCAAATTGCCCAGCTCTTATCCAGGAAGACCTTGTCAACATTTTCCACATTCATCAGGATTTTTGTGGAAAGAGAAACAGTTTCTCCATCAAAGGCTGGACGGCACCGCTGGGAATGTGACAGTGTTGCACCTTTTATCAGTGAGCTCAGCTAAAACCGCATCATTCATTCATTAGTCTGATGGAAAACGTCGTTTTTAACCTTTGGAGTGTCTCTGATTTTAAAGTGCTGTGTGGTTCTGATGGCCGAGGCGCTGTTGTGGCGCTCTGAACCAACCTGGGAGAAAGGACAGACGAGCCGTTGAGCTGCTCGGGCGACTGAACGAGAGCAGAGTCGCCCTCTCCCACGAAGCCGTCCACGCTCGCCTCCAGCAGCAGCTCTGACGTGTTGCTCTCCCCGAAGTCCTCGAAGTGCTCCTCCTCCCCACTGATGACCGTCACCAAGGAGTGGCTGTGGAGCTCGGAGTTCAGGGAAAACCTGAGGGGGGTAGATGTTTAGAGAACGGGTTATTGAGTGACGGATTGATAGAACATGGTGTGTGCAACACCACCACCACAGACAATTAACCTCAGGTGCAACTCGGAAAGGAAGGAGGAGAGCAAACCTGCAGAAAGATGCCTAGCTGGGTGTGAACAGTTGTTTGACTTTAAAATAACAGAGTAGGTAAAAATGACATAAATTAAGCCAAAGGTAGAGATTTAGACTTTACCAGCCTACCGCGATTGCGCATTTTGAGACTCTCTAAGCAGTGCCTACGTACCTGGTACACAAGGAGGATATATTGCAAGTTTAAAATTTGTTGTTTTCCATTTAATAGAAGAAAGAAAAAACCTGTTGAACTTGAAGCATTTTTAATTCAACTCTGTGCAGCTTTATTTTTGTGCGATACCAAATTTATAAATAAGCGGACAATTTTGAACTTTGTCTTTTTTTAAATAACATTTAGCTTTTAATTTATTTAAAATACCTTCATGTTTTTGTTTAGAGAATTTTTGGGAGAAGTTTTTTAATAACATTTTTCAATGCATTTTGCACAATACATGTTCTTTAAATGGCATTCTGAATGTTGAATATCTCTCTCTCCCTTTTTTGCTGAGTTTTTTTTAATATATATATATATATATATATATATATATATATATATATATATATATATATATATATATATATATATATATATATATATATATATATATATATATATATATATATATATATATATATATATATATATATATATATAAATAAAACTCAGCAAAAAAATAAACATCCCTTTTTCAGGACTGTATTTCAACAATGTTGTAAAAATCCAAATAACTTTACAGATCATTGTAAAGGGTTTAAACAATGTTTTCCATGCATGTTCAATTAACCATAATCAATTAACATGCACCTGTGGAATGGTCGTTAAGACCCTAACAGCTTACAGAAAGTAGGCATTTAACGTCACAATTCTAAAAACGCAGGACACTAAAGAGACTTGTCTACCGACTGTGAAAAACAGCCAAAGAAAGATGCCCAGGGTCCCTGCTCATCTGCGTGAACGTGCATTAGGCATGCTGCGGGGAGGCATGAGGACTGCTGATGTGGCTAATGTCCGCACTGTGAGACGCCTAAGACAGCGCTACAGGGAGACAGGAAGGACAGCTGATCATCCTCGCAGTGGAAGACCACGTGTAACAACACCTGCACAGGATCGGTACATCCGAATATCACACCTGCGTGACAGGTACAGGATGGCCACAACAACTGCCCGAATCACACCAGGAACACACAATCCCTCCATCAGTGCTCAGACTGTCCGCAATAGGCTGAGAGAGGCTGGACTGAGGGCTTGTAGGCCTGTTGTAAGGCAGGTCCTTACCAGACATCACCAGCAACAACGCCGCCTATGGGCACAAACCCACCTTCGCTGGACCAGACAGGAGTGGCAAAAAGTGCTCTTCACTGATGAGTCACGGTTTTGTCTCACCAGGGGTGATGGACGGATTCGTGTTTATCGTGGAAGGAATGAGCGTTACACCGAGGCCTGTACCCTGGAGCGGGATCGATTTGGAGGTGGGGGGTCCGTCATGGTCTGGGGCGGTATATCACATCACCATCGGACTGAGCTTGTTGTCATTGCAGGGAATCTCAATGCCTTGCGGTACAGGGAAGACATCCTCCTCCCTCATGTGGTACCCTTTATGCATGCTCATCCGGACATGATCCTCCAGCAGGACAATGCCACCAGCCATGCTGCTCGTTCTGTGCGGGAGTTTCTGCATGACAGCAATGTCAGTGTTCTGCCATGGCCAGCGAAGAGCCCGGATCTCAATCCCATTGAGCACGTCTGGGACCTGTTGGATCGCAGGGTGAGGGCTAGGGCCATTCCCCCCAGAAATGTCCAGGAACTTGCAAGTGCCTTGGTGGAAGAGTGGGGTAACATCTCACAGCAAGAACTGACACATCTGGTCCAGTCCATGAGGAGGAGATGCACTGCAGTACTTCAAGCAGCTGGTGGCCACACCAGATACTGACTGGTACTTTTGATGTTGAGCCTCCCTTCATTCAGGGACACATTATTCTATTTCTGTTAGTCACATGTCTGTGAAACATTTTTAGTTTATGCCTTATGGTGTTGACTCTTTTAGTGTTCATACAAATATTTACACACATTAAGTTTACTGAAAGTAAAAACAGTTGAAAGTCAGAGGACGTTTCTTTTTTTGCTAGAGATAGCGATAGAGATCGATCGATAGAATATATCACAATAAATAGTTACCGCACATGCTTTAGATTATATCACAACATAGATTTGAGCCCGTATCCCCCAGCCCTAGGACAGAGCCTTGAAAATGTACTTCCACTCTGAACCTTTCACATTTTGTTAAGATGTCACCCACAATCTTCAATGCATTTTATCAGGATTCTACGCAACACCAACACAGTAGCACATAACCAGGAATTGGAAGGAATGCACTGGTATTCAACCCCCTTTTACTCTGATACTCCTAAATAACTTCCTTCAGAATATACCCTATTAGTGCATAGAGTCCACTAGTGTGCAAAACACTAAATATGATAGCTGGATAATAATAAAAAAAATTACTATATTTATCACGTGCATGCGTGTTTGTGCATTAAATAGACATATTTACAAAAGGTAATGAAGACAAAATAATGCAAAGAGACGTGCAAAAACAGCAGAAATGTAAACAACTTGAGTTTGTTGGGAGCAGTGATGGTTGCACAGTCTTAAAGCTGCTGGGAGGCAGGATCTGTGCTCCTAGGATTCAGCACACATATGGTTAAGCAACAGCTCCATGCATGGGGTGGGAGACGTCCTCCTGAGTCTCCAACCACCTGCACTGGGTCAAGAGGGCTTCCTAGGACAGAGCTGGCCGTCTTGATCTCATCAAACCGCTTCCTCTCAGCTCTAGATAATCCAATTATTTTATATTTGTATATTTATAATCAGACTAAATTCAGTTGCTCTGAAGGAGCAAATGCACAAATGCACACAAATTAACAGAGTTATATTAGTTAAAAGCAAAAACAATGTACTAGGGGTGGGTAATATAAAAAGGTATAAGGTAGAAATTATATACATTTAGGCAAAGGTAGAGATTTTGACTTTACCGGCCTACCGCAATTACGCATTTTGATGATGTCATCAAGAAGGATAAATACTAATGTTTGGTGTTCGTCTTTACACTACATATTGCAAGTTTAAAATCTGTTTTCCATTTAACGAAGAAAAAAAAAAAACTGTTGATCTTCAAGCATTTTTAATTCAAATATGTGCAGGTTGTTTTTTTTGTGTGCGATATTCAATTTATAATTAAGTAACCAGGAAACCAGACAATTTTTTAATTTGTGTTTTCTTAACATTTAGCTTTTCAATTATTTAAAAATATCTTCCTCTTTATGTTGTGAGAATTTTTGTGTTGCATTTTTAGTAAAAAAATATTTGAATATTTTTTTAATGCATTTTGCACAACAAATCTTTAAATGACATTCTAAATTTTTTGAAGTTGTTCTGCTCCAATGTATCTGGAAAGTGAGAATGTCATTTTGACGTTTATGAAGAAAATAATATATCGCAATAGATATCGTTGCCGCACATGATTTAGATTAAATCACATTTTAATCCAGCTGATTAGAGGCCGTATCGCCCAGCCCTACAATGTACCATATATAGTTTTTCCTTCCACTTTCCAATTATACGCCGTTTCTTTCTGTTGGTCCCTCACATAAACTCCCATAAAAACATTAAAAAAATACATTGCAGTTAGTGCTCGGCTAAACGATTTTAAGGGGTGTGAATATTTCTGCAGGGCACCGTTTGAAAAACAGACAAACAAGTTTAGCTGCAGCAGCAGCAGCCTGGAACCGACCAGGTTTCAGAGTAAAAACCAGACAAGAGCAACGAATCATTCCCAGGAACAATCTGGTCAAGTTCAACGGCTCAACTTTAAGGTAATCTGTTAATTCACATTAATCCCGCGTACTCCTTCGGTCCTGTGCCTTTTTGGCAACAGCAAAGCCATCTGTGATCTAGTTCTGGGTTAAAACGGAGGGAGAAAAAAACAAAGTCGGCCTCTTTCTGAATTAAACTGAGGAGCAGCAACCTGTGGGTCAGGGCTTCTCACCACTGCTGTTCATCAGAGTTTCAGTAAAAGCCATCATGGGTGGATTTAACAGGAGGGATCAGCGTTGCCTTTCCTGTTTAAAAAGGACATGTTGAAGCCCACGCAGGATGAGGATGTTAGAATCAGCAGAAAAGAGTCTGCTTTATCAGCAGGAGTCACTTTGTTTACACAATGACGGCATCAAGCTGATGGATTCACGTCTAAAAATCTTGATTACGTAGTCACTTACCCTTTACCCATGCCCTTACAACCGGGCCCCACACTGAGGGACGGCGAGGAGCGAGAACGCATCTTTGAACGCCCTCCGCTGCCCTGGCGCGAAAGCCTCGGGGCAACCGGGGTCAAAACTCCTGACAACCAGAGAGGAATCCTGAAGTCTCGCGGGTCACAGCGATGCGAAGCAAAACATCGACTCTCCCCCGTCTGGAGACGACAAAACCGACGAGCCGCTGCATGAAGGACGGCGCCAGCACGAGGATCTGAGGCTGCTGCACCGGTGGAGGCTTCACCGATTGTCTTAATCAGATTTGAGGCTAAGCAATAACCAACAGACCGTCCCGAGGGCCATGTGTGTGTGTGTTTGGGGACAAACAGGCCGGACAGAGGAGGGGGGAGGGACTAATCCTGTTAACATTGTTAATCCTGAGCCTCAGTGCATATACTTATTCTTAAAACCTCTCTGAATGTTGCTAGACGGAGCCGGTTCGTCTAACAAGGCTCCATGGGGGGAACCCCGATTAGTCTCAGTAGTAAACAGTGTTTAGCAGAAGGTTACAGTGTCAAGCTTTAATGCATCTGATTGGGATTTTATGTGATGAACCAACAAAATTATTAATATGTTCCAAAATGTAAAATTATCCAATAAGCGCATCTTTCAGATTTATTCAGCGCCTTTCCGGACCGTCGTCTAAGCCATGGTTAGAGTCGTCCTGCTGGAAGATGAAGCTCCGCCCAGTCTCAGGTCTTTAGCAGGTTTTATTCCTAGATTTCCCACAGCATGACGCTGCCATCACCATGCATGTCTGTAAAAATGACCACCCAACCCGCTGTAAGGACCAGAACGCTTCCCCTCCTCATGTTTGGTTGGTTTCTTAGATGATTTACAGTGTATAATATGCAGAGATCTCAACATCCATTTTAATACCTTTTCAAGACTTTTAAGTCCTAAAATAAAATTAAAACCATTGCAATGAATTTATTAAATAATATTAAAGTATTTCGTTTTCAACTTATTTTTTTAATGGCCGAATCAGGAAACATAGCCTGGAAAGTTCCATTTATTCCTTGTTAAAGAGTTCAGCGAGTTGTGTTTACATGTAGTGAGAGAGAACCGAATTATTGCTGAAGTCAAACCGAATCGAGCTAACGGACCCAGATATGATCGAATCTGGTCTTTTGGTCATGTTGAACACCAGGAGGTGTAGAGGAGAACAAAACAGATGCTGTGTTTGTTTACATGCGTTTACAAGCTGAAGTAAATAAACTGTCGTCGACCAGAGACGTCACTGCAATGGTAGATAGACGTGCCAGAAAAGGTCTGCGCCCCCTGCTGTCCTGGAGGGGAATTGCTTTGCAATACCGACACCAACGTATAAGTATAAAAGGAAAACGTCTGTCAATATGTGTGCGTCCAAAGTTGCTGACGGAGATGTATAAACTAGGCTTGAGGGTTTTAATTTTCCTTAAATCAACTTATCAGCTTAGCACTTTAAGACCACATGGATACCCTGAATTACTGTAAATTTTGAACAGGAGATGCTATGGGGTTCTTGCTGCTACTCTTCTATAAAGGCCTGACATCTTCCCCAAATGGGCTGCAGGAACGAGAGCGTCTGAAGGCCACGGTGGAGCCGTCAAACTCCAGTCAGACCTAGCATTAGTCAGTGAGGGAGGAATAAAGGGAATAGATTAGCTTCTGCCAGTGTAAGACCAAAAAAAAAAAAAAAAGCTGAATCAACGCTTCCTGGAATTCACACATGGAACGGGAAGTCCAAACATCCCTGTCAAGCAGAGCGCTGATGTCTGTGGTGTTGCCGGACGGACAGGTCCCCCCCCCAGTCAGCAGATGGAGAGGCTACGCTGCACTTCCTCCTGATGCTGGAAAAAACAACTGCAGCAACACAAAAACTAAATCACTTCTGCAACCGGGGTCATGGGGAACGAGCTGCGATCCGATCCCACAGCTCTTCCTACAAAAAAAAGAAGAAAGAAAAAAACAAAAAACAAAAAACAAACGACGTTTAAGTGAAGTCCGCTTCAAAACGTCTGCTGCGTCAGCTTTGGTTTAGTCTGGAGCAACACGCGGGAATTCAAGGAATCAAGTCAAGTCCGGCCTCGATTTTATCCGGTTTTATTGAGTTCGATTTTTTACAAAACTCGTATCCGACAGATAAACACTTGACCAATCAGCGAAGGCGTGGTGATGGCATCATCAGTGTCCCTTTCAGTGAAGTAACTAATTTTTTCTTCACCTTGGCTGAGCGTCTGATCCTTTTTGTGTCCCAGCACCCCTGTCTCTTTAATAAAAAAAAGAAAAACTACAAGGACAACGATTATAAGGATAATGTGAGGCGATCCATTGCCAAAGAACTTGGATATGAAGATGGTAAGTAAATCAATGTGTACAAAATAGCTGTGTAGCCATCAGCTATCGATACGTCATGCGACACCTCTTGGAAATTTAAGCAGGAATGTACACAAAAGTTTACAAAACTTTAACGTTAATCCAACACATAGTCACAAATCCATAACATCTCAAACGAGATGCGGTAACTTATTAACTTGGAGTGCGTGAAATCGACTTTTTCGCTAGATGTGATTTGTTTTCACAGTTGAAATGCTCGTCAATGGTTTGGCTACACGTTAAATAGGACAATTTACGTTTGGTTTATTGTTGTGCATGTTATGATTGATTACAGAGAAATATATTTGTTAACTACAGCCGCGATGTTCTCGTCACAACATTCACTTCCCGGTGTTCTCTGTTGTTGATAAGGGATGTGCGGATTTTAGTTTTGCCGCCTTAGGTTTTTTTAAATAGAATCTTCATAATTTATTATTATCAGTTTCGTGTCGTTTATCCGCATTGGAACCAGTCTGCAAATACCTTAAGAAAGAAAAATCCAGATGGACATTTTAAGGCTTCGGTCTGAAAGGGTTAAAACGGTTTCCCCAGATGAACTGTGACCCCACCCAGTGTGGAGTCATTGAATTTCAGGCATATAATTAAGGCAACGGCTCAAAAAAAACAAAAAACAAAAACATTTAATAGCACTGACCCATATCTATATCGAATTGGAACAGATTGGATCAGGATATTTGATTCCAACTCTTGAGGATCGGAATCGACACCCGGCTCTGCTAGCACGAGCCGGACCGCTGCGGCGACGTCTAGGAGACGGAGATGATGAAACCAGAGTCGCTCCGAGCGATACAGACCTGCTTCCGCCGTCCTCCGGGTCGTGCAGCGTGGCTTCGATGCCGCTGTCCGTCTCCACGTCCTCGTGCATCTCGGGAGGAACGAGCGCCCCCGTGTCCTCGTCGGTGAACATTTCACACTCGCTGTAGGTGCTCTCCGAGCCCAGGTACGCGCTGTCCGTCACCTCATTTTGCTGCAGAAACAGATGACGACCGGCATTATAATCAGTCTTTTTACACATATTTCCCCATTTTCTTTGAGGTCTGACCTGCTGATAAATAGGCCTGTCACGATACATTCTGCTGGAAAATAAATTGCCAAAGGAATTATTGCAATAGACAAAAATAGTCGTTTTGAGACCATTTTTTACTAATAAATGTACATCCTCTGAATAATCAATACACTTTAATTTCTGAAGAACATTTACCACTGCCACTGGAAGACATTTTTAATATCAAATATAAATGAAAAAAAACTGATTTAAACAAAATTACCCTTCAATAAAAAAGTTTTTTTTTTTTTTTATCACTCAGTTTGCACGTTTTCAAAATGAAATTCCTAACAAAAACACTCAAGTTTGAATAAAATAAAACAATACATCCCATTTGACTCTGCCTGCTACAGATACATGGACCATATCTGCCCTTTTCATATCCAGTTTATTTGGTAGAAAGAGGAAAAAACAAACAAGTGTGCTAATTGAAATTATCGCCACTGGAAAGATTATTGAGCTCATTTAAATTCATCATGTGATTAATTGAGTTATTGTTGATTGTGAAAGGCATTGATGCATCCTTAGAGCTAGAACACGTAGAACCTCAACAGATCATTTTAAATCAAGAGAAAAATGACGGAATTACAATATGAATCATTTCTGCATCAAAGCAGCCTTCCAACCTTCATCTGATCTTTAATCAGCTAAAAAGTGCATCAAAGTTTTTGATAATTGATTCAGTAATTAAAAACAAGTCAGTATTTAACCAGCGAATCAACTGGAAATCTGGTCTATTCTTTTCACTGGTGCATCGATACAACATGAGTGAAAACCAAGGGTGTGTAACAGTACATGTATTGGTAATTTCTGGTACGAATCCAGCTGTCTTCTACCTTGAACACATGCAGAACGTTTATGTGTTCAACTCAGGGCGCAGGGAAACTTTTTTAAAAGGTGACACTAAAACAAGACAGAAAGGACTCCCAGCTATCACTAAACTCCTCTATCTGGGAACATTAATGGTTTCTCATGCAGCTACAGTATAAAAAGAAAGTTGGACCAAACCAGAACTTTGTCAGCGAACGCATCTTTCAACAGCAATAAGGTCCATAAAACTCTCTGCACAACTGAATGACTCACCTGAAACAATGTCAAGCTGAATGTAAACATCACTGATACTAGAGAAAAACCAGCTGACGTCAACATGGCTACCAGTAGCATCCAATCAGCCCAAACTCTTAATTTTAAAATAAAAAGCAAGTCGGTGGAATCCCGTAGATGAGAAGGGATTTTCCCCAACAGCTGCACATGCTGCATTCAAATACAGCTGGGAGACTAGACTGTCGAAATATCAAAACCACTCCAAAGTGATTTAAGCGTGTTTTACTCTCAATTATGGGCCAAGTATTATTTAAACATTTCTTATTTAAACAAGTGGTTCTATTGTTTTCTACTCTGGCTATGTCTGCTTGTACTATTTATTTTTTTTAAAATCCAATCAAATCTCCAGTCAGTTAAATAGTTTTAACTTTAAGATATAAAACATAGGAAAATCTAATTAATTTCAGAAATTGAAAGGAAGGAATTCAGGAAAAAAGTCATATGCACATTTGTATTTATTTAGTGTACTAAAAACATATCGAACCGTGACATTTGTGTACCGTTACACTTTTAGTAAAAACCCAACATTTCACCCCACTCCTGCATTGCCAACCCTCCTTACTTTCGTCATCATCGATAGTTTATTAAAGTTTATGTTCTCCTGGATTTGTGAAGACAAAATATATATATATATATTAAAAAAAAAAACTTCACAGTGGATGCAGACGAGTTAAGCCGATTATCCAACAATCCTTCAGCAGAGCTTTAAAACACCTCTAAGCAACAGGTTCAAAACAACATTAAGGCGACGCCTCGAAACCACCAGCCAGAAGAAAACCAGAGCCTCAGCTGGAAACCAGTAATACGTACCAGTATACAGGAGGTATCGGAAGAAGCGGGGCTTAGAGGGATGTCGACCATGTCCAAAATCATTCTCTCTGCCCGGTTTCACCTACAGAACAGAGCCGCTGTAAAAAAAAAAAAACGATCCAGAAAAACCTTCCAGCTCAGAGCGACGGAGGCAGGATGTTGGTAAAGAAGACTGATAACGCCGTCGCATGTCGCTCAGCTCCGCTGGGTGGCCAGAGGGGTGGAGACTGAAGTCCAAAGAGCAACAAGTCGACTCCTGCCAGCTCCCGGGTCCAATCAGCTGGACGGCTGTTTAATCTTTTCCTGCTGCTGCGTTGCCTTTACGGCACCTCTAGAAATCATTAAGCCTTGTTCTAGGTGGCTGCTGCTGCGAAGGAGGAGGAGGAGCGACCGGGGGCCGACAAAACTCAAACATGCAGAGCAAGGCCACAAAGGTGTTTATGCTCAAAACAGACACTGGTTATTTAATACGCCTTCATAAATTGCATTTTAAGATGGAGGGGGGGATAAAAGTGAAAGGTGCTCCATTTGAAAGCAAACGGCTACAGAACCGCTCGGCCGTGTAGAGCCCTCTGAATGAAAACTGAATATTACAAAAGATAAACAAAGTGATTTTTAATAGAGAAACTGACCCAGCGGAAAGTCCCCGACACCCTCTACCAAAAGGGTAAACCACAAAACGCTGCCTTTCTAGAGAAGATGGCTGTATCCAAGTGTATTAACAAAAAGTTGGGTGGAAGGAAAAACTGGAAGTTGAGATAACTGCAGCCTTGGAGGGATTGAGAAACGAAGCTCATTCAAGGGTTTGGAGACGTGTCCAGGCAGACCTACAACGCTAGCTTTGCTTTTGTCAGGACACATCAGAAGCGTCTAAGCCGGGCCGAGGAGGACCAGAACCGGTCCAAGGTCCTCTTTTTTTCAGATGAAAGTTTGCAGTTATTTAGAAATCAGGGTCCCAGAGTAGAGAGGACCAGAACCAACGGTGCCTGAGGTCCAGGACGAAGTTTCCACAGTCAGGGATGATCTGAGGAGCCGTGTCATCTGCTGGTTCTGGTCCACTGGGTCCAACAGCAGAGAACCTGCCTACCAGGACATTTTGTAGCTCTTCCTGCTTCCTTCTGCTCACCAGCTTTGATCGAGATTCTGATTTCATTTTCCAGCAAGACTTGGTACCGGTCCACGCCGACAAAAGCTGGTCCAGTGACCGTGGTGGTACTGTGCTCGATTGGCCAGCAAACGGGCCTGACCACAACCCCGTAGAAAACGTATGGAGTGTTGTCAAGAGGAAGATGAGAGACACCAGAACCAACGATGCAGATGAGCTGAAGACCGCTAATCGAAGCAATCTGGACTTTCAGAACCTCAGCAGAACCACAGGCTGATCTCCATGCCATGCCGCACTGATGCAGGAATTCATGCAAAAGGAGCCCAGACCAAGTGAGGAGTGCAGGTACCGAACAGAATACGGAAAAGTTACATTTTAAATGACTAAATAAGCAATTTTTCGAGAAACTGAACGAATTCTCTGCGAGTCATTAATCATCAAAATTAAACATAAAATATCAGCGAGTGATGAACCGATAAGACTTTGGCTTTTCAGTCTGAACTAATGCGATGCAATTACAGAGAAACGGATGTAGTCAAGAACCTCCAATAAAAATAATTCACCCGGGCACTAAACGAAAGCTTTAAACAAGAACCTTAAAAAGACCTCATGACACGAAGCTGACATTTTTAAACATAACATACAATAAAGAAATCCGAACCCAACGGACTATTTCAAAGTTATAAACACGCCTTGCATAATTCCTACAGAGAGCAAAAAAAACGCTGCGGTGACTAGCATTTTACTCGTACTGTGTCGCCGCCATAGACTGCTTATAATAATGATAATGTTTGTGAAAAGAATTTTTTTTATTACAATATACATCAGGGTTCTAAATATAAGTTACAAGATTTTGGCTTTAAGTTTTTTTTTTTACTTAACCTGTTACTGTCACTAACTACCACTTCTTTTTGGCTTGTGCAGAAAAGTATAGACCACCCAAATACTTTTTGCTCATTAAAATAACATTTTACATCCCGCATGCTTGTGAAACATCTCATTTAAAAGCCCTGGGGTCTCATTTATAAAACTTTGCGTCGAATCATTATTAAAACCGTACTTAAGCTCAGCAACTTTTATTTATTTTTTTTTTACTCACGACTAGTAAGTTTTGGATCTATCAAACTTGGAAAGCGGAAAGTGCGTGCAGCTGTGCGTACTCCAATTCCCGCTCTCCCTAGAAATGTGCGCAGGTGTTTCTGGATCATATCCCGCCCCCTACACACCCACTTTCTCCCATAAAAAGTGTCTAGTGAATATTCTGCATCGACTTAAACCGGCTAATATAGGGCATTTCACAGGTAACCGTGGCGACCGAGAGGCGGAGAAAGTAATTCCACAGAGACAGCTGCAGGCTGGTAGAGGCGCGGTAAACTGTTTTATTTCAATCAATCACTCAATCAGCGCTTTACTCAGCCGAATGCAGCCAAAGTGCTTCACATTAAAAGACAAAAATACAGCTGCAAAAAGAAAATGTGTGACAAGATAAGAGTAAAAAGATTTAAAAATGTAATAATAAAAGCAGCACAAGCAATAAAAAAAGATAATAAAGTTTCAATTAGGCCTATATGATTACTTCTTGTAACAATAACACTGGAATTTATTAAAACAAATAAAACTAGATATTTAAAGCCTGACAGAAAAGGTGCGTTTTAAGTCTACTTTTAAAAACTACCATCCTTGCAAAAATATTGATTTGGAGTCACAAACAAACGGAAGAGCTGCTAGTGACGCAGCGTTGATGCAGCAGCGTTCCTGATATAAATAAGAAGAGCGGGACGGGGTGAACGGTTCCAGTAGATCCAACACCGGGTCCAGTTCAGCACATAGATCTAATAGGACTGCTTTAAGGAATCTACATCGGGTCCCCCATCCTGATGCTTCCACTGGCTGATTTACAATAAGCGCCAGCATCCATTGTGCATCATTATGCAGGGGACGCTGCAGTATTCGTACTTCACACAATTAATCCACCAATAAATGTAATTTCTATATAATCTAAAGCCATAAATACATATGAACATACCGTGATATTCTTATGTGCAACATATTTTCATTCAGATTCTCATTTTTATTTTCAGTTCAGAGATGGGATGGGTAGTTGTGTTTCTGTGTGTGCAGAGCTCTACAAGTTTCATTTTAGCCATCTCTCCTGCTGCGCTCAGTGTCCTCTGTGTCCACAAAGTGCGTAAGCAAGATCCTTGGTGCGTTTAGAGTTGCGCACATTTTTTTCTATAAATCCCAAACTTTGCGTAGAAAGTTGCTTACGTAGTTTTCAGATCCCGTTTTGAGAGTAAGCAAGCTTTATAAATGAGACCCCTGGACTGTAAGTGCTACACAAAATAAACAATTTTGTTTTGAATATATCTAAAAAACAATAGTAGCTTTGTCATTCTCAGAAATAAACAATGGTGGGAAAAGTAATTTAAATCCTAGCTTTTATTTTATTTTTTAGCTATTCACTGAATAAAATCATACTTCCTTGGACCAATATCCCACAGTATATTACTTTATGGAAAATACACTTAAATACAATTAGCCAGTTATCCTTTTCTGTTGATTATTAATTTGGGACGTTTTCAGATGTCAGAAACAGACAAAGGTAAAAAAATGAAAAAATACATTTAAAACAATCACTACACTCGCTGACGTCACATAATGGATACGTAGCCGCGGTTACGCTAATATTTTTGAAACTAATTATTGCCTAAAATCAAGTCTGTTTGGCTCATTAATTTTAACCACATACTTTGACAAGATGCATTAAATAATACATTTACAGCTTCGTGTCATGAAGTCTTTCAGATATAGATCTACATGCTTCAAACACTTCCAGTTATCACCAATCTGCTGTCATAGCAACTTTTTTCTTTTATTAAAAACTGACTCGTTATCCAACCAACTCAAAAATACTCCCGGATTTAATACAATCAGACTAGTCAGGGAAACGTCTGCAGCCTCGGAGCTGTAGTTCAGACCACCGCCAACAGGGGGCGCCCTGCACTGTGCAGAGTGGAGGCATTAAAAACAAGGTCCAGCTCCGAGCGAGTGGCAGGAACTTTGAGTCCTGCAGAGGCCAGTAGTAATGCAGGGTAAATATACAAGCTGTGCATACGAGCGGAGGCAGGAATCCCAGATATGTCGACCACAACTGTAAAAACAACTTCTCACACACGCGTTCAGAAACGGCCGCACATTCCAGCCGCGCTTCGATTTCTTGTCAAGGAACACACAAAGCCTCGTCTGACAGATGCCCCTTCCGCCTGCGGAGCCCTCGGAGAGGTAATGATAGCCCTGCATGCCACTCGTCGACATTACTGCTGGTCAAAGTCAAGGGTGCACCAGGAGTTCACGCTGCGGGTACCGTGAGAACCAGAAGGGACGCCTCACCTCGTCGTACTCCTCCGGACAGCCCCCGGCGCCGTCCCCCGGGCTGTAGCTGTAGAGCTGCGGTTCCGGGCCTGGGGACACGAGAGGAGGGAAGGGAGGCAGGTTTAGTGTGTGTGCAGAACCAAACAGAGTCAAACAGTAACAAGAGGCTGAGCAAACATCGGCGACCGGTTGTTGATGTGTAAACGGGGAACATGAAGATGGGAGCCGTGGAGTCCTCCGGTTTCGTTTAACTTTCTGTTCAGAGTTCAAGACTATAAAAAGGTTCGAAACATCTTTAAATCGAAAAAGGTGACACTTTTTTTTTCAAACTGACAAATTCAGGAAATGTATATAAAGATGGTGACATTTTTCAAACAAAAATAATTTTTACTCTACAAACCGCATCGGTTTCATTAAAATATTCCCTTTAAAAAAAAAAAGATCTGAAGTAAGCGAGCAGCACATTTAAAAATAAATAAAAAGTTAGTCACATGTTAGTGATGTTAACATCTTAAATATATCCAATTGTAACACCCCCCAAAAATGCATTGTATATTTGCTTTCAATCAGATGTTTCGGTGTGAGGCTGATTAGATCCACTAGACATTAAAGGAATAAAACAGGATTTTTATTCTCAGTATGTTCATTTTATTGATGCTGTTGTTGTTCAATGAAGACTTTGATCTTTATTAAAAATGTGTTTTTGAACCATTGCTTTTTCCATCATTTCAGTGTTTCCAATGTAGCTAAATATTGAAAGACCCCTTTATTGTTCTGTCCAAGAAGCTTTAACAGGGCAGCTCCAAGTTTGAAGTAGTGAAATTTAACACCTCTTTAATCCCTATTCAGTAACATGGCCAGAAAAATGCATATCTACACTTACAACAGAACAAATGTTTTTTTTTTAATTATTATTGGCTAAATTACAATCCATTTCAATTTAAAATCATTTAAATCCTGTATTAGCGCCTTTGCAATAAATAATGCAAATCCAAGTTTGGTAATGTAGGCCGTCTTGTGTTTACCACACATGAATGCAGACGCAATTTCAGAATCTGTAAACATGCTTTTGAATATCTTCATCATATCTTCATTAGACGTGTAGGATTGGT
The DNA here is from genome assembly GCA_963556495.2 of Valencia hispanica. NCBI lineage: Eukaryota > Metazoa > Chordata > Actinopteri > Cyprinodontiformes > Valenciidae > Valencia > Valencia hispanica. Next base: position 4,393,408 of record OY747721.1, on the reverse strand, counting down.
GATCGGAAACATTTTTTAAAACCCAAATAACTTCGCACCGTACGGTTGGCGTCAATCCACAGGTCCCTGGCTGCAAGTTTGTGGTTGTATTTAAAAGTCCATTGCCGTGGCTAGTCGTAGCAGTCGCTTTGGTAGTGGCGACAGTACACAATACCGTTGCTTGAGAAATCGCTGGTCATTGCCTCCCACAGTAATGTGCGCATTGGCACATGAAGTTCGCTAGAATTGAAGCTAGCGACATGTTTTTTTGCTTCGCATGTGGGATTCCAATGCAGTCAGTCCCATGATTATCGCCAGCTTACACGTTTGCGGCAGATCCGACAAAAAGCCTCATGATCGTTACCAGGCATCGGTCCGACCCAGTCATTTTTCGCGTTTTGCGGCCACTGAGGATTATATTAACACTTCCCCATTGGGTTGCTGCTGGAGAACTACCTGTTGTAGTGATTAGAGGAAACATTTCCCATTGCGTGTGGTACAGTGTTGCCAACTGTCTGACAGAAAGTAGCTAAGGTGGACCCAGGAAGTCGCCAGATGATGTCACGCGCTAATTTGCATGTTGATGACATCATCGCTCACTCTGAGGTCTTTATCTTTTTCTCCGAAACATCCAATACGAATCAAACCGGTTTGCAATAAAAACAGTGTGCAAAACCAGTGAGCTCAGACATGTCAAAATAAAAGCCATAGAACAGAAAGGTGAGGAAAGATGGCAGAAACTATGAGAAGAAGAAATGACTGGCAGGTGGCTTATATATTTAAAGTTGGTATAATGAAAAAACAGAACGAAACAGAAAGGAGGAAATAGTTATATCTAGATTAGGATTTGGTCATACAGGGTTAACAATAAATGATTAAACAGGGGAAACATGCTACAGGGAAATGTGACTGTCTTCAAGAAGAGAATGTGGAACATGTGATATTTTGCCTGAAGTATAATGTTGAGAGAGCTGGAACAAAATTTACAAGATATCAAGATGCAACTGGACATCAAAGACCTTTAAAGACCTCATGACACGAAGTTGACATTTTTAAACATAACATAAAATAAAGAAATCTGAACTCAATGGACTATGTCAAAGTCATAAACACGCCTTGTATAATCCTACTGAGAGCAAAAAACCCGCGGCGGTGACTAGCATTTTACTACTGCATCACTGCGCACTGAGCAGCAGAAAGCAGGAAGTGACGTTAGTGAGAGAACGCATTCTGTTTGTTGACACATTTGACAGCGGCTTTTCAGCTGTGACGCTATTTTCTATTTTTGACAAAGAAAAGTGATGCAATGCCTTTGCGTTGTGTTGGGGGATTTTGCTCAAATACACAGAAGGACGGTGTCAGTTTATTTAAGTTTCCCAAAGAACCAGAGTTACTGTCTAAGTGGGTGAAAAAGGTTAGCAGCACCCATGAGTAGTGGGCTCCCTCCTCCTCCTCCTCCACCTCCTCTCTCCTCTGTTTGGAACATTTTGAGCAGAATTGTTTTTATTACTATGATAAAGGAATCACTGGGGTTTTTAGTGTATGTTGCTGCCAGCAGCTGTGCCAACAGTGTTCAGCAGGAGTGTGACAGCGTGTGGCGGCGGCACCGTGGTGGGGCTTGTTGACTGCGATGCGTCGCTACTCCTACAAGCTCGACTTCCACTGATCCCCCAGTTAGATCTCGTGTTTCCAGAAGCATAGAGGCTCATTTTAGCCGGGGACGCCAGGGACATCATGTCTCCACCACTTTTCTAAACCTGATGAATTTCTTACCAGCACAGATCTAACATCTACTTGTGCTCCCAGCACAATTTCTACATAATCAGTATCTGAGCGGACTATTATTTAAATGACTCCATTGCACTTTCTCATACAGTCATGGTTTCTTTCTGCACAGATGCTGCAGCGTTCTTTGCAGTGATACATCAAGGGTTTAGTCCGTATGCGAACATGTTCAGGTCAGAGTCCTGCAGTGTTGCTGGTTCCCGTTTTTGTGTTATTTTCTGTCTTTGATCGGTTTTTTAAAACTGTAGCCTAATGGAAAAATGTAAAGGCCGTTATTAAAGTGCGCCAGGAAAATTGAGTGAGAAAATGAAGCAGGACATCAGACAAAAGTTCACTTTCTGACGGGCGGCTCAACCTCTCCACTACTCCATCAGGTAGTGAGTGTGTTCACAAAAAGGAGTAGGAACACCATCTGAAGAGTGTTTGTGTGATGAGCTTTTGCCATCAGTTTATTATGACGCAACCTCTATTCATCAGTCAGTACAATAATCAGAAACACCTGTGGACCCGAACGTCCTTCATTGTGAAAGTTTAGAATTTACGCCACTGACCACTTGATGCAGACGCACAGTCATTTTCAACTTTATGCACAAAGTTTAGGAAACTGAATTAATCAAAATAGATTCTAATGAGAGCATCATCATCTCAGACCTGGACTCCGTACTCAATGCAGCGCTATTTCCTCCTGCTGAGGCAATAAGTTGAGAAAGAAGTGGCGCTTGTTATTCCAGTCTGCAGTGCGACCGGAGCGGATTCAGCCTCCTTAACGCACAAGGTGAACAATTCACGTCTATAAACCATGAGAAAGTTGTCAGACTGCAGGTAAATTGTTCATATTTAGTCCATGTTTTTCTGCTCCATGTCTGATGGCACGATGGAGATTCTTTGTTCAGATTGTTCAGGCTGAATATTAACTAAAATCAATGAAGAATTAAATTATATTGAATAGACAAAGACAGAAAATAACGGGATCCCTGATTAAATGTAAATTATAGTAGAATTAATAATTTCTCTTTTATTGATTTGGAATATTCAACCCGCCCCATTGCAGGACTCTGAACTGTTAAAGTTTCCCCACACAGAACGGCGAGGGTTGTAAAGGGTACGCGTTTTATTACTGCGCATGTCGCCTATATAGCCAACGGCTGAACAATTACAGGCTATATGAATAATTAATAATTGCCCCCAGCTGTTTTAAAAACAAACTGACGCCCTTGTCCAGGAGAGACGGGAGCAGTTTTGCTATAATTATGAATAATTCAAACTCTATTTAGTGAGTCTGACAAAGAAATTAAATAAACGTGTTTCACTTGAAACTAATAAATTGGTACGATAATCATAAAGAAGAATTGTAATGAAGTAAATTTTAGGCTACTTGCTTTGTCGTTTGCCTTGAATGTTTGCCTACAAAATGATTTTATTTTTCCGATATCAGTCTCAGACCTTATAAATAAGTGCGTCTGGATTAGTCTATTATTTTTAGTTTTAAAACTGATTTACCATATTTACATTATGTAGGCTAATGTTTATTTTTCAGGTCACTACTAAAATCCCTACGTTAATATTATTATGCTTATTTATATCATTTTGTTAATTATTTGAAAAGAAAAGAAGCCACGATTAAAGGTTATTTCTAATCCTTACCAACCTGTGTTTCCCTGACGTCACTTCTCCTGCTAGCTTCTCTGACCCGCTTCCTTCTATCCATCTCAGTCGTTGTGTACGGCTCGTACCTGTACGGTTCGATGCCACCACCACCTCTACAAGCACCAGAACCGGCTGCATTTTCCACATCTAAAACCATCGCAAGGCTAAAACTGGAGGAAGAATCTTCCGAGCCTTCAAATATAGCGCCACCATCAGGCTGACAGCGGTAGTTTTTGGACTGTCCAGCCTGAGCGGTTCTGTCGCTGACGTCACATGGAGACGTAGCTTTGAAGCCGCGATTAAGCTAATATTTTTGAAACTCTAATTATCGCGTAAAATCAAGTCTGTTCGGCTCATAAATTTACACAACCATATACTTTGACAAGATGCATTATGTCAGAATACATTTACATTAAATCAGCTTGGTGTTATGAGATCTTTAAACAAAATTTCTAGTTCTGAAAAAAAATAAAAATTACGAAATTAATAGAAAGAATATCGTTTTTGTTTTTAGTACTTTGTAAAAATAAGTATGGCATATTTAGTATGCTTTGAACCTTGCTTGCCAACCGCCATCAAACAGAAGTTTGTGGCCCTAGGTATTATTTGTGTTTTTTGTTATAAGATTTAAATGTCCTACGTTATTGAACTCACCATGTGTTTCGAACGTTCCTTGAATGCACCAAATGTGTGCAACGCAACGTAGTACAGAGAAAGCTTCTGCATGATGTTCGTGTGTGGCTCATAAAAGAAAGATCGGACATACATACTTGCAGATTTCACAAAACAACTTTGTTTGTAGGCGGGTGAAATGAACCAAGAAAGGTTTATGAATGGTCGGATGTACTGCCATAATACTGCATGCACATGCGCAGATCATTCCCATTCTGAGTGACTAGATGCAGAACAAGCCGGGTCTCTAACCTGTAGAGAATATCGGCGACAAAGTTTGACAGAAAGTAGTCGAGGGTGGTCAGAAATGTCGCTAGATTTGTCGCTAGGCGCTTTCTGGAAAAAAAGCTGTTAAGGGGGTCTGAAAAAGTCGTTAAAAATTGCGACTTTTTGTTGCCAAGATGGCAACACTGGTGTGCTTACTGGAGGTGCAGTTCTGGATAGGGGCTGTCGCATTTGTGGCTGGGAACCATAGCAACAAGTGGAGTGTCGTAACCATTGACTCTATAAATAATGGACAGCGTTTCCGCACTCCTCCCAGTTTACCAAAATGACCACGTTCATGGGGGAAATCATGGCGGATTTACAGACTCCTCCTCATCCCCGGTTCTGACGCAGCATGTTCCTAAAAAGGGCATAAGGGCGGGATCTTCACTGTAGACTCGGCCCTGCTTGGCCCTCGTGGGGCGTGTATTTGTGTTGTAATCCCGCCAATTCTGCTCCCGCGCCTTTAGTTCTGATGCTAAACCTGGCTAGCTAAGCTAAAGGCTAATCCGCTCATTGACTGCATGTATAGCGCTCCCGCTTCATTCTACTGCAGCCATCTGTGCACCTCCGACGGCTCTCTTTTCCCCCAATCTCATAAGGGGAGATATAGATAGATATGCATCTATCTATCTATATACATACACACACACACACACATACATATACACACACATATACATATATACATACACACAGCATCCGTTTGACAGACTAGAGGAAGAATGATAAAAACACTCAATCTTCCCTTCATCTCTGCACGGAGCCCGGCAGGGGTCAGGTGCAGAAATCATTTTGAGGTTCATATGTTGAGGTTCATATGTTGAGGTTCATATGTACCCTCAGTTTAATTAAACGTGCGTATGGATTCGGAATCCATACAAACGTTTAATGTGTGCGCTGATTTGGGCATCGTGCTGGACCTTTTCAGAGCTTTAAACTGAAAAAAGTGTATTATTCCTTTAACTTGTAAATAATACGACTAAGATCTCACTAGTGACCAGGTTTGTTTCAACTCCATGCACAAAAAATGCAATATTTGTTTTTATACGGCTTTGAAGACAAACCGATCGCAAAATTTGTGGAAATGGTCCTAAAAGCGCACAGTGTGTGTCCGTCTTGCCTCTGGGAAGCATGGAGCTGGTAGCGCAGCATAATTACAACACCTTGCATTAAAGAGGATAGATACTGAATATATGAAAACTGCACTGGTGGATGCACTGTTTAAAAAACAAGCAACAAAAAGAACATCAGGTTTTTAAGTGGTGGGGACAAAACTGTAATTACCAAATAATATCGGGGACATGGTCCCGGCTACAATGACTCAAATATCTATACTTTCATGCAGCACCCCAAATCCGTGCGCACGGTTTAATAAACTGAGGGTATAGAGGGATTCTTACATCTGAAAAGTATTTTAGGACCTGACCCCGGCTGGGTTCCAAGGGGATTTTTTTTCCCCACAGAAAAATATGCAGAGAGAGTTGTGGGTCTGAGAGGGCGGACAAGGTGCTGATGCTGCCACGTGGAAATAATAATTTTACCTGCTATGACTGGATAATTCAAGTGAATTCTTATCTTTGATTTTAATCATCTTAATATATTTGATCTTATCCTAATTTTTTTATGTCATCAATAATTTTGTTTTTCACACTTTTGTCAGTTTTTAAAGGGTAAACGTATGAGCAAGATGCACTGCAGCCTGCATACACAAACCTGTCGTCATTTTCATGAGTAAAAAGTTAAAATAATATCCCCCCCTCTGCTTTTTTCACAAATCGCACAATGCATATCAGCAGCAAAATGTTATAATGGTCAAACAGACGAGGGAAAAAAAAAATTTAGCTTACATTTTGTAATTACAAACATGTTTTACTTCGTCTACACATTATTCAATGGTCTAATATATCAAAGTGAAAAGACTCAGACAGAAAGCGTTAGGTTGAGCTCAGCTCCACAGCCAGATAGCCTCTGCTAGCTTCATGCGGCTGCGCAGCGAGCTATTAGCCTAGCCGATGGGCCAGGCAGCGACGTAAACGACCTGTCAATCAAAGTCCGGCCCTCATTAATTATGCAAGATTTATAAAATGTATCCTACGTTAACCAGCCTGGTGCCTCTGGGTTTTTTTAACCCAGCGTGATCACAGGAGGAATATGTAGCTGTAGACAGTAAAAAAAAAAAAAAGGCACCGGGCATTAAAGTTGTTTTTAACGTGTCTAAAGTGCAATGTATTCCAATAGGGGACTAGCGGCTGTATGGCGGTACTACAGGAATGGCGGCCCCCAGTGTCGTAGTCAAAAAGCAGAGCAGCCAGCGGCCATTGGTCGTAATGTGCACTTCGCCGTGATGTTTTATTTATAAATACCAAATCTAAACGTTTATATATGACAAATAGTTTAATTTTTTAACAAGTAAAAAAATAAAAAAAATTCAAATTTGAGACTAATTTAAATAAATAATGCCTTTCTTCTGAAATATATTGCTTTTAAGCCCTTAAATTTGACTCTACTGAATTCAATGCTTTTTTAATACTTTAAGACCCCGGAGCTACCCTGTTTTATCCACGGTTTCACACAGAGAAAAAATTATAAAAATTATTTCTCCATCATTATATATTATTTAGTAATCTGAAGTAGTCCCTTGACGCAAAGTTGCATAATCAAGATACATGCACAGAATTTCCCATTTCTACAATAATACCAACATTTTATTTAATTTGCTTACCAAAGCTAGAAATACACATTCCCATTCCTTAGTTGCCTGGCGTCACTAAAAAGCATCATACCCAAAATTTGAAATGGCTTCTAGAATTTTGGTCAGATCTCTATTTTAATATATCATATTGTTGAGGACATTAGTTAGACTTATTTATATATATTTTTAACTGCACAACCTAGATCAGCGTTGGGATTGTTTCCATCCCGACGGCTCATTACACATTTCCATGAAACACGTGTAGTTCATATTCTGGCCACTACAGAGGGATCAAAGCATTTCCAATAGTATCCTTGTTATGAGAGGAATTTGAATCAACAAACATTTGTGATATTCACACATTCCCTTGGCTGTATTCACAACAAAAGTAGTATGAAGCTAATTAGCTTCACTACTCCAAACGGCGGTTAATAGTTTTACAGCGATTTAAACATGAAAGACCAAGACAAACAGGAATGTATAGTGGGAGAATTAATGTGTGACAAGACCTGAAATCTAAATCTAAGGACCTGCAGCTCTTTTAAAAATAAAAAAATAAAATAAAAAATGCACACCATAATTTTGGTTTTTTAAATTTCTGAGAATATTCTCCGTAGCAATCATGCACAACTTCATGCTGCTTCATCACAATAAATGCCAATAAAACAAACAAAAGGTTTGTGGTTGCAACGTGACACTTTAACAACACACTGTACTGGGCCGGGTCCCAAACGTCCTACTTTGGGCATATTCACAGTCAGCAGTGAGAGCGTGACATGGCGGTAAACATTACACAACGTTACGCCTCTCAGGAGGAACCCGCATCAGCTTTTTATCTGTCAATAAAGGCCTTCCACTGAAAAGGAGCTGCAGAGGTAACCTGAGCTGCACCAGCAAAAAGTCCCATCAGCCACTGCGGCTGTTGTTTCTAGTAAAACAGCACCTTGCTGGGAGGAGAGACTCCAGCGGACTTGGCTTTTGTGTGGAACCTTTTGCTTCCCTCCAGGCACAAAGAGCTGCAGGAACATTGAAACGGGCCGGCACCAGAGCGCCCCCCCCGTTTCTGCTGAGCAACACCTGCAGAATCCTGGCGTACCGTCAACTTGTGGCCATTTAACCCTATTTCTGACATTCCACAGCAGGGCGTAAGGCATTTCCACGGCCTGTGGGGGTTGTCTTTATTAAAAAAGGAAAACATTTCAGTGATGCGTGGGACTGGAGTTAAGAATGGGATTGGGGGGGGAAATCTGATAAAAATGAAAGCACATTCAGCCGTGCGCGAGCAACTCTCGATCAGAGACCGAAACCTCCCTCCAGCTTCAAAAGATTCACGTACGCCATGTTTAGAAGAAACAGTCATATGGTCGTAAAAAAAACAAAAAAAAAACCCAGCTGTGATTTTACAAACGGCGCCGACTGGGAGCAGCCGAACGGATCAGAAACAAGAGAGGCCGGACCAGAGAGAGAGAGGAAGAGTGAATAATTGACATGTCCGAACCTCGTCTCTCTGAAACCTCACCGGTTCAGACCGAGCTCACACTTTCCACATCGTGACTTATTCATGCTCCCAGCAACCAGAGCTGTTCAACCCAGAAAGCCTCGGGACGGACCGAGACCTGCAGCGATGTCGTCATGCTGTGGGCCAATACGTCCACAACAGGACTTGACGGGACAAATCTGGATGTTTTGAGAGTTCAAGCAACACTGTAGACGGTTGGGAGAGAAGAAGACAACTTCTAGAAGCTTCTTGCACCTCTGCGTTTCTACTGGCTTCTTTTTAAACGCCAAACAGATGCTAAACAGAGTCTTCTTCCCTCAGTAACGTCTGCTTTAAAGAGTGTTGCCAGCCCCACCTGTTGGTTTTATTCACTGATTGGGTAAATCATGGATTTTTAGTTCTTGATCGATCGCAAAAATCTCGAAATCTTGACTTCTAGAACAGCGCCCCCCCATGGTGGCAGCATGTCGGAGCAGCTCTGTCACAGTTCGACTCGTTTATTTTTGTCAACAGTTTTCATAACTATTCTGGATGAGGAGTTGCTTTTTATGGACAATTATTCCCCCCTTACTTTCGGGCAGTTATGATGCGTAATCGTGGCAACAAGTTATTGTTTTTCTTTTCTTTTTTTTAACACAACTGAGAGCAGCTGCCTAGAATCTTAAAAACTTAAAATAAAAACATGAACCATGACCTCCAACTCCCAGCAGTTGAAAAAGGATGTTTCATGGATGCAGAGCCAGACCAAAGAGTAGAGAGAGAAGGAGGAAGTTCTTCCATCCATCCTAACGGGCAAGTATCACATCCCCGACTAATACCAAATATTGCATCTCAAAGGGGAATTAACTCAAATCATTATCTTCAAAGAGTCGTCTAGATTGTGACCATAAGATGTGACGTCACCCATAGGTTTCTGAAAAGCTGAATTGATGCCCAGTGGGCGGTTCCCACCACTGCCATCTTGGCCGCTTCAGGTGTGTCGTCACGCCCGGAAAATACAATAAAGTGGGGTAAGAGGTGGAGCCGAGAGTGGGGCTGTGAGGGTGGGGGCGGATGATTGACAACCATCAAACTCGATGGTAGCTACGAGCTAACGAGGTTAGCGGGCGCTTTTAGCCAGAAAACCGCGGTTGAGCAACTCTGCTACCCCTCTGCCTGCTAGGCAGATTCAATAATTTCATCAAATAAAATTATGAAGCCTTGTTGGTCCATAACTTCAACTAAAACTATGTGAATTTTACTTAAAACAAGTTTTAATAATCAATATGTAAAGTAAAGAAGAAATGTGATCATTTCAATCCATTTTTAGCCAAGCAGCGTTATCTTAAATGCACAGGAGAAATATAAATTTACAAACCAAAACAAAATGGAGCAGAGACTTCTTGGATGGTTGTTAGTGCAATCAATACCACAGGAAGCCATCTTTGTCCAATAAGAGCACGATTAACATCCGAACATCAATAACCATTGCGGACGAAACTGATGGTCAAGTTCAGAGAAACAAAATAGCCGAAGACTTTTAACGTGACGCCGAGGCTGAAGGCCTTCCCTGGAGAAAGCAAGGAGGTGGCGAGCCGCTAGCCACCAGCGCTAGCGCTGAGAGCTCATCTGAGACCTGTCAGTCAAAAGTACACCCCCATATTATTCATTTCAAGCTTAAATTATATCTAAATGGATGAGTTACAAACAGCAAAGCCTCAAACCAGAAGAACGACAAACAAAAATCTAGAAGCAGAACCAATCAGAAACAACCGCTGCACCAACATGCTGCCACAATGACACGAAGTTATTCTAGAACTGGATTAATCCTAATGCTCCATCATCACGAGTTGGAGATGAATAATATATTTGAGGTGCAGTACGCTGCATTCCCAAAAATCTCTTCCAGAAGAACATTATGATCAGACCGGACGTGTCGACCTCACCTCCATTGCTAATGGCAGAGATCCCTCGGTGGAAGTCTTCGAAACTGATGACTCCGAGACCACTGGGGTCCAAAAACTTTGTTAGATCCTTCACCTGGAAGAAAAAGAAGAAATAAGCCATTTTCAGCAAAAGCAGCAGGATGAGTGCATACAGCTTTTTTCTTCAGTCTAGCAAGATGTAATACATGTAGTAAAGGGGAAGATTTCTTCCCCCCACAGTCATGCAAATGAGCAAGGCAATTTTATTAGTATAGCCACACTTTCAGCAACAAGGTAATTCAAGGTGCTTTACATGATTAAGTGGTAAAATAAAAATAGCAGTAAAACACAAAGCATATAATGTAAAAACAGCGATAAAACAAGAAGCATACACAAAACATATGATACAATAAAGCATGACTCAAAAGGCAGCTCTAAACAGATATGTTTTTAGTTTTAATTTAAAGGAAATCAGTATTTCAGCAGCTTTGCAGTTTTCTGGAAGTTTGTTCCAGATTAGAGGAGCATAGAAACTGAAAGCTGCTTCTCCATGTTTGGTTCTGATTCTAGGGATGTTTAGTAGACTGGAATTAGAGGACGTGAGTGGTCTGGGTTGTTGGTATAGTAACAGTAGATCTTCAACATGCTTTGGTGCTAAGCCATTCAATGATTTATAAACTAGTAGGAGTATTTAGAAGTCTATTCTCTGAGCTACAGGGAGCCAGTGTAAGGACTTTAGAACTGGGGTGATGTGCTCTACTTTCCTGGTTCTAGTGAGGAACACGAGCAGCAGCGTTCTGGATCAGCTGCAGCTGTCTGACTTTGTAGGCAGACCTGTGAAGACGCTGTTGCAGTAATCAATCCGACTAAAGATAAACGCATGGATGAGTTTTTCTAGGTCCTGTTGCGACATCAGTCCTTTAATCCTAGAAATGTTCTTCAGGTGATAGAAGGCTGACCTTGTTATTGCCTTTATGTGACCCTGGAGGTTCAGGTCTGAGTCCATTACTACACCTAGATTTCAGGCCTGATCAGTAGTTTCTAGCTGGATTAACTGAAGCTGTGTGGTGATTCTTGATCGTTCCTCTTTAGGTCCAAAAATAATTACTTCAGTTTTGTTTCTGTTCAGCTGGAGAAAGTTATGGCACATCCATTTATTGATTTGCTCGATGCATTTACTTAGGGCTTGAATGGGTTCAGAGTCACCTGGTGACATCGTAATGTAGAGCTGAGTATAATCCGCGTAGTTATGGTAGCTAATGTTATTAGTTGCTATAATCTTGCCTAGTGGGAGCATGTAGATATTAAATAAGAGGGGCCCCAGGATGGAGCCCTGGGGCACCCCACATGTGATTTCTGTTCGTTCTGATGAAAAGTTTCCTATTGAAACATAGAAGTCCCTGTTCTTTAGGTAAGACTCGAACCAGCCAAGTACTGTACCAGAAAGTCCGACCCAGTTCTCCAGTCGTTCCAATAAAATATCATGATCAACAGTGTCAAATGCTGCACTGAGGTCCAACAGAACCAGCACTGTGGTTCTTCCACAGTCTGTATTTATGCGGATGTCACTGAATACTTTGACGAGGGCAGTCTCGGTGCTGTGGTGAGCGCGGAAACCAGACTGAAAAACATCAAACCGGTTTGTCATTGTTATGAAGCTATTTAACTGCTGAAACAGCTTTTTCAATAATCTTACTGATGAATGGAAGATTAGAGATTGGCCTGTAGTTCTGCATTAACGTGTTGTCCAGATTATTCTTCTTCAGTAGTGGTTTAATAACTGCTGTTTTTAAAGCCTGGGGGAAGACACCTGACAGGAGGGATGAGTTCACTATTTTAGTCAGATCAGACCCAATGACAGGGAAAACTTTAAGGAAAGCTGTGGGTGCGATATCAAGACAGCAGGAGGAGGAGCTTAATTGGTTAATGATTTCTTCTAGTTTTTTTGGGGTTTAATTCATTCAATTCAGATATTTTCTCTACATTGGTGTAAGTTAGGTATAATATTGGTAGTGGGTTTGGTGCTGCGTTACAGACCGACTGTCCAATTGTTAGAATCTTTTCAATGAAAGAAATTGGCAAATCCATTGCAGGCCCTGGTAGAGTTTAGTTCAGGGGCTACTGTCACTAAAGGATTAGTTAGTCTTTCCACTGTTGCAAATGGAGTCCACGCATTATTAATGTTTCAGTTGATGATTTCAGAAAAGCACGATTCCCTAGCTTCTTTTATAGTTAGCCGATATCTATTCAGTCTCTCTTTGTAGATCTCACAGTGAACCTGGAGTCGAGTTTTCCGCCATTTTCTCTCGGTTCGTCGACACTCTTCACTACGTACCAGTGGATTACTTGTCCACGGAGAGCAGGGATGTGTATTCGTAAAAATCTGACGATACGATATATCATGATACAATCAGTATCGACTATATCGTTACCGATTATATATCGGTATATCTATATATTATATATAGATATACCGATTTTTAAAACTGAATTTAACTGTAGAAAAACAGTCCCATCATTCTAAACACTCCAACCTGTTTCATACTTTAAACACATCCAGTTTTATTACTAGATCTAGTTAATCCACTGGAACGAAGAAGGTGAAAACAGCCATCAGCTACTAGTTATACTTTTAGTTTGACTAGAAAAATTACTGTCATCATTAATGATTTCAATCAAATTCTATAAAAGAAAAAAAATTATCCATACATTGCTTTTGGATGTCGATACAATATCGTGGCATAAAATATCTCCATGTATCAATATTTTCTTACATCCCTACAAATGAGTAACAAGCAGAGCTTGCCTGTCGTTTAAAAACAAACCAGTTTTTAACCCAAATACAGGCTCCGTTTGAATAGAAGGAGTTCACTTTACATAACTTCACCTACACGGCAGAATATTCTGATTACTGGGCAGAAAGTCGGCAATAAAAGGCTGTTGGCCTCCAGAAGGCAATCGACATTTACAGATCTCAAGTGCTCAACTGTCCTGAATTGGGTGCAATAGTGATTTTATGAAAAGGTTTGTTTTTTTTGCATGGTACCAAAAGGGCAGTCTTTAAACGAGTTAAACGTTAGCAAGTATTTGAGAATCCAAAAACAAGACGAAGGACTTAAGATCTGAGTAAAGGGAAACGGTTGCTGCTGGTTTCATATTCACAACATGAAGCTGTGCAGAGAAGCTGCAGCAGCAGCCAAAAAAAAAAAAAAAAAAAAAACGGGTTATATAAGCGCACCTACATACTGCATCCTTCCCACCAGTATCCTGACAACTGATCCCTTCAGTTACGTTTTTACATGGATGTGGGAATAAATCCCCCACCGCCACGACCTGGGAGCTCTACCTGCCAACCTCTGGGGGCTTAAAAGGGGCCCCACATCAAGCAAAATCAACTTTTATTCAAGGTTTTGATCATGTCGTATTGCCATTTCCTCATCAAAAACATCCCCAAAGCGGTTGTTGTCCTCGCGCATCAATCCTGCTCTCCGAGCGGCAGATCTGCTGCAGATTCATTTCGGCTACGAGAGGTAGACAGGGATTTGTTCAGCCTTCCTAAAGTTCACTTTAAAATCACCAGAAATGGTTGAATTTTTAATCTTTGGAAGTTTGTAAAACAACCGAGTCAGAATGTGTCTGCTTGATGAACGTTCAACAAAACCAGAGAGGATTTTCAGACGGATTACTTCTTTAAACCGGCGTCGTTCCAACGTTAAAACCACCCAGTGGAGCGGTCACAGTGCTAACCGCTAGCTGCATGGTTTCCGATGTTGAGTTAGCCAATAGCAAAGCTGTGTGCACAACGTGGTGAAAACATTGTATAAAAAGCGTGAGGTTTTAATTTCACATGGGTCCATGTCGCCCACATCAACGGTTATTCGCCCACATCCGCCTGCAGAAGGGATGTAAGAAAATAGATACACCAATATATTGCGATATTTTATGCCACGATATTCAAAAGCAATGAATCGTTTTTTTTATTTTTTATTTGAATGGAACCATTAATAAGTAATTTTTGTAGTAAAATTTAAAGTATGAAACAGGTTGGGAGTGATTAGAATTAAAAGGATGTGTATTGGTAAAAACCTGGCAATACGATATGTATCATGATACTATTGTAATAAAAAAATAAAAAAACTGAATTTAACAGTAGAAAAACTGTCCCATCATTCTAAACACTCCAACCTGTTTCATACTTTAACACATGCAGTTTTATTACAAGATCTAGCTGTTCCACTGGAACAAAGAAGGTGAAAACAGCCACAAACTACCAGCTATACTTTTAATTTTACTACAAAAAATGACATCAATAATGGTTCCATTCAAATTGAAAAAAAAACCGATACGTTGCTTTTTGAATATCGATACAATATCGTGACAAAATATCAAGATATATTGGTGTATCGATATTTTCTTACATCCCCATTTAGAATGCGGAGACAGTTTATCTACAATTAAATTCAGTTTTACAGATCACAATAGTCAAACTCATAGTATCGCAATATATCGTATCCTCCCCTGTATTGTGATACACATCTTATCGCCCGATTCTTGCCAATACACATCCCGAGTCTGAAGTGATGTGAAGCTAACCTTTGTAACTGTAGGCTATTCTGTGTGAAGTAGGCCATTGTAGCCAAGTATTCCTGCTACAATTATATATGTAGTCAAAATGTTTTAGATGATGCTTCGCTGGGGATCCAGGGTTACGTCATGAAATGGGCGGGATTTCAGCAAACTGAGCGTCTTATTTTCAGGTTGTAAAATTGTCTCAAAAATATAGCGCTGTGTTGAAAAAAATGAGGAACAAAAATAAAATAAAAAAAATAGATTCTTATAAAAATTCTAAGAATCGAATCACAAGTCCAAAAATGTGCATAACTACACATTGTTTGCCCCCCCCCCCTTTTTTTTGTTTTTTAAACACCGCTAAAATAGAAAGGAAAAGTCCAGACAGCCATTTTAATAATTAGGTTTTTTCCTGTAAACCTTTACTCACCCAGCCATATAATTTAGTTAGCAGTTTAAAAAATAAAAATTTAATACCACTGAACAGTATCATATCGAATTGGAACACATCAGATCGTGATAATCGATTCTAGCTCTTGAGAATCGGAATCGAATCTTGAAATCTGAATCGACACCCAGCTCTACTCAAGAAAATAACTCCCATTTCAGAAAAATTATCAGTAATATTTTTATCATATATGGGCCAAGGTGTGGCTGTAAAATAGCATGTTATAGGACCTTTAAAAAGCACATGCATGCAAACCTAAACCCCAGATCAGAAAACTGACTGAACCAAATCCAAAATGGCCGACTTCTGAGGTTTATTACTTTGGCAGGAGAAGGCAACAACGAGAGAGTGTTTCCCCTCTCCTGATATGAGTTACTATTAAAAACCAAAGTTGATCTCCTTGGTAACGCAAAAAAGAAAAAAAAAGTCCCATAGAAAATTAACCCAGAACGGATGATCTGGGTTTGATGCAGGAATCAGGTGAGGTGAGAAATCAGCCGAAGCTGCACGTTGCCACAGAGGAGGCCCAAGAAAAGCAAGTTCAGCCTCTAAGCTTTCAGTTTTCCACCTTACAGCGATGAGTCAGAAACACGTCTGCTGTGAGAGGCGAGAACATGGGACAACGCTCTTGTGACACGCTTCTCTAAAATAAGCCGTTCGGGTTGGCAGCAGACGCTTCAATGAGATTCATTTTTCCGGCTCGGTTCTCTAGGAAAAAATAAAAACAACCATAAACCGCACAGGATGCTGAACAGAACCGTTATATACGGCCTACATCAGAGTTATTTAGGGACTCTAATCTACAGCCGATCTAAAACTGGAGGTGAATAAACTGATCTGGGTCAAAAATACGACTGAAATCCTGGCTTCTCTTTTCTAGATCTACTCCAGAAACTGTAGGGATCAATTTGTGTGTCTCTACATACGAATATTTTCTTATTCTCCACTTTTCTCGCACCGTTCGGAAGATAACCCCTCTTTCTATAAAAGTAAAACAAAGAATGAATCTTTTAATAAAAGCAGTACAGATCATTTTTGGGAGGATTTACTTCACCTATATATGCGTTTTGTTTCCGATTTCTCTTTCATTTACATCTTAAATAACCAGCTGTAGCTTTAGGTATCCAAAAACCAGGCGGTTAATATAAATAACGTTCGTCTAATCCGGAAACACAGATTTAAATACATTTCCATGGGATTAAAAAAAAAAAAAAAAAAAAAAAAAGTAGAAAGAGTTTCATAGCAGCTATGGTTTAAAAGCTGCTCTAAATTCTGTGTAAACTAGGGGTGTAACGGTACATAAAAATCCTGGTTCAATACGTTTTCGGTTCACTTTAGTCAAGAAAAATACAAATTTACATCTTTTCTTTTTCACATTGATCTGAATTTTTTTTTTTTATTCATTCATTCTTTCCTTTCAAGTCCTTAAATTAATTAGTTTCATTTTGTTCTGTAACTTAAAAGTCGAAAGTATAGAACTGACTGTGGAGATTTGATTGTATATAAAATAGAATAGTACAAGCAGACATAGCCAGAGTAGAACAATATAAAAACTTGAATACAGTTTTATAAGTTTAAATAATACTTTGCCCATATTTGAGAATAAAACATGCTTAAATCACTTTGGAGTGGTTTTGATGTTTTGACAGCCTAGTCTCCCAGCTGTACTTGAATGCAGCATGGGCAGCTTTTGAGAAAATCCCTTCTCATCAACGGTGATTCTTCCGAATTGAGTTTTCATCCAAAATAAGGAGTTTGGGCTGATTGGATGCTACTGGTAGCCATGTGGATGTCAGCTGGTTTTTCCTCTAGTATCAGTGATGTTTCCATTCAGCTTGACATTGTTTCAGATGGGTCATTCAGTTCAGTGCAGAGCGTGTTATGGACCTTTTTGCTGCTGAAAGATGCGTTCGCTGACAAAGTTCTGGTTCGGTCCATCTTTCTATTTCTACTGCAGCTGCATGAGAAATCATTAATGTTCCCAAATAGAGTTTAGTGATAGCTGGGAGTCCTTTGTTTTGCTGTCACTTTTAGAAGGGAGTTCTGCACATAAACTTTCTGCATGTGTTCATGTAGAAAACATCTGGATTCGTTCGGTACCAAAAAATACAAATTACATGTACCGTTACACCCCTAGTGTAAACATACTTGAAGAAAACTGCATTAATCCTAGATCCCGACTGTGTGAGGGAGAGACGACTGGAGAACCAGCGGGGAAAATAAAATAAAAAACAGAACCAATGATTCGGTCACAGCGGCTTCAATTTCTAACTCATTTAGAGTCGGTGAAAACCTGATGCAGCGGTCTGACTGGATCTCACTTTAAATGGATGTCAGCAAAAGGGTTTACCTGCCTAGCAGAGCAGCGAACGAGCTGCAGCCATTTCAGGGTTTGTTCCTTTAAACCGAAAAACGAATTAAAAACAATCCTGGGAAGGCTGCAGTCGCTTTAAATTATAAATCTTTACATTTATATGTAAAGTATTGTTAATGTGTTTAAAATAAAAAAAAAGTGTTAATAAAACTGGTTTAAGACCCTAAACAAAAACGTCTGCCTTCACAGATGATTTACATATCCACAAAGGTTAACATAGGTGCGTTATGATAAACCTCTTAAAAAAAAAAAAAAAAAAAACACTGATAATCACAAAACTACACCTGTCATTTAATTTAGACTCAGGGTCCATCCAGAAAGTATAACGCCTGTTTTCTGGAGTAGATTCTACTCGCTTCCTCTGGTGGAAACAGAAGAAGAACTGCAGCATCTACCCCTGGTTCCGGGAACTCGCCTTAAAGCTCAAGAAAAGGTAAAAGCGGCCGATTGTTCAGTGGGCTGGCTACCGGAGCAGATAGCCTGACTTACACAGAAAAACACATTCTGCACAATAAGCCCATTTAGAGAGAAACTATAACCAAATTCATTCAGCGGGAGATTATTGTAGATCTTTGCTGACCCGTTAAAAAAAATAAAATATTCAATAAGCATCTTAAAGCTCAAATTTTATGATATTTTTGCATTAGGAGTGGGGATATCTGTTGCTTTTCTGCTGTAAAAGGAAGCATATATATATGTATATAGTTTTGGTTTTAAATGTTATTTTTAGTGACGATCTCATCCCGGCCCAATAAGTGAATTACATGTTCAGGCGTTTGTTTTTACAAGGTTCGAGACGTGAACGTTAGGGAGGCGCAGCGAAACGTCGTGGTTTTTCTGTTTCCTCCATTCGTGTGTAATCAGCCCAGGCGCCTCAGAAACAGACCGCCGCTTGTGCACCACCCGAAACGAGCGGCTTCCACGGAGGGGATTTTCCCACAGAGTTCCCACGCCGGAAACTGATCTTTAGCTGGAGGGGGAGAAAAAAAAATGAAACAAAAACGTCTGTAAGGTCGGAACCAACGGCGGAAAACAAAAAGAACCTGAAAAATAATTTAAAAGAAAAAAAAGAAAAAAGAAAAAAAAAAAGAGGGGAGATGTTGCCGACTGTGGGACATTCCATGGTGGATTAGGGGGTGGGTCGGTAGAGTCGAATCAAAAGGGAGACACTGCCACAGCTCACCGGCTTTTGTGAAGAATTGGGGTCAAAACCAGGGAGAGACCAGAGGCTGAAACTGATAAATTCACTAATAAAATGAGAGCTGCAGGACATTTCCCCTCTCAGGGGAAGGCAAAAACAAAACATAAAACAAAGAGGTCCAACTCTACTCATCATAAGCGACAGTAAATGAAACGGTTTAACCTGAGAAATGAGTCAACATAAAAAAAAGGCATAAAATTTAACTCCCATTAGACATCATACATCTTCTGGAACCAACCACACCAGGACGTTACATCAGGAGGATCTTATTCAAACCCAATATTGTGAACAATAAAGCGTGTGTGGGCATAAATACAGCCGCTATCGTTCCCCAACATATCTTGACGCACGTTTGCATGTTCTGCCTCAAAGAATCAGCTGGAATTCATGCAAATGGCGGACGAACGCCTTTACGGCCTGTCCGATGGGTTACTGGGAAAGATAACCAAATGCAAACGCTGTGTCCGGCTCACGATTAAACTAAACGGGGATAACTGTTATCACCAGATCAACGATCTCTGCAAAGGATGCAAAGGGTGGGCAGAGCCTAGTCAAATGTGAAGGGTGCGTTCAGGTGTAGTCCGGCCGATACGAGGGGAGCAAAGCGTCTGCCCGGGGCAACACACCCATCAGAACGCCAAACCTTCGGGTAGGGATGCGTATTGGTAAAAATCTGGCGATACATTGAGTATCGACTACATATTGTGATTTTTAAAACTGAATCTAGCAGTAGAAAAACTAAAAACACTCCAACCTGTTTCATACTTTAACACATCCAGTTTTATTACTAGGTCTAGTTGATCCTCTGGAACAAAAAAGGTGGGGGAAAAAGGCCACAAACTACCAGCCATAGTTTTAATTTTACTACAAAAATGAATAATTAATGGTTCCATTCAAATCCTGAAAAATAAATAAATTTTGCTTTTGAATATCGATACAGTATAGGGAAATAAAATATCGTGCTATGTCGCCGTATCGATATTTTCTTACATCCCTACCTTCGGGTAATGTGCACGAGTTAAAAAAATCAAACCCACCATATCAGCGTACATCCAACTATAAGACGTATTGTGTATATAATACACTAAAATATACCAAACGGCATGCCTTATACAAGTTTTCCCATCTATTTTTTTAGAAAGTGGGGGTCGTAATATCATGTTAAATAACTAAATCTGATGAATTGGTGTCATTGTAACTAAAAAAAATTAATAAAAAAAAGTAAATTTCAACCAAAACACTCAGAAATTTACTTCAGCAAAACTGTCGATTTTGATTATAACAGCCTATCGGCAACGCCTCAACGCATTTTGATGACATCATCAAGCTGTGCCTTTGTACCAGGTACGTAAGGAGGATAAATACTGATGTTTAGTGTTCGTATTTACTCTAGATATTGCAAGTTTAAAATGTATTGTTTTCTATTTAAAAACAGAAAAGAAACCTGTTGACCTTGAAGCGTTTATGTGCAGCTTTATTTTTGTGTGATATTAAATTTGTAGATGATCAGGAAAAGCAGAATGAAATGTTATTTCCCTTTATACATATTGCGCTTCAGCTTAAACAATTTTAAACTTTGTGTTTTCATAACAATTAGCTTGTATTTTATTTTAAATATTTTGATCTTTGTTGTGAGAATTTTTGTGTTGCAGTTTTTCAGAAAAAGATCTGAATTTTTTTTTTTTTGATGCATTTTGCTCAATAAATGTTTGTTAAATGGCATTCTACACTTTTTGTTCTGCTGCAAGTTGGAAATGTTTAAAAACAGTCGTATTGACATATATAAAAACAGAGGAAAAGAATATATCGCAATAAATATTGTTACCGCACATGCTTCAGATTATATCACAACAAATATACGTTTGAGGCCATGTCGCCCAGCCCTAACCCGCACTTGTATGCGATCTAGATGATGAGTGCAACATTCCACTAGTGGTGGCCGATATAAAAAAAAGGTAGAAATTACATAAATTTATCCAAAAGGTAGAGATCTTGATTATACCGGCCTACCGCAGTTTGTTGTTTTCCACTAAAGGAAAAGAAACCTGTTGAACTTGAAGCATTCTTAATTCAATTGTGTGCAGGTTTTTTTTTGTGCGATATTAAATTTAGAAAAACAACAATAACTGAACAGGAAAGCGGACAATTGTAAACTGTGTTTTTGTAACATTTAGCTTTTAACTTACTAAAAATATTTTATTTTTTTATGTGATGAGAATTTTGGTGTGGCACTTTTTGGAAAAAAAAATTATTTTTTATTATTATTATTTGTTACCGAGTGCAGGAGACAAAGGCTTCTCAGTCAGTCAGTTAGTTAACTTTTTAAAAGTTAACCATTTTCTATGACTTAGGACCGTTTATTCAGGCTGCAGGACGGAGAGAGAGAGCAGCGCTTCTAACAGGAAGGCTGAACAAGACACAGCAAAGTTATTCTGTTTGACCTTTTAACCTCCGTCAGCCATGGGAGATCTCCAGTTCATCTCAGCTGGTACGTCCTCAATGCTAACCATGCTAATAGCCACCATAAAAAAGGGCGCAAGCTAGTTTCACATGTCAGCTCCATAACAATCTGAAACATAAAGATCTGTTTTACAATGATTGCTGTTGACCATGCTAAAATAAATATTTTACCACTCATGACAGAAAGGCTGGAAATTTATTTTTATATAATCCGAATACATTACGGTTCTTGAAGGAAAACTAAACTCAGCAAAAAAAGAAACGTCCCTTTTTCAGGACTGTGTTTCAATAATGTTGTAAAAATCCAAATAACTTAAGAGATCTTCATTGTAAAGGGTTTAAACAATGTTTTCAATGCATGTTCAATTAACATGAGACAGGAAGGACAGGTGATCATCCTCGCAGTGGAAGACCACGTGTAACAACACCTGCACAGGATCGGTACATCCGAATATCACACCTGCGGGACAGGTACAGGATGGCCACAACAACTGCCCGAGTCACACCAGGAACACACAATCCCTCCATCAGTGCTCAGACTGTCCGCAATAGGCTGAGAGAGGCTGGACTGAGGGCTTGTAGGCCTGTTGTAAGGCAGGTCCTTACCAGACATCACCAGCAACAACGCCGCCTATGGGCACAAACCCACCTTCGCTGGACCAGACAGGAGTGGCAAAAAGTGCTCTTCACTGATGAGTCACGGTTTGGTCTCACCAGGGGTGATGGACGGATTCGTGTTTATCGTGGAAGGAATGAGCTTTACACCGAGGCCTGTACCCTGGAGCGGGATCGATTTGGAGGTGGGGGGTCCGTCATGGTCTGGGGCGGTATATCACATCACCATCGGACTGAGCTTGTTGTCATTGCAGGGAATCTCAATGCCTTGCGGTACAGGGAAGACATCCTCCTCCCTCATGTGGTACCCTTTATGCATGCTCATCCGGACATGATCCTCCAGCAGGACAATGCCACCAGCCATACTGCTCGTTCTGTGCGGGAGTTTCTGCATGACAGCAATGTCAGTGTTCTGCCATGGCCAGCGAAGAGCCCGGATCTCAATCCCATTGAGCACGTCTGGGACCTGTTGGATCGCAGGGTGAGGGCTAGGGCCATTCCCCCCAGAAATGTCCAGGAACTTGCAAGTGCCTTGGTGGAAGAGTGGGGTAACATCTCACAGCAAGAACTGACAAATCTGGTCCATGAGGAGGAGATGCACTGCAGTACTTCAAGCAGCTGGTGGCCACACCAGATACTGACTGCTACTTTTGATTTTGAGCCTCCCTTCATTCAAGGACACATTATTCTATTTCTGTTGGTCACATGTCTGTGAAACATTTTTAGTTTATCTCTTATGGTGTTGACTCTTTTAGTGTTCATACAAATATTTACACACATTAAGTTTACTGAAAGTAAAAACTGTTGAAAGTCAGAGGACGTTTCTTTTTTTGCTGCGTTTACAATAAGCAAACGATCAGTAAGGGCAGAAAAAAAGCTGATATATTTCAAGTTTTATGCTTGAAAGTGACCGGATCTGATTGATAAAAATATAAAGAAGTTATAAAATGTAAAAAAGGAAAAGAGTAACATTTTATTAAGCTTTATAATAGATATCTATTTAGTGGCCAAAATATGTAGACGCTGCATTAGACATCCAGCAACACGGAGAAGCAGATTTTAATCATTTGGCATGTCAAAAGTTTTTCATTTTCGTTTGAAGATAAAAACCCTAAATTAAAAACATTTTTTAAAAGGTTTTCATTCCATCAAAGATTTGTTGCAATACAAATAAATGTAGTTTACTAAAGAGGGCGAAGAAACACCACATGATATAGAGATGGAAAAACATGAATCCTTCAGGTCTGACTGAATATATGATTCCTTGCTCCTAAAACCCCGATCAGAAAGATAAGCGCCCTGCTAATACTGGCATAGATTCTAGGGGTGTGGCGATTCACCATAAATCAATTAACTGATGTGAAACTTGCAAAAATCGATAGCGAAAAAAAATAAATAAAAGTGTTCAAAAACTGATTATTTTTCCTAATTAAATGAGAACATAAAATTCCGGCGTGCCACATGGACATTTTTAGGGGACGGACCGGTGGACACATCATGTCTGCAGCTGTTTCAGCCATGCAGCGTGAAATTTACAAAATACAGCAAATATTTTGCCCTTTAGTTGTGAACGAAGCGTCTCTGTTGTTGTGCATCATGTTAGCAGCAGCAGAGGTTTCTCGGTGCTGTCCGGGGCGTCCTCCCCGAGCTGCTGCTCACGTTTACCAGACGTCAGCCCTACTGTAGCTTTAGGTCTGAAACAGGAAGGAAATGACCTTCATTCCATCCCATAATGTGTGGCGTAGAGCAGCGTACTCATAGCTGGTAGATTAGTTTCTGTGTATGACAGGTGGCAAACATCCCATAGGTCAATCTGACGCAGAAACTATGAAAACGCTGCAAAGTTACAGCTCTGTATTAAATAGACAGCGAACAAAATAAAGGCTGGAGTATAAACTTTAAGTTTCTTTGGGAGAATTCTGCTTTTTATTCTCTATAACTTTGAATAGAAAAATACTTATTTTCTCAGAATTTCAGATTTTTGTCCTGTATGACTTTAAAAAAAAGGAGCCATAATTGTTAAAGGCTTATTTTCTAATATAGAAGATCAAATATTAATATTTAGATTTTAAAGTCATTTCTGTAACGGTTGACTTGTAAAAGCTGATCTGAAGTTTATCTAATTTTTCTTTTTAACCACATAGAGCAGGAATACTTTAAAAATGGTTGATGTGTTTAAGGATTGGACCAACTTTCCTCTTTAATGTCAATCAAAATAGGGTCACCCTATATTATATTTAAATTATCAAAACACATTTCCTTTAGCATTCATTGAAAATATGACCTTGATATGATTATGAAACAATTTGGACATGTGTTGATTTGATTTGTGGTTTGACATGAACAAAAAGATTAAGATAAATTGGTTTGGATGCTTCAATTAATGGAAACTTGATGGATTTAAGAGCAGAAAGTAGCCATGGAAGGAATGAAGAAAATACTAAAACACTAAATGGGGGAGAAAAACATGCAACAAAAATAATAGAGTTTGGTAAAAACACAGATGTGGAGTTTGAAGTGAGTTAATGAAGCAGGCTTTCCTGGTAGCAGGGCCTTCAGACCCACTCAGAGTGATCAATAATGGATGGAGCTGTGGATCGTTTTACTCGGGGAGTTTGGCTCGACCATGCGCGGCCTCGGGCTCACCTGATCGGCCCCGTAGGCGGCCGCGAACTCCATAAACTCCTCGACGCGAACGAAGCCGTCTCCGTCCTGGTCCAAAGCGTCAAACACGGCTTTCAGCGAAGGAGCGTCGTCCTGTCCCGCGTTTACAGCCGAGACCACCGGCAGCGGGTCACCCTCCTCCTCCTCCGACCCCGCCGGGGTCTGCTCGCCGGTCCATCCAGTTTCGGGAGAAGGAACCTCCTGCGCGGATGAATCAGAAGTAGCCCCCCGCTGTTTTAGGTCCCAGGGGTCGTCGTCGTGGACCTCTTCCACGGTCAACCCCAGATCCAGAGCCATGTCATCCAGGGGCGGCCTCAGAAAGCGGGGAGAGAGCGACCCGTTTCCACGCCGCCCCTCCGGTGGAAAAACACGCGTGATCGCAGCAGCTTCTGCGGGTGAATCGGCGCAGAAATCGGGCGCCTCTGAAGCTGCCGCTCGATCCGGGGATGAACCTTCGTCTCTGGTTTCGGGTGACAGAGTCTCCGTGCTGCGTGAGGGAGGAGGAGCAGTCTGTGCGTTCAACTCGTCCGAGAGGTCAACCAGCAGAAACGGCTCCGCTCCACCGGAGTCGGAGTAAAACGGAGAGGACGCCCCGCCGAGGCTGATTAGCTCACCCTGAAGCCGGGAATCTGGCTTCCCCATCACGTCCGTCAAAGTTGGCGAAAAGAGCCACGACAACGTGCCGTCGCCGGCCTCGTCGGGCGTTTCCGTGTAAGTCAACCCTTGCAGGTAAACGTTAGCCTGAGAGACGCCGGACTGTAGGAGGTCCCCCAGAGCCACCGGCCTTTTCACACCCTCACCCCGATCCCCTTTCCTGAAGTCCAGAGCCGTCTGTCCGGTGCTGCTTCCCCCGAGGACGCCTCCACCGTCCGGAGCCACCGGTGGAAATCCCAGGGGAAACGGCTGCGGGAGCCCCAGAGGGCCGGACACAACCGTGGGCTCCATCCAACCCCCCCAGAAACCTTTATCTGACTGCAGTGGTCAGGAAGCAGCTCTTTAGCTTCACTGCCATGTTTTGTTTTGAATATTTGGCACCAGTTGTTAGAATAAGTTCCCCTAATTAATTACGACCCGGAGCATTAATCAGCGGCTGAATCCACACCTCTACCTTAAAACAGAAGACATGTTTCAGCGGGTGTCGTGTTGGAAGTCACTCACAATGCGCTTCTCCGTCATGGCTGGATGTCGCGCCAAACTAAAACAGCCAACATTAGCGTCTGGTAAACCGCGGAGCTCCGAGCTAACAAGCTCCAGGTGTTTGGGTTGAAACCTCACCGTCTCCCACCGCGTTTGGTTAGATGAGATTTAAGCCGGACGAACTGACGCTAACTCCTCCCAGCATTCCCCGCCGCCCGGCGGCCATTGGTGGAGGCGGCTGCTAGCTACAGCCGACTAGCTACACAAATTAGCCCCGCTATCCGGCTAACGCGTCCACATCCCGGCCTTTCTAAAAACCTAATAAACGAAACAAAAACAACAACAAAAAATGTCGCTTTTGGTCCGTTTTTGAAGCACAAGACCGACGTTACGTATTTCCTTTTTTTTTTCTCCTCTCACAGCCGTCAATCCACCTGTGTCAGCCGAGAAAGGCCAGAGGAGGAGTGACAAGTCGAAACCGTTATTCCCTCCCCGGATTCCAGCGTCGTTCTCCGGATCAGCGCCCCTACGTCTCCCGGTGGTGGTGGGAGAAAACCTGAATAATTCGGGTGAACAATTAGAGACCAAGTAGCTCCAGCGTACGACGTTTAGTCCACCGATGTTGGTCACAGATAGAAAGCTCTCGCATCAGCATCAGCAACGTCCCATCCTCCTCCTCCTCCTCCTCCTCCAGCCGCATAGACTCATCGATGACGTCAGACGCAAACGTAAGAAAATACCCCGCAGTGTGCGTGATATTTACCCAAAAAATTGTATTCGAAGTAAGAGTAAGCACTACTACAACATATTTTTACTCAAGTAAAAGTAAAAAGTAACCGTCCAAAAAATTACTAAAAAAGTATTTGGTAAAAAAAAAAAGCTACTTGAGTTCTGAGAATCATTTGATCTAATATTTTTAATTATGTCATCAGGCAGACAAAAATATAAAGTTATGGGCAAATTCAGTTATTTTAAAGACTAAAATAAAGTAAAAGATATAAATAAATTACATTACAAATTTTAAGCAGAAGAAACTTACCAATACTTACAGTAAGTAATAAATATGTCTTAGAACAAGGTAAAAATGTACTTCCAGTGACAATTTATAGTGTTTACTATATTTTCACTTCACCTCAAAATGCAACAAGCTCAACAGACAGAAGATTAGGTAAGAAAACCAAAGCTTGAGTAGAAACAGGAGGTGTCCTTTAATAAACTGTAGGTGTGTGTCTTGTGGGTTTTTGTTTAAAACGTGTTTGCTCTTCATTCAGTGAATTAACTCAGTGGGTAGAGTATTCAGAAAATTTGCTCAAGTAAGAGTAGCAAAACTTCATGATAATATTACTCGAGTAGAAAAGTAGCCGTCCAAAGAAAATTACTTGAGTAAGAGTAAAAAAGTATTTCTTAAAAGGGGTGGTTGAGTTCTGAGTAACATTTGATCAAATTTTTTTTTTTTATTATGTCATCACACAGACAAAAATATAAAGTTATGGGCAAATTCTGGTATCTTAAAGACTAAATTTTAAAAAAGATACAAATAAATTAAATAACAAATGCTAAGAAGAAGAAAAACTTTATTTAATCATTTTTTTCAATATAATACCAATACTTACAATAGGTAATTAATAAATATATCTTAGAACAAGGTAAATAGTATTTTCAGTGACAATTTATGGTATTTACTATATATTCACTTGACCTCAAAATGCAACAACAAGCTCAACAGACAGAAGATTACATAAGAAAACCAAAGCTTAGTAGAAACAGGAGGTCTCCTTTAATAAACTGTAGGTGTGTGTCTGTGTCTGGTAATAATAATATTACTGAAGTAAAAGTGAAAAGTACGGCATAGCAAAACTACTCTTAAAAGTACATTTTTTCCCAAAAAGTTACTCAAGTTAATGTAACTGAGTAAATGTAACTAGTTACTACACACCTCTGAAAGTAGCACTAATTTGACATATTTTTACTCAAGTAAAATTACAAACTAGTAAGCCAAAAAAAAAAATACTCGAGCAGAGGTGGGTGGTAACTAGTTAAGTTACATTCACTTACTGAATTAAGTAGTAACGTTTTTTTAACCACCAGACACCTTCAGTTTATTAAAGGAGATCACCTGTTTCTACATAAAACTTTGTTTTTCCTAAGTAATCTTCTGTCTGTTGAGCTTGTTGCTGCATTTTGAGGTCAAGTGAAGATATACCAAACACCAAAAATTTTCCCTGGAAGTATCTTTTACCTTGTCCAAAGATATATATGTCCAAAAAATATATACATATAAAATCAGATGTTAATCAGTTCTCAAGTATCCTTTTTACCAAGTACTTTTTTACTCTTACTCGAGCAATTTTTTTGGGACGGCTAATTTTTACTTTTGCTTAAGCAAAAATATGTTGAAGTAGTGCTACTCTTACTTGAGAACAATTTTTGGGTGGTCTACCCACCTCTGACAGAAGTAATTACTTTTGGACCTAAAGAGGAACAATCAACAGTCACCACACAGCTTCAGTTAATCCAGCTAGAAACTACTGATCAGGCCTGAAATCTAGGTGTAGTAATGGACTCAGACCTGAACCTCCAGGGTCACATAAAGGTCAATAACAAGGTCAGCCTTCTATCACCTGAAGAACATTTCTAGGATTAAAGGACTGATGTCGCAACAGGTCCTAGAAAAACTCATCCATGCGTTTATCTTTAGTCGGATTGATTACTGCAACAGCGTCTTCACAGGTCTGCCTAAAAAGTCAATCAGAGAGCTGCAGCTGATCCAGAACGCTGCTGCTCGTGTTCCTCACTAGAACCAGGAAAGTAGAGCACATCACCCCAGTTCTAAAGTCCTTACACTGGCTCCCTGTAGCTCAGAGAATAGACTTCTAAATACTTTTACTAGTTTATAAATCATTAAATGGCTTAGCACCAAAATATGTTGAAGATCTACTGTTACTATAGAAACCCCTCCTAGACCACCCAGGTCCTCTATTTCCAGTCTACTCAACATCCCTAGAATCAGAACCAAACATGGAGAAGCAGCTTTCAGTTTCTATGCTCCTCTAATCTGGAACAAACTTCCAGAAAACTGCAAAGCTGCTGAAACTCTGAGTTCTTTTAAATCACAGCTAAAAATGTATCTGTTTACAACTGCCTTTGAGTAAGGCTTTATTGTATCATTTGTTATGTGTGTGTTTCATGCTTTATTGCTGTATTTACTTTATCCTGAATTCATGTAATGTTTTTAAGTGTCACATGCTTTGTCTGTTTTTTATTGCAATTTTTATTTTACCCCCTAATCATGTAAAGCAACTTGAATTACCTTGTTGTTGAAACTGTGCTATACAAATAAAATTGCCTTGCCTCTGCTTGAGAGTAAAACATAATTTGGCAAGTGAGTGTTTTAAGATCATAACATATGATGATGTAACTGGACAAAAAAATAAAGTTATGTGCAAAATTCAAAGGCTAAAATAATTAGAAATACAGGATATATTTGCAAAATCAGAAATGTCAAAGTTAAACCAATAAAAACAATTGGTGCAGTACAGGCTGCATTAGCTGCCTCTTCTGCCAAAAATGAGGCCAATCCTACCAGTAGACCCAGCATGCATGCACCTGCAGGACGGCTAATACCATCACTGACAGAAAGCAGAAAAACGAAAGAAATCAGATTGCTCGTCAGCAAAGTAGTTCAATAAGCTAATGTAGTGTGGATTCAGCCAGTATGCAGCACAGCAGACAAAACACCAAACTACTTAAATACAAGTAAAAACAGCATTTATTCATTTAATCAGTGACAAATATGCAAAGAAATCACTCGGATAGAAAAACTCAAACAATAAACAAACTCGCAACAGTTAAAGTTTATCACAGCCAAGTAATGTTGAACCCTTTGCAGTTTGAATGCAACCCAAATGCTTCTGAACTTGCCAAAATACGTCAAAGAAGTTGCTTGTCTGATCACCTCGATTCTTTTGCCTCTTGTGATGTCATCAACTCATTTAAACAAAATGCAGAATCAGCAGTTTTCAAAAAATCTATTTAGTGAAATCTTGCAGTAAAAAGAAAATCTAACTTTTCATTTCCCAGCTGTTTTTGATATCAGTATTAGTGATAAAAGCAAAACTGGATAGTACCGTATCTTTAAATCTTTAAAGAAAGGATAGCTGATCTTTAACTTTTACTCAGTTATTTTTTTATCCAACCTTAATTAGTCATTATTGTTATAGATTAAATATATTAGTCAATACAATACTTATAGTTATAAAATAAAAAGTAAAATCTATCAAAAATGACTTTTATTGGATGTATTTACAGCATTCTGGCACCCCCTTCTGACTGCCAACAGTACTGCACCTCATTATTAAAACGGAAACTTCTAAAACAGTTTCCTCTTATTTTTTATTCCATCTTACTTTCATAAAGATGATTCATTTCTGTTGCAAGTCCAATACATCTAAAAAATTACATTTATTTCTTTAGCACTTTAAGCAACAAAAGTCAAAAGTTAGAATCAAGTAAAAAAAATAAAAAAAGTATAAAAACATTTCTTGAGGGGGATAAAAGAATCTCACCCGTTTCCTCGTACCATTTAAATTAAATCCAGCTCTAAACAACTTCACGTATAAATATGGTGGTTTTCATTATTTTACTATCTTCAGAAAAAGGATTTGTGATAAGTTTCCGTTATTATCCAACAATCCGAGAAGACTGGAGACAAGAAAAGTTGTCACAGTAACAAGCGATCGGAAAGGTTTTTATTGATGAATAAGTGCAAACACTTGAAGTGATGAACATGACCGCAAACGAAATGTTTGACAATGCTGACCACTGGATTGGTCCGTTACTTACAAACAATGTGTTTATTATTTTTTTGTGTTTTACCAGAAACCTTGTCCATAATAAACCTCATTATAACTTTAGAAAGGTCCTGATTTGTCTTCATTTCACTTGTCCTTCCGCTTTTCAGGTGACCAGTAACCTGCAGGAACATAATACACATAATAAACACATATCAACCCCTCTGTTTAGTAGTGAAACAGACACTAAATCATAAGCAGCGTTCCCAGACCGTTTCTCTACGTGGATCTCCAGCTGTACCTCCTCCTACACACCTGTGTCAGGAGGAGGACAGGAGAGCCGCCGCTCAGAGCTTAGCGGATTTAGAGGAGGCAATACCCAACAGCGCAGAGACGTCATTGGGCGAAGTCAACCACGCCCCGCCGTCCGCCACCACGATGGCCCCGGTCACGTACGAGGACGCCCGACTGGCCAGGAAGAGAGCGCAGTGGGCCATCTCCGTCTTGTTGCCGGCTCGCTGCAAAGGAATGGATCGGAAAGAACCCGCAGCCTCGGCACCAGAACCACCTGGGTATTTTACACAAAATGAAAAGCAAGTCGTTGCATGTTTTCACCTAAAACATGTAAAACTTGTTGAGTGTGTGAGAATGTATGTAAAGGGGGTTAAATGTTTACCAAGTCTGCGAAACCCCTCAGTACCAGAGATGGGTCCGGGGGCCACAGCATTGACCCGCACTCCACTGGGGCCCCACTCTACAGCCAGGTGCTTTGTCATAGCATCTACAAAACAAGAGAATCAACACCCAGTTATCCATTTCTTACTTTCACATCGGTACAGAAAATGATTTATTTTTTATTTTTTACTATAAATGCTCTGACCGTTTGCTGCTTTGGCAGAGCCTGCATGCACCTGCAGCGCCTGTCCTCGGTACGCCAGCGTGGCGGAGATGTTCACAATGTTTCCTCCATGATCCTACACACAAAAGCAACGGTGTTCGTTAACGTCAGCTTCAGGACCGCAAAGGATCTTCAGACCTAATGGTGGCAAAACACCAAAACACCCAACAAGCTGAACTCCTTAGTGCCCTCTGTAGGCATTTTAAAGAACAACAACACAACTAGAAAATTTGTTTTTGTCGTTGTTGAACTAAACAAACTATTTGTCTTTTATGAAATATTTTACTTTTAGGTTTTTGCATGTAACCAACATTTATTCTTTGATGTGTTAGTTTATTAGGGTGAACGTTGACAGTTGCACCAGAAGTTTGAGACAAATTTATAATTGTTTTTGTAAAGCTCTGAAATGCAGATACTGATCCAATTTCTTCGTTTTTCTAGCATACTTGCCGAGTATGGAGGACTAATCCTGACAAAATTAAAGGGGGAACAAACTGTAAATAAATAAATGAGGTAATTTGCATATACATAAATTATTTAATAAATGTGGAAGTATTAAATATGAGGAAAAAAATGTAAATAAAACAATTCTAAATATATTTGTAAATAAATAAACATTTCAATATATACAAAATAAATTGAAATAAAAAATAAATAAATACATCTGTAAATCAGTCAATGAGGAAATAGATAATTTCATATGAGGAAATAAAATAGAAATAAATAAATAAATATATTTGTAAATAAATAAGAGGAAATACATTTAAAAAATAAATTAAATAAACGTGGAAATAAATATTTGAGGAAATAAAATTGAAATGAAAAATGCATACTGTACATTTGGAAAGAAATAGAAAGAATCAAATATATTAAGAAAAAAATACAATAAAAATAAACACATTTGGAAATAAATTAAAGAGGGGGCATTTTGACCTGTCATTAGCATCTTATATTAGAGATTAGCATTAATCAGCTGGAGATCCACGTCTTCTTTATTTTACTCTAAAGAGTGTTATAGTTAGCACAGATGGTGTTTTCACTGGTCAGAAAAAGATTGGATATTTTAGTTTCCGACCAGGTGATCAAGTCAGCCGATTCCTGCCACCAGACGATTTCTCTGCACATCTTTTTTTTTTTTTTTTTTTGCACCTTCAGAAGGCAGATTAAACCAAATTTTGATTCTGAATTGCAATAATAATCAAGAAAATATATTATTATTCATGAAAAAAACATGTGAGGCATTTGGAGGAAGGCTGACAAAGACACGCACCTTGAACCACTTCTCATAAAGCACCTTGCTGGTGTTGAACGTCCCCATGGTGTCAATCTCCAGAACGGTTTTGAAAGCATTAAAGGAGAGTGCAGATGCAGGACAGAGGAAGTTCCCAGCAGCGTCTGTGTTAAATAACATCAGCACAAATTATCGTTGCGCATTTGAACCAAGAAACTGACAGAGTTTTCATTACTCCTTTACAAACCTTTCATTTAAATTTAAAAGTAGTCATTATTAATAAAATCCTTCTTAATGTTCTCTCCACACTTATTGCCACCCCTGATATGTGTGACTTGAGTATATTACTTCAGTGGGAAATGTTTTACCAATTCACCAGTTGAACAATTAGCATCCTGACTAAAATATAAATGTAACTAAAGCAGGATTTATTTTAGACTTTACTATTTTACATGATCTTTGTGAAGGACTGATCATGCCAAAATTGACAATAAATAAAATGTATTTTATATTTATTTATTTCCAATTGGATTTATTTATTTTTAAATCCAAATATGTTTATAATTTTCTAAATTTCAATTAATCTCCTCATTTAATAATGTTTCCTAATTTAATTTATGTTAATGATTTCAAATTTATTACCTCATATTTATTTACAGATTATTTTCCTAATTTATTTATTTTCAATTTTGGCAGGATCAGTCAGTCCTCCATAGTCTGAGTGTTTTGAATACTACGTTTCCCTGATTTATAAATACAACCAGACACACAGGGCAGTTTATATCTGCCTTCATAATGGGTTAAACAAGAGAACAAGGTATTGCTGTTATGTATATGCATGTTGATTTTTCCCGATCTCTGCAGATTAAAAAGTCTAAACTAACTGGAACTGTGAAAACTGATGCTGAATCTTATGAGGACATGAAGGTAAAACAAGAAACCCAAAGCTCGCTGTTAGAGCACCGCAGGACAGAGTATGGAGGACGGATGATGCCAAAATGTAAAAAAAAAAAAGAATAAATGGGGAAATAAAACTTTAACGAGGTCATTTGAAAATAAATGAATGAATAAATAATTAAATATGAGGGAATAAAATGTAAAAAAAAATACACACACTCACTATATATATATATATATATACGGAAATAAATAAATGAGGGAATAAATCATTTATAATAAGACGAAACAAAATTTAAATAAAACATTTGGAAATAAATAAATTAACACATAAATAATATATAATAATCAAATATAATAAGAAATAAGAAAAAATACATACGAAAAACAAAAGGAAATAAATGAATAAATACACATTGAATTTATTTATTTATGGTCACGAACTCTGGGTGGTGACCGAAAGAACGAGATCACAGATACAAGCGGCTGAAATGAGTTTCCTCCGCAGAGTGTCTGGGCTCTCCCTTAGAGATAGGGTGAGAAGCTCGGTCATCCGGAGGGGGCTCAGAGTAGAGCCGCTGCTTCTCCACATCGAGAGGAGTCAGTTGAGGTGGCTCGGGCATCTGGTCAGGATGCCTCCTGGACGCCTCCCTGGTGAGGTGTTTCAGGCACGTCTCACCGGGAGGAGGCCCAGGGGAAGGCCCAGGACACGCTGGAGGGACTATGTTTCTCGGCTGGCCTGGGAGCGCCTTGGGGTTCCTCCCGAGGAGCTGGAACAAGTGGCTGGGGAGAGGGAAGTCTGGGTCTCTTTGCTTAGGCTGCTGCCCCCGCGACCCGACCCCGGATAAGCGGAAGAAGATGAATGGATGGATGTATTTATTTATTTATTCATTTTTTTGTCAGTTTTGGAAGGATCAGTCCTCCAAATAAATGGTGACTTCTTCACCTGCATGTTGTTCAGATTCGCACCCCAGGAAATACTTTTCTGTCCCACCATCACAAATGTAAAGATGTGTGGTTGGTTAAACATTACAGGGACTTAATTGGGACACATTTCTTAGGTTTGGCATAAAATAAAGGAAGAGCATGTGGAAAAGCACCCATGCCGAGTGTTAAGTACAGTGGGGAATCTGTGATGCTGTGGGCCCGCTCCTCTTCCAAAGACCCTGGAAACCTTTAGAGTATGACTTAGGGTCATTTTCAAGAAAAAATAAGAAATCAATCAACCTTATCCTTATCCAGATATAGATCCTAAACCTGTGAGGTGAGCTTAAGAGTCCCAAGCAGCAGGGATGACTCAGGGTCGGGTGGATCCCTCTCAGAAACACAATGCAGGATGATCCACCTACTGTTGATAAGGATGTCCAAGCGGCCGAACTCCTTGAGCGTCTCGTCCACGGCCGCCATGATGCTCTCCGGCTGCCTCACGTCGATCTGCAGAGGAAGGCAGCGCCGTCCTGACACAGCGGACAGCTTCATCGCTGCCTAACAAGACAGTTTCATATATTCAACACAGAGCTTTGGCACATGGACGATATTCAAGCAGAACTGTGCGAATCATGAGAAAACCTCTTTCAGCTTGTCCAAGTTCCTGCTGGCAATCACCGTGTCACAACCATGTCTGTGAGGAGAAAGAGAATAATTTATCGCACTAAGAGAACATGATGTTCTGTAGGGGCTGCAGTTAGTAGCACTGTTTCCTGAATTTGAACCCTGGACTTCTACATAGAGTTTACATATTCTTCTTCTCTCTTAGTAGTGATGACTTTATCGAAGTCTTCATAAATAAAATTATTTAAAAAAAATTTATCATTGGCATCCTCCCAAACATGACTAATTCACTCTCAGTAAGTGAGGCAACATCGGTGAAAACTGTAGAACCTCATTTGTGTTTGGATTGTTTTGATTCAGTCGAGCTTTCGGAATTATCTAAATTTATTATTAGCCTCATCTAAACCTTCAACTTGTATGTTGGACCCAATCCTAACCAAATTATTTAAGGCAGTGTTCCGTTTGGTTCCCGGCCCCATTTTGGATATGATGAATCTATCCTTCGTAAACGGATACGTACCACAGGAATTTAAAGTTGCTGTGATTAAACCTTGAGAAACCTTCCCTTGATCAAGATGACTTAGTGAATTACAGACCTATATCTAACCTTCTTTTCTTATCCAAAGTCCTTGAGAAAATTGTTGCTAATCAAGTCTGTGAGCATTTAAACAATAACGAGCTGTTTGAAGAGTTTCAGTCAGGTTTTAGAGCTCATCATAGCACTGAAACAGCACTGGTGAAGGTTACTAATGATATTCTCATGGCCTCAGATAATGGACTTGTGTCTGTTCTGGTTTTGTTAGATCTCAGTGCTGCTTTTGACACAGTCGATCATAATATTCTCTTAGAAAGGCTTGAACATGTTGCAGGGATCAAAGGAACAGCACTAGGCTGGTTTAAATCATATTTGTCTGATAGATTCCAGTTTGTTCATCTAAATGATAAATCTTCTTCACTCTCAAGGGTTACTTGTGGAGTTCCACAGGGTTCTGTCCTTGGACCAATTCTGTTCACCATATATATGCTTCCAATTGGTAGAATCATTAGACAGCATGGGATAAATTTCCACAGCTATGCAGATGATACACAACTATATTTATCCATAAATCCTGATGAACCCAGTCAGTTAGGTAGATTACAGGCATGTCTGGAAGACATTAAAACATGGATGAATCTAAACTTTTTGCTCTTAAATTCTGACAAGACAGAAGTTGCCGTCTTTAGACCAGAAGCTCTATAAAAAAAAATAAAAAAAGAGCACAGGGCAACTTTAAAAAGTGACACCAAAACAAAACAGAAAGGATGCCCAGCTATCACTAAACTCTGCTATTTGGGAACATTAATGGATTCTCATGCAGCTACAGTAGAAAAAGAAAGATGGACTGAACCAGAACTTAAGCAATGAGGTCCATAACACGCTCTGCGCTGAACTGAATGACTCACGTGAAACAATGTCCAGCTGAATGTAAAATCACTGATACTAGAGAAAAACATGGCTACCAGTAGCATCCAATCAGCCCAAACTCCTAATTTTGAATAAAACGCAAGGTGGAGGAATCCTTATTCAGGAAAAGGGATTTTCCTAACAGCTGCCCATGCTGCATTCAAGTACAGCTGGGAGACTAGGCTGTGGAAATATCAAAACCACTCCAAAGTGATTTAAGCCAGATTAAAATGTTTTTTTTTTTCAAATATGGGCAAAGTATTAATTAAACATTTCTAATTTCCACTGACTGTTTTCTAGTGGTTATATTGTTTTCTACACTGGCTATGTCTGCTTGTGCTATTTTTTTTAACGAAAAATTCAATCAAAACTTCAGTCACTTTCAACTTTTTTTTGTTGCAGAACATAATAAATTCAAGTTAATTTCAGGAATTGAAAGTTGGGAATTCAGTAAAAAATGTTTAATGCTGATCAAAGAAAAAAAAAGTCTTATGCAAATTTGTATTTATTTTTATAGATTAAAGTATACTAAAAACATTTCGAACAGTGATTTTTGTGTACCGTTGCACCCCTAATGGGAGTTA
The DNA here is from genome assembly GCA_963556495.2 of Valencia hispanica. NCBI lineage: Eukaryota > Metazoa > Chordata > Actinopteri > Cyprinodontiformes > Valenciidae > Valencia > Valencia hispanica. Next base: position 4,356,101 of record OY747721.1, on the reverse strand, counting down.
GGTTAATTAGTCTTCACCTCATGAAGATCTCAGCGATTCGAAGTCCTATTCCAGATCCGCCTCCTGTGATGAAAGCAACTTGGCCTCTAGAACAAAAGAATAACATCCCATCTGTTTTAGGCAGCGTAACAAAAAATACAGACTCCGTCTGAGCGAAGCAATGAAATCATCTGTGTAGATATAAAGCGCACACATCTGATGCGTACTTTAGTAGATCTGGGCTGTAGATGTGTGTGTATGAAGCCAAGCAGGAATCTGAGCCGACATCTTCAGGAAGCTCTTCTCTTTTTCTGAGGTCTGCCATGCCGACGAAAACAAACTGGGGGAATCACATTCATCTCATTAGATGCTAAACCCAGTTTACAATGGCTTTCAAAAGTATTCACACCCCTCTGAACTACAATGTTCGCACCACACAAATTAGTGCAAATTTGAAAGGAGCTAGGAAAATGCTGTTTCCATAATCTTCATGGTGAACTACAGTGGAGGCAGCGTCATGCTGTGGGGATGCTTTGCTTTTTGTTTTGTTTGTTTGTTTAGGAGATGGATGGAGCTAAATCCAGGACAATCCTAGGAGAAGGATGCTGCAGTGACTCTGAGCAGGAGGTTCAACTTCCAAATGCAACGACCCCGAAACATACAGCAAGAGATATTATGGGATGGCTCAGATGAGGGGTGTCCAAGTCCAGTCCTGGAGAGCTATCATCCTGCAAGTTTTAGATCCATCCCTGCTTCGACACGCCAAATTCAAAATGGCTGAACTCCCTCACCAGCTTTCAGCCCCTCAGCTCTGATAATGAGGCGTGTTGGAGGAGGGAAGCATCTAAAGCAGAGGTTTCCAAAGTTGGGATCACAGATGTGGAAGTGTGGGGTCTTGAGATCCTTTTGCGAGAATGAGCTAAACCACCAAAAATGGTCACGAGAAAGCACAGGCATTTTTAAAATAGTGTAAAAGAATTTTATTTTTTTTTTAAACAGGACTTGAATAAATACAAGCAGTATATTAGCCAAAATATTGCCTCTGACTCCGTAAAAATGCTTGCAATTTTTATTTTGCAAGCATTTTTCTCCAGAACCGGAGCCGCGGCACAAGTCCCACTCCCTGCGCTTGGATTGCCTTTAGGGAGAAGGTTTTGTATTTGCAGGATAAATATAAACAAGTAAATTGCGATGCAAAGTAACCAACGAATAAAAAAAAAAAGATTCGCTCAGAAACGAATTAAACATAAAAGTGCAACAGTGAAGATTTCAACCCTCCCAGTGTGAGCTTAAGAGACTTATAATATGGTTTCATTGCCTGTGCAGTCAGAGCCTGGATCTGGGAATGATACCAAATCCACCTGAACATCATTCCAGGTCCATAGATGCTCCGTGAGCATCCAAAGAAATGATAGAAATACAGGCTTATAATAATGTATTTGCCTTAATTCCTTTTCAAACAGTGTAGCAGGTCGAAGGTTATATGCATGAGTGAAAGATTTCATGAGAAACGTTGTACTTCTCAGCCATTCCACAACAAGATGATTTTCCCACATGAAATTCCAGGTTTTAGTTAAAATTTCGGATAAACGAAATTGAAACTTAGTACAAACCTTGAAGAAATAAATACTGAGCGTCATTTCAAGCATCATAAAGTGTCTGAGAATGAAGGATGGGGTTCTGGTCTGTGAAGACGGCGATACTTGGAGAATCTGGTATTTCCTAAGGTGAGTTTTAGGAAGCTGTGTGTGTGTGTGTGTGTGTGTGTGTGTGTGTGTGTGTGTGTGTGTGTGTGCTGGAATGGCCCAGTCAAAGTCCACACCTGAATCCAACTACTGTGGAAATATTTGAAAACTGGAAATAATGAATCCATTTTCTTTCCACTTCTGTTTGTGCGTCTGTTTCTGTTCAAGTTCAAGGGGGTGTGAATAGTTTCCCGGTGTTTGCAGCTGTGTTCTGGTTTCCAGTACACCCAGTTTGAGATTAAAAGTAGCAAACTGGGAAAGCAAAGAAAACCCACACATATTGCTGCCAGTAGCTTAATATTATTTTACTCATTTCTGGCCTCAGACTCGAACATTACCGCAGTTTATTTCTACTGATGTTGGCCTAGAAAAGAAGGTTAAACTCACACAGTTCACTTTGGTCCAGTTAAAGTCGCTTCAGATGTTGAAGGAATCAATCTGGTTCAGGTTCTGGTTCTTCGGCTCCGAAAGAAACTGTCCAAGTTCAGTGAAAACAAACCAAAGTTGGTCACCAAAGAATCCAAGCTCCACCAGGTCTGACTTCAGGCTCTGCAGGAGCTCCTCCACAACATGGACCTTGGACGTTCAACGTTGTCGCCGTCTCTCCACTGATGCACTGTGGGTAATGAAGTCTTTTCCCATTGCTAAACGTCTCACTGAGCGAAAACAAGGAGCAACACCGACCGCTGATGAAATGCAACAAGAAACACAAAATAACCGCAGCTTAAACTCGTCATGTACGTTAAGTATGAGTTAATTATATAAGGTGGAAACATCCCAGTAGAGATTTGTTACAACAAACGTCCAGAGGGAAGATCTGTGGACGTCCAGGTGCATCTCAGTGAATTAGAACATCATCAAAAACTTTATTTCATTAATTCATTCAGTTCAAAAACTGATTTTCATATATTATGGATAATAGTTTCTCAGAAATGCAGAATGCAAGCTACATAAGGCAAATAAAAAGGCAAGGCGAGGCAATTCAAGGGGCTTTGGGTGTTAGAGGATAAAAAAGCAGCAATGAAAGAACAATCGAAACTGAAAGCTCAACATCAGAAACATACAGAACATTAAAACATAATATGACATTCCTGCTATTATTTATCACCTACTCAAAGGCAGCTCTAAACAGATACGTTTTTAGCCTTGATTTAAAAGTGTTTCAGCAGCTTTGCAGTTTTCTGGAAGTTTGTTCCAGATTAGAGGAGCATAGAAACTGAAAGCTGCTTCTCCATGTTTGGTTCTGATTCTAGGGATGTAAGAGCAATAATTTTTGATTTGATTTTTGAGCCTGCCATAAGAGAAAGCAATTTGAATTCATTTTTCCAAGTCATATTTTCACCATGTTACATATTCATTTATAAATGTCACAGATTATACCTATATATTTATTTAGCATGTTAAGTATTTAGTTCACAAACAAAATATTTATTTAAAAATCTAAATATTAGAGGACCTGAGTGGTCTGGTGGGGGGTTGCTATAGTAACAGTAGATCTTCAACATATTTTGGTGCTAAGCCATGTAATGATTTATAAACTAGTAGGAGTATTTAGAAGTCTATTCTCTGAGCTACAGGGAGCCAGTGTAAGGACTTTAGAACTGGGGTGATGTGCTCTACTTTCCTGGTTCTAGTGAGGAACACGAGCAGCAGCGTTCTGGATCAGCTGCAGCTGTCTGATTGCCTTTTTAGGCAGACCTGTGAAGACGCTGTTGCAGTAATCAATCCGACAAAACGGAAGTTTTAGTCATCGGTCCTGAGGCTCAGAGAGAGAAACTTTTACCAAAACTACAATCACTGTCTTTTAATCCCTCTTTACAAGTGAAGAACCTGGGCGTGATTTTTGACTCTGAGCTGACTTTTATTCCTCACATAAAAAATATTACTAAAATAGGTTTTTATCAACTAAAGAACATCGCCAGAGTCCGCCCCATTCTCTCTCGGGCCAATACGGAGACACTGATGCTTTTATCTCCAGTAGAATTGATTACTGTAATGACCTGCTTTCTGGTCTTCCCAAAAAGAGTATATCAGGTTTACAACTACTACAAATTCAGCAGCACGTGTCCTGATGAAGACCAGGAGGCGAGAACACATTACACCGGTCTTAAAATCATTGCATTGGCTCCCCGTACATTTCAGGATTGACTTTAAGGTTCTTTTAATGGTTTTTAAGTGTCTTAATGGTCTTGGGCCTTTTTATCTCTCTGAACTGCTTTTACCATATAAACCTTCGCGGTCTCTGCGCTCCTCTTGCAGCCGTCTCCTTGTCACCCCAAAAGTCAGGACACACAAGCATGGTGAAGCGTCTTTCCAGTTTTATGGCCCTCACCTCTGGAACAGGCTGCTGGAGAACCTCAGGGCTGCAGAGAACGTTCATGTTTTTAAGAGCAGGCTCAAGACTCACCTTTTTAGCTTAGCTTTTAACTGATTATTATTTATCACTGTTTGTTTAATTGCTTTGGATGTTTTATATGATTATATTTTTATCAGTTTTACTATTTAATCTTAGCACATTAATTTACTGTTTATTTTTATACTGTAATTTATCTTAATCCCCATTCCAGTGTTTCCTCTGTGGGAGCCCTCTGGCCCGGGAGCGGTGGTCGGCTGTAGCTGCCTGGGTGCTCTCCAGGTGGAGCTTGGGTGGAGGTGGGGGTCTTGGCCTTGCCTCCACTGGGTGCCCTGTGTCGGTGCCTCCGCTGCTGCTGTTGATCTACTGCTGCCGGGGCAGATGGCTCCTCTTATGGCGTTTCCTTGCATGGTTCATCTGCACTCGGCCCAATGTCCTTTTTTACCTTTTCTTTTAACAGTGTGTGTGCATGGGAGATGGGTTGGGGGGAGGGGGGTATGACTGTGACCATGCTTTTAAATCTGTGGGGGAGGGAAGGGAAGGTGGTTTTATGTGGGGTCATTTTAATCTGTAAAGCACTTTGTGATGCAACTTCTTGTATGAAAAGCGCTTCATAAATAAAGTTTGATTTGATTTGACTAAAGATAAACGCATGGATGAGTTTTTCTAGGTCCTGTTGCGACATCAGTCCTTTAATCCTAGAAATGTTCTTCAGATGATAGAAGGCTGACCTTGTTATTGTCTTTATGTGACCCTGGAGGTTCAGGTCTGAGTCCATTACTACACCTAGATTTCAGGCTTGATCAGTAGTTTCTAGCTGGATTAACTGAAGCTGTGTGCTGACTGTTGATCGTTCCTCTTTAGGTCCAAAAGTAATTACTTCTGTTTTGTTTCTGTTCAGCTGGAGAAAGTTATGGCACATCCATTTGTTGATTTGCTCGATGCATTTACTTAGGGTTTGAATGGGTTCAGAGTCACCTGGTGACATCGTAATGTAGAACTGCGTATCATCCGCGTAGTTATGGTAGCTAATGTTATTGGTTGCTATAATCTTGGCTAGTGGGAGCATGTAGATATTAAATAAGAGGGGCCCCAGGATGGAGCCCTGGGGCCCCCCACATGTGATTTCTGTTCGTTCTGATGAAAAGTTTCCTATTGAAACATAGAAGTCCCTGTTCTTTAGGTAAGACTCGAACCAGCCAAGTACTGTACCAGAGAGTCCGACCCAGCTCTCCAGTCGTTCCAATAAAATATCATGATCAACAGTGTCAAATGCTTCACTGAGGTCCAACAGAACCAGCACTGTGGTTCTACCACAGTCTGTATTTATGCGGATGTCATTGAATACTTTGACGAGGACAGTCTCGGTGCTGTGGTTACCACGGAAACCAGACTGAAAAGCATCAAAACGGTTTGTCATTGTTATGAAGCCATTTAACTGCTGAAACAGCTTTTTCAATAATCTTACTGATGAATGGAAGATTAGAGATCGGCCTGTAGTTCTGCATTAACGTGTTGTCCAGATTATTCTTCTTTAGCAGAGGTTTAATAACTGCTGTTTGGGAAAACTTTAAGGAAATCTGTGGGTACGATATCCAGACAGCAGGAGGAGGAGCTTAATTGGTTAATGATTTCATCAACGTTGTTTTGGTTTAGTTTTTTGAATTCAGATATTTTCTCTACATTGGTGTGGGGTGGGGATGACACTGGTAATGGGTTTGGTAATGATGTACAGATTGACCATCTGATTGTTGGAACCTTTTCTGTAAAAAAACAGTTGACGAAAAAGGATTTTTATTACAAAAGTATGAGCCTGCTGAAAACATGTCCACATTCTGCCCAGTACATGCTCTCAGGTTTTGGTATGGGCTCCTTTTGCATTAATCAGTGCGACGTGGCATGGAGGAGATCAGTCTGCGGTCCTGCGGAAGGTGTGGACAGGTGCCTTTAATACAGGTAAGGAGTGGACAATAGAAGAGCTTCTTAAAGAAGAAGTAACAGGTCTGTCTGTTAGCCAGAACTCTTGCCTGTTTGTAGGAGCTAAATACTTATTTTCTGCACCATTACACAAATAAATTCTTTAAAATTCATACAATGTGATCTCCTGGATTTTTTCACCCACTTGAAGTCTACCTTCGACGAAAATTACAGACCTCTCGACGGACAACTTGCACAATCGGTGGCTGCCAAATACTTTTGTGCCGCACTGTATGTGTGTGGAAAAAAAAAAGACCTCACAATTTGAGGAACTATTGGAAGCTAGGGTGGGGGAGTATTGTCATGTCAAGATGTGGGAAGAAGTTTAGAAGGTATTTATCATGGTCTCGTCTTTTAGAAACCACTTCAACCTGCAACACATCAATCGGGTCGTTGCACATCACATCAGGCCAGCTGAGTTGGACCTTCTGTCTTGTGCCGAGGTTTGCAGGAAAACAGTAACATGAAGCAAAGCACGAACACATAATTCCCTAAAAGGGATTGAAAATGCATTTTGTAGATCAGACACGGCATCCCACAACTCTGTGTCGACAGAAGAAAGTGAACTCAGTGACCGTTTCCTTTATCTCCAGCTTCCATCACTGCAGCAGAGAGGTTCTCTCACCTGTAAACCAACACCGAGCCAAACGATCCACGGTTTACGGTTACAGAGTCGATGCTCATCAGTCTACATTAGTGCCGAGCGACCCGTATTGATCTGTGCTTTGGGAGTTAGCACTGGAAATAAAAAACGGGGTATATTGGATAATTTGCTCTCGGATGTGCACGGCTGCATGTCTGAGAGGGTCAGGGATGGGAAGGTTGAGTGCTTCTGTAACTGGATTTGTTGTGTTTTTTTTAAAACTCATCCAGAGCAGAAGAGCTCATCATGTCCTGAGCTTATAGATTGTTGGACCGGCTCTCTCACTCTCAGACATCCTTTTCTCTTGACTTTTAAGGTCTTCTTTGCCTGCAGTTTGAAATGACGGACTACCAAGACCCATCGGGAGCTACATGATTTATAACCCAGTTAAAGATAATCTGCAGCAGTCGAGGTTTCATGCCTTTTATTTCCAAGCATGGGAGTTTAAATGTCTGACAGACAGGTGGCGCTCTAGGCCTACGGTATTTTACAGATTCTGTTCTGAAACTTCCTTTGCAAAACATGTAGGACAGAATGAGCCTCTGTCAACAAAGGGGTTTGTCCAAATATGAACCAACTTTAAACTTTTCCTATTTGTTGCACGGCAACCTTTCTTTAAAGGGGTAACCTTTGCATTTATAAAAATGATCATAACCAAATATTGTTGGTTTGATAAGAATAGAAAGCATCGTAAAAGATTAAATCTAGTCCAGGCTGTGGAATATGATTCAGTGAAGCCAGCTAGCTGCAGAAACGAACAAATTATTTTAGAGAAAGCTCTTCTGTGCGCAATTAAAGCAACATTAAAAAGTAAAAATCTCAGAAAAGTATAGATTTGGCTTGGATAGTAAAAGAAACAAACATGACCAGAGTCTCTACAACCTACAACCGTGTTTCATGCATTATTATATAAGGAAGAGAAAACTGCAGCACAATAAACCTGAAAAGCTTCCAGCAAAAATTGTATTCTACGCAAAGAATGTGGCCAGAAGTACCGTCAAACACAACCACATGAAGTCATCCGCTCCATGAAACAGGAGCTGGCAAAACACAAAAAATTATGTTCATGAAAGTTCATCTGGTAAACAAGAGAGAAATACGATCTCAGATCCATTCAGACTAAAACTTTAAAGGCATAAAACGAGACGCATCACCAGCCCGGCACAAAGTACGGTGGCAGCATCATGCTGTGGGCTAGTACACAAGGACAGGGTGTGGGAACTTTGTCAGAATTAACAATCATTCAGGGGACCCGCACCAGTATGGAGGACTGTTGGTGCAAAAATTGATAAACAAATTACATGTGTTTACTTTTCATTGATATTCATTAATTTTTTAATTGTTTTTAATATATTTATTTATTTCCAAATGTATATATTTTCTATTTTATTTTCTCATTTAATAATTATTTATTTTCTGACTTTGTCAGATTTAACATAATGATTCAGGGGACCCGCACCTATTTGGAGGACTGATCGTGCAAAAATTGATGATAAATAAATTACTACAACATGTATTTATTTTTCATTGATATTCATTAATTTTTTTAAATTTTTTTTATATATTTATTTATTTCCAAATGTATATATTTTCTATTTTATTTCCTCTTTTAATAATTATTTATTTTCTGATTTTGTCCGATTTAAGATGATTCAGCGGACCTGCACAATATGGAGTACAGGTCGTGCAAAAATTGATAAATAAATTACATGTATTTATTTTTCATTGATATTAATTTTTTTAATTTTGTTTTTAATATATTTATTTCCAAATGTATATATTTTCTATTTTATTTCCTCATTTAATAATTAGTTATTTTGTTATTTAGAAATTTATTTTTTAATTTAAATGTATTTTAATAGTTTAAAATGTTTATTTCCAATTATATTTGTTTTAGTAACATTTTATTTCCTCGTATTTATTATTTCCACATCAATTTATTAATTTATTTAGTTTTTGGCCTAATTTATTTATTTAGTTTAATTTCCCCATTTATTTTTATGTTGGCATGATCAGGATTTTTCTGTGGAACTTGACTCCAAATTACTCAGGGAAAATTCTCGGGTTTTTCTGTAGAGCATTTATGAAATATTCAAAAGAAAAGGCAGCATGGAAAGCGAAATGCTTCTGACATTGCTGCTTGACATGCTATTAGCTGGTGTTTTTAAAGCAGCCAATCCAGGAGTGCCATTCATTTTGTTGCCGCTGATTGGCTGCACCCCCAAGAGCGGAGATAGGGAAGACTGTACATGTTCAATGTTCAAAATGTTTTCTCAATTTGCTTGTGTTTTGTCTTTTTGCATGTGTTTTCTTAAGTTGCGTGCTTTGACCTTTCAGGGCCACCATAAATTAATTAATTTTGGCATGAACAGTCCTCCATACTTTACTGGTCAACTTTCTGCTATGAATCAGAGAGTATTAGAGCTATTGATTCACATCCCTGAGTGTACTTCTGCTATCAACGCTGTGTTGTGTTTGTGCTTTTATGAGTTCAGACGTCTACATATTTCATGAGTGCAGGCTCAACGTTCTCTTTGGGGACAGAAAATGTTCCTACGCAGGAACAAAGACATAATAACAAAAGGCTGCCATTATACAGACGTCCACATTCATATCCTCAGACGTAGAATGGTTCGTTAACAGCTGCAGATCAGTTGTTCTCTGCAGCCCCAGAGGCTGAAGCACAACTAGGTTCCAACTGTACTGATGTTCTGTTCGGGGTTCTGTCCCGGTGTCTGTGCCGGATCCGTCTGTCCAGCTTCGCTTCGACCGTCCGCCGACGGCTCTGCCAGGTCCGGCTGTACTCCTTCCTCCAGGCCCACCAGCTTGCTGCTGACCTCCCACAACCTGCGAGCCGCCTCGTCATCGAGGGCCTGGGGCGCCGGCTCCTTTTCGGTCATCACATCATAGTAGCGCCCCGTCACCCCCTCCATTTCCTCGGCCACGGCCAGATAGACGCTGGGCTGGGCGCCCAGCTCCGGACTCTTTACCAGCAGGGAGAAGAAGGGACCTGTGGAGGAAGAGGAGGAGGAGGATTACAGCGGCTTCCAATTGTCTTAACATTGTTTTAACATTTCACCTTATAATCACTAACATCAGTAGATTTTATTAGGATTTAAGATGATACTTCGGGACAAAGTTAACTGGAAGGAAAATCAAATAGTTTTACATATAATATTCTGATAATGTGGCATAAAACCCAGTGCAGCCAAGAGCTTAGTACTTGTCAAATATGCTCTTTAAAGGAAGAAAGTCAAGAAGTAAACCACAAGAAGTCCGTTTTGCATATTGCTGCAGCCATGCATGAAACGTAGCAAACACGTGGAAGAAAGCGATTCGTTCTGATGAGACCAAAACTGGGTTTAGTTTTATGTCTACATGCTGAGGGGGGGGGGGGGGGGGGGTCTGTTTTGGCCGAGTGTGAAAGCGGCTATGATGAGAATCACTACCTCCAAGTCTGAGTGCCTTCTTTGGGTCGGGGATGAGGTCCTGACCACAGTGGAGGAAGTTTAAGTATCTGGGGTTCTTGTTCAATAATGAGGGAAAAAGGGAATGGGACATGAACAGGCGGATTGGTGCTACATTTGCAGTTATGCGAGCGCTGTACCGATATGTGGTGGTGAAGAAGGAGCTGAGCTAAAAGGCGAAGCTCTCGATTTATCGGCCGATCTACGTTCCTACCCTCATCTATGGTCACGAACTCTGGGTGGAGACCGATAGGGCGGGATCATGGATACAAGCGGGTGAAATGAGTTTCCTCCTCAGGGTGTCTGGGCTCTCCCTTAGAGATAGGGTGAGAAGCTCAGTCATCCAGGAGGGGGCTCAGAGCAGAGCTGCTGCTCTTCCACATCGAGAGGAGTCAGAGGAGGTGGCTCGGGCATCTGGTCAGGATGCCTCCCTGGTGAGGAGGAGACCCAGGACATGCTGGAGGGACCATGTTTCTCTGCTGGGAACGCCTTGGGATTCCCCCTGAGGAGCTGGACCAGGTAGCTGGGGAGAGGGAGGTCTGGGGCTCTCTGCTTAGGCTGCTGCCCCGGCGACCCATTCATTCATTCATTCATGGATGGATGGATGGACGGATGCATGATTGGAAGGACGGACGGATGGATGGATGCATGATTGAATGGATGGATGGATGGATGGATGGACGGACGGATGGACGGATGCATGATTGGATGGACGGACGGACGGACGGACGGACGGACGGATGGATGGATGGATGGATGGATGGACGGACGGATGGACGGATGCATGATTGGATGGACGGACGGATGGATGGATGCATGATTGAATGGATGGATGGATGGATGCATGATTAAATGGATGGATGGATGGATGATTGGATGGATAGATGCATGATTGGATGGATGGATGGACGGATGCATGATTGGAAGGACGGACGGACGGATGGATGGATGCATGATTGAATGGATGGATGGACGGACGGATGGACGGATGCATGATTGGATGGACGGACGGACGGACGGACGGACGGACGGACGGACGGACGGATGGATGGATGGATGGATGGATGGATGGATGGACGGACGGATGGACGGATGCATGATTGGATGGACGGACGGATGGATGGATGCATGATTGAATGGATGGATGGATGGATGCATGATTAAATGGATGGATGGATGGATGATTGGATGGATAGATGCATGATTGGATGGATGGATGGATGGACGAATGCATGATTGGATGGATGGATGGATGGATGGATGCATGATTGGATTGATGGATGGATGGATGCATGATTAGATGGATGGATGGATGGATGGATGGATGCATGATTGGATGGATGGATGGATGGATGCATGATTGGATGGATGGACGGATGCATGATTGGATGGATGGATGGATGGATGGATGCATGATTGGATTGATGGATGGATGGATGCATGATTGGAAGGACGGACGGATGGATGGATGCATGATTGAATGGATGGATGGATGGATGGATGGACGGACGGATGGACGGATGCATGATTGGATGGACGGACGGACGGACGGACGGACGGATGGATGGATGGATGGATGGATGGATGGACGGACGGATGGACGGATGCATGATTGGATGGACGGACGGATGGATGGATGCATGATTGAATGGATGGATGGATGGATGCATGATTAAATGGATGGATGGATGGATGATTGGATGGATAGATGCATGATTGGATGGATGGATGGATGGACGGATGCATGATTGGAAGGACGGACGGACGGATGGATGGATGCATGATTGAATGGATGGATGGACGGACGGATGGACGGATGCATGATTGGATGGACGGACGGACGGACGGACGGACGGACGGACGGACGGATGGATGGATGGATGGATGGATGGATGGATGGACGGACGGATGGACGGATGCATGATTGGATGGACGGACGGATGGATGGATGCATGATTGAATGGATGGATGGATGGATGCATGATTAAATGGATGGATGGATGGATGATTGGATGGATAGATGCATGATTGGATGGATGGATGTATGGACGAATGCATGATTGGATGGATGGATGGATGGATGGATGCATGATTGGATTGATGGATGGATGGATGCATGATTAGATGGATGGATGGATGGATGGATGGATGCATGATTGGATGGATGGATGGATGGATGCATGATTGGATGGATGGACGGATGCATGATTGGATGGATGGATGGACGAATGCATGATTGGATGGATGGATGGATGCATGATTGGATGGATGGATGGACGAATGCATGATTGGATGGATGGATGGATGGATGGATGGATGGATGGATGGATGGATGGATGGACGGACGGATGGACGGATGCATGATTGGATGGACGGACGGATGGATGGATGCATGATTGAATGGATGGATGGATGGATGATTGGATGGATAGATGCATGATTGGATGGATGGATGTATGGACGAATGCATGATTGGATGGATGGATGCATGATTAGATGGATGGATGGATGGATGGATGGATGCATGATTGGATGGATGGATGGATGGATGCATGATTGGATGGATGGACGGATGCATGATTGGATGGATGGATGGACGAATGCATGATTGGATGGATGGATGCATGGATGGATAGAAAATTGGATGGATGGATGGAGGGAGGGAGGGATGGATGGATGGATGGATGCATGATTGAATGGATGGATGGATGCATGATTGAATGGATGGATGGATGGACGGATGATTGAATGGATGGATGGATGGACGGACGGATGATTGGATGGATGGATGGACAGATGGTTGATTGGTTGGATGGACGGACGTCTACATGTTAAATACGACGTGAGGTGGAAAACTACCACTGCCTTTCACCATGTCTGAAAAACAAGTGTTGGCAGCATCATGTTGTGGGAACTAGGAAACTGGTCAGAGTTGATGGGACGATGGGAGGAGCTAAATCCAGGACAACCTTCCAAGAAAACCTGTTAGAGGCTGCAGAAGACATGAGGCTGGGGTGGAGGTTCACCTTCCAGCAGGAAAACTTCCCTGAAGATATTATGGGATGGTTTAGATCCAAGCAGATTCATGTGTTTGAATGGCCTAGTCAAAGTCCAGACTTAAATTTTACTGAGAATTTGAGGCAAAACTTTAAAATGTCTGCTTACTTCATTTAATCTCACTAGCCTGAACTATATGGAGCCCCCCCCCCCCCATACTCAGGGGATCTGAATGAAAGTGTACTCCACACTTTTCAGATCTTTTGTTAAATTGGGTTGCAGTGATTTTCATTTAGAGGTGTCAGAATTAAGGAGTCTAAAAAGATGTATGGCACACTTCTCTGACTTCAAACCAAACAGAAAATATAGTCCATAGATTTATGCCTTTGAAATCCCAAACATTACCAGAAAATATGCGTCAAACCTCCACATCAGAGTCTCTGCAGGAAGCTGCTAAATCTCTGTAAGGCGAGCGTTTTACCGAGCCGTTTGAATAAATGGATCCGTCGTGACTCACTGAGCACGGAGCTGGAGAACTGGGACTGGTGCAGACCGGTGTGTCTCCCGAGCTCCGTGGTGACGACTCCTGGGTGCACAGCATTCACCGTCACTCCGGTGCCTTTTTCACAGACACACACATGTAGAAACCGCTGGTTAAAAACGATGCCGATCACAAGCAGGGAGGCACATATACGCGGCGGCGGCGGCCAGCGGACTCGCCTTCTAACCGCTTGGCGAGCTCCCTGGTGAACAGAACATTGGCGAGCTTGCTCTGGCAGTACGCCTGCTTCGTGTCGAACTTCCTCCTCTCCCAGTTCAGGTCCTCGAAGTTGATCTTTCCAATGATGTGGGCGAGCGAGGCCAGGTTGATCACTCTGCTGGGGGCGGAGTCTTTCAGCTTCTCCAGCAGGAGGTTTGTCAACAAGAAGTGGCCTGGAGGATGTCAAAAACTTGGAATAGGTTCACAGTTCATTACAGCTAGCAAAGCGTGGAGCGCCGTGCTAAAAACATTCATACCACAAATCAGTTTTTATAGGCGTTTCATGTAATACACCAACAAAATACATATTTTTCTTTTTACAAACCAATCTGAAAACTGTGGCATGTATTAGTAATCAGTGCATTTTACACTAACTCGCCTAGATAAAATCCAGTACAACTAAAACTGCCTTCAGAAGTCATCAACACAGCTGCTCTGTGAAAGCGTGAGAGGTTTGAATGTACCATTCCAACAGTGAAATGGCAGCGTCATGCTGTGGGGAGGCTTTTTTTCAGCATGGATAGATGGTTAATGGGACGAGGGGTGGAGCTGAATCAGGATGATCCTGGAAGAAAACCTGTTAGAGGCTGCAGAACACCTGAAGCTGGGGTGGATGCTACAGTGGACCGATACCAATACGGAGGACTGATCCTGCCAAAATGGAAAATAAATATATAAATAAACTATTACATGTATTTATTTATTCATTCATTTTCACGTATTTATTTTGTTAATTTAAATTTATTTCTCAAATATATAAATTTCTTAAATGTATATATTTTCTCATTTCAATTGTATTTCCTTATATATTTTATTTTATTCATTTATTTTTCAAATACATTACCTCATTTATTTATGATTTATTTTCCTCATGTATCAAATTATTTATTTCCACATTATTTTATTTACAAATGTATTTATTTCTTTATTTCTTTTTTATATATCTAAATAGTTATGTTTATTTATTTTCGAATATATTTATTATGTTTTTATTTCCTCATATTTCTTTCTTTACTACCCCATTTCTTTATTCATTTATTTAATTTAAAATTACCCAATTTATTCATTTACAATTGCATTTGCATACTTACTTATTTTTATTTTGGCAATCTTAGTCGACCTAGTAGTGGTTCAAATTTTTCTGTGGAATGTTTCCCCAAATTATTCACTGAGTTTTCCCAAAAGCATATCTGAAATATTCAAAAGAAAACACAGCGTGAAAAGCTGAAATACTTTGGTTTAATGCTACTTGACATGCTATTGGCTGGCGTTTGTAAAGCAGCCAATCCAGGAGCACCATTCATTTTACCCCCACCCCCAAGAGCGGAGATAAGGAAGACCGCAGATCCTGGCAGCAGAAGACATGAAGCTGGGGTGAAGGTTCAACCTTCCAGCAGGACACCCACCCTGAACAGAGCCAGAGATATTTTGGGATGGTTTAGATCAGTGGTTGTATAACAAGCACAACCTCACGGAATATTAACTTCCCAAATAGCACCATAATTCGAAGCAAGAAAGTCAGAAATCCAAATTCCTGAAATGTTCTCCCTTCTGAGTCGTTTGAAGCGAACATCTGGACTGTTTGGGCCGACTGGCCCAACGCTGCGGCTAATTTCCCTCATATTCACCTTGTGACTTCTTGACACTAACATTTCCAACAAGTACCACTAACAGCAGCCCAAGCGCCACCAGTGGTAATTGTACCACAGGTTTGAGAACCTTGGGTTTAGCTCAAAGCGTATTTATGTACTAAAATGGCCTAGTCAAAGTACCAGGCTTTATTACAATGGCGAATCTGTGGCAAGATCTGAAAACTGATATCTGCAAGTCTTCCCTATTTCAATCTGAAGGATGGAGAGAAGCTCAAGTCCCCGCGGAAAGAGTACAAAGGCATGCCACACTTTTCAGATTGTTTCTTTAATTAAAAAAAGTTTGGAATTTCTTTAATCTCTAATACTTCAGAATATCCGTGACACTCCGTGTTGGTCTTTTAATGCGGCCGGATGTGAGAATGTTGACTGTACCTAAGTGATTGACTCCAAACTGCATGTCAAAGCCGTCCTCCGTCTTCCACGCTGGACACCTCATGACCCCCGCGTTGTTTATCAGGATGTCCACACGCTTCTCCTCTGCAATCAAAAAGATATTCGAGAACTTGTTTGCAAAGTCTGCCTCGTTTTTCCGACTCGGCGTCTCCCCCGGCACCTTGCTTGATTCTCTCCGCGAACTCTCGGACAGACTTCATGGAGGCCAGGTCCAGGTGGCGAGCGTAGACGTGAGGGTTCAGCGTTTTCCCTCGGATCTCCTTCGCCGCCGTTTCGCACTTCTCCATGTCGCGGCATCCCATGATTATCCGGCCCCCTGAGGATGTGGGATTTTTGTGCGTCAGTCAAGAGCAGGAAACGGTCACAACGAGCGAAGAAGAACCGGTGCGGCGTGCAGACCTCTGGTGGCGAGCAGTCGAGCCGTCTCCTTCCCGATGCCCGTGTTAGCTCCCGTTATCACCACCGTCTTTCCTTTGATCGTAGCCTTACTGGGACACCGGCCCCCAGTCACATGGTTCCTGAAAAAGCAAATAAAATGAACAATTTCTACACATAAACACATAGGTTTCCTCAATTATTTACAAATAAAACTCTGAAGAGTTGTGTGCTTCCTTATTCTAATCCTTCTATTCTTACACCGTTAAATTTTGTCTTTTTTTTTTTTTTATTCATTAATTTCTTTTATCGTTTTTTTATTCCATTTACTTACTTATCCAGATGAATAAAATCCGGTGCAACCAGTTGCCTTCACTTGTCAGCTAATTAGTAGAGTAAGAGAAGCTCATGCTAACTTTGGAGGAGCTGCAGCTGCACAGCTCAGGTGGGAAAATTATCTAACAGGAAAAAACTATCAGTCATGCAATCAAAAAATCTGGGTGCTAATTTATAAATCTTTGCGTAGAACCCTTACTAAAACCGTAGTTAAGCTCAGAAAAAACATTTTTACTTACGCCAGGTGTGTTTTAGATCTATGAAGCTTTGAGTACGCACAGCTGCACGCAAAATATCCGCTTTCTAAATCACACTCTCCCTAGAAATGTTCTCAGGTGAGTTTGGATCATATCCCGCCTCCAACACACCCACTTTCTGCCATAAACGGTCAACGCAAAGTGCCTGGTGAAAATTAATCAACAAATCATCGTTTATTTATATAGAGCTTTACTCAGCCAAAAGGCAACCAAAGTGCTTCATATTAAAATACATGAAATATATTTAGCGATAAGAAAATGTGTAACAAGACAACAAGAGTAAAGAGATTAAAATAAAAAACTAAAAGCAGCATCACAAGCGAAAAAACAAATTATATATATATAATTATATTATTACTTCATGTAGCAACAATAAGATTGGAATAAAAGCAAATTAAAGCAAATAAAAACTAAATTGCAACAAAGCGTAATAAGTTTCAGCACTCCTAAATGTTTAAAGCCTGACAAGAAAAGGTGTGTTTTAAGTCTACTTTTAAAAAGTATTATCTGTACAAAATGTTGTTGGGGGTCACAAATAAAAGGAAGAGCTCCGAGTCACACAGCGTTGATCTGACATTTTAAAAAAAGAAAAAAATTAGAGGGGGGATGCACGGTTCTGTCGGGTCGGTAGATCTAACATCGGGCCCGGTTCAGCACATAGATCTAATAGGACTGCTTTAGGGAATCTACATCGGCTCCCCCCATCCTGATGCTGCCACTGGCTGATCTTCAATCATCACCGGCGCATCCATTGTGCAGTATTTATATTTACACTTCACACGATTAATGCGTCAATTGCTGTATAATCTGAAGGCATAGATTCAGAGAGAGGGAGGCGTGGCTGACTGTTGGTTGTGCGTTTGTGTGCGTGCGAAGGTCTACCAGTCTGAAAATGTGGCTTAGACTCGTCACGTTTCCATCTCACTGGCTGCGCTGCCAGTCTCCTCCGTGTCCAAAATGTGCGGAAGCAGCGAGGTCCTCATTGTGCTTAAAGGTGCGCACATTTTTCCGCCACGTTGTGAATCGTTTGTAAATCCCAAACTTTGCGTAGAAAGTGACTTACGCAGTTTTCAGACGCCGTTTTGTGCGTAAGCAAGCGTTATAAATTAGATCTCTGGTCTTCGAATCCTTTACGCTCTGTTTCACCCCAAACTCCCAGTCGCAGCAGTGATGCATGGTGGTGGGAGCATCATTATGTGGGGAGGCTTTTCCCACCCGGCAGTCATAGTGCCGCTGGTCAGAGCCGATGGGAAGATAGAAGGAGCTAAATCAGGAAAATCCAGGAAGAAAACCTGTTAGAGGCTGCAGAAGACCCGAGACTGGGGGTGGAGGTTCACCTTCCAGCAGGACGACATCCCTGAATATGCAGCCAGAGATATTATGGGATGGCTTAGATCAGAGGACATGCATGAGTTAGAATGGCCTAGTCAAAGTCCAAACATATATCTCAACGAGAATGTGTGGTAAGAATTATTGGCAAACATGTATGTGTATTTCTAGATGTGCAACGCAGGTGGAAACATTCCCCCAAAGATCTGCAGCTCTTCAGCTGCGAAAAGGTAAAAAGAAGTGTCCCCAGAACTAGAAGTGTGTTTCATTAATGAGTGTAATAATCCTGCATCATTAAGAGTTATACTCACTTGATTAAAACAGCGCCTCCAGCCACAGTTCCGAGCACAGACACCGGTAGAATGTATCTGCTCATGGCCGCGGAGAAGCGCTGAACAACCCCGAACACCTAACAGGAAGTTTTAACGCTGGAAACACAAACAGAGCAAGGTTACAGCCGCGGCCTTTCTGCGTCATCAGCGAGCGTCCACGGGGGGCATTATGGGAAACGTAGTTCCCTCTTCTGTTGTGACTTTTAGATTCAATATTTAATTGAAAGGTTTGATGAGACGGAAGATTTCTCTGTAAATAGGCGTTTTAGTTCCATGAGAGAAATAACAGAATATTATAGAAACAACCTGGGAAGATTGATAGATTGATAGATACAGGTAAAAACAATAAGCAATAATAAGAAAATAACAAGATAGACTGCAAAGTAAGGGGAAAAATGTACAACATATGCAGAGGTGGGTAGTTACTAATTACATTTACTCAGTTACATTTACCTGGGGGGCGTACTTTTAGGTGCAGTTTTACTACACCGCACTTTTTATTTTTACTTGAGGATTATTATTATAATGAAGTATCACTACTCTCACTTGAGTAAAATTTCTGGATCCTCTACCCAATGTGAGTAACTTCGCTGGATGAAGAACAAACATGTTTTAACCAGAAATGGACCAGACACGGATTATTTTTCTGTCTGCTGCTCCTGCTGTGCCGTTTGGAGATGAAGGCGATACAAACAAACACTATATGTTGTCACTGGAAGAACTTTACACTGTTATAACGTAGCCTATGCATACATATTACCTACTGTACGTATTAGTTTTACAAGTTTCATTTATATTGAAAACATTTGATTAAAAAACGATGTTTTTTCTGCCTGAATTTGTTATGATGATGATGATGCAAAGAAAGATTCTTCATAAAATCAAAAATAAAATGATGGACAACCCTGAGCATCCTCTTCATGAGACTATTCTGCAACAACAGAGCGTCTTCAGTCGGAGGCTTCTTCAGTTTGGCTGCAATACAGACCGCTACAGGAAATCTTTTCTGCCCACAGCTATCATCATCTACAACAACTCCTTAAAGAATTAATTGTATGAGCTATACAAACACTTAATTTCCCTCTGGGATCAATAAAATATTTTTGAATTGAATTGTTATTTTGTAATCATGTCATTTATTTCCATTATTTTTTAATTTTATTAAAGGCCTTAAAATGCCAGAATTTGCACATAAAGTTAGTACTTAAGTAACATTTTTAGGAAATACTTTTTTACTCTTACTTGAGTAATTTCCAGTGTGGCTACTTTTTACTTTTACTTGAGTAAGAATATATTGAAGTAGTGCTCCTCTTACTTACTTGAGTAAATTTTTTTGGGTACTCTACCCACCTTTGTGGCCCCCGACTGTAAAGGTACAAATTTAGCCCTCCAGTGGGCATTTATTATTTAGGAGGATGTTTTTAATGACAAATAAAATCATTCTTCAATGGAAAGTGTCAGGCACAAAGTATTTCTCGTTTATTCCCTGTGCTGTTCTTCACTTGTAATGTCATAGTAAATAGGGCTATAGACATCACTTTGAACTCGGAAACCATGAGGTGCCGTTTGTAAAGTTACACTGTCAAAATTTAACAGCAATAATTTCAGTTATTTAGTTTGTGTTAAGAGAAAAAAATTGGCGTTTATTTTTCAGTCATATTTGCAACCATGTTATTTATTCATTTATAAATGTCAGTTTTAAACTAAATAGGAAATTAGCTAGATGTGGAACTATCTAATTGGCTAGAGGTTGGGGGGTGTCTTCATTTAAGATTCAACAGCCCTTGTCAGGTCTCTGGTATCGGTCCGCCTTCTTGGATTTCTCCTTAGTCCTGGACTGGTCCTGCACAGCTCTCTGAAAGAGAATAGGTAGCACTTCCCAGTGCTGTCTCCTCATTGGTCCAGGTACATAAACCAGTCTGATCTCCTTAAATTATTTAGATGCCTCCTCACCTTGATTTACAACAGCACTCCTATGGTGTTTCCCAGCAGATCTGTGGTTACACAGAGGCAGCCATAAAAGCTTTTAGTAAACAAAGACCCCAATCTCACTAAACTGACAGAGTAGCAGAAGTAGTCTAGATGAACTCTCAGTATGTGTTCTACATCCCAGTAAACAACTGTCTGCATTATTTTGTTAAACTGCACACACACAATTTCAACTATTAAAGCTGCAATAATGCAGTAAGCCTTGTAACATAAGTAAAACAACAATTTTGCAGAGATTGTTAATTCCAACACTCTCGTGTTTTCTATTTTGAAGAGTACTTTTTAAAGTTAAGTTTTTGACTTTTTTTAATCCGAAGGAATCAGGAAGTCACAAATTACTGATTAAAAGTCCCACGACGCTCTGATGATGTCATAGTTTTAGGTACTGGCTTGACCCACATGCACGAAACTCTCAGGAGGCCAGAAAGATTTTTAAACATTTATCGAAATAATAAATATAGATATAGATCAGCTGGAGAGCAGGAGCTGGAATCTCTGGTGAGCTTATATTGTATTACAGGATTGTAGTTGCAGAGATGGACACTTACTGAGATGATGCGGTGGAAAACGTCAGGGGGAAAGTGAGCAGAGCCAAGGAGGTTCTCAAATAACAACTAAAAACCGTTTTATTCACCCAGGCTTTTATGTCCTGATTTTATTGTGATTCTTTTTACTGTTCTTTATATTAATTTTTAGATGTATCCTCCTTTCAATTCTACTGCTCTTTCTTTCCCCAAGGTTCCATGTTAGGTCCAATTCTTTTTAACCTGTACATACTGCCAGTTGGGTATGTCATCAGGAGAAACGGCGTTGATTTTCACAGCTATGCTGACGATACACAGATTTACATTGCAGTGTCTCCTGATGACTTAGAGTCAATTAATGTCCTTTTAAACTGTATTTTAGATATCAAAACATGGACGTCAGAGAACTTCTTAAAGCTCAACCAGGACAAAACTGAGATTTTAGTTATCGGTCCCAAAGACAAGACAGGGTTCATTTGACCAAAACTGCAGCGTTTTAAACCTTCTTAATGTGTGGGAAATCTGGGCGTTCTTTTTTGACTCCAAGCTAGATTTTATTCCACAAACAAAACAACAAGAAAATAAGAAAAACAAGATTTTTATCATCTTAAAGACATAGCCAGAGTCCACCCATTTCTCTCCCTTGCCAGCACGGATGTGATTTTATTTCCAGTAGATTTGATTATTGTAATGCCCTGCTATCTGGTCTACCAAAAAAAAAAAATCTATCTCTAATCTTCAGCTTCTTCAGAACTCAGCGGCACGTTTCCTAAAGAGGTCCAGAGGGCGGGAAGACATTACTCCAGTTTTAGAATGACTGCATTGGCTTCCCGTCCGCTTCAGGATATATTTTAAGGTTCTTTTAGTCCTTTATAAAGTAATTATTTTTGGACCTATAAAGTAATTATTTTTGGACCTAAAGAGGAACAATCAAGGGTCAGCACATAGCTTCAGTTAATGCATTGTTGCAGTGGTCTGGAAGTTTCTTCCAGAGAGGTCTAGGCAGACCTGTGAAGATGCTGTTGCAGTAATCAATCCGACTAAAGATAATCGCATGCATGAGTTTTTCCAGGTTCTGTTGCGACATCAGTCGTTTAATCCTAGAAATGTTCTTCAGGTGATAGAAGGCTGACCTTGTTATTGCCTTTATGTGAACCTGGAGGTTCAGGTCTGAGTCCATTACTACACCTAGATTTCTGGCCTGATCAGTAGTTTCTAGCTGGATTAACTGAAGCTGTGTGCTGACTGTTGATCGTTTTTTCTTTAGGTACAAAAATAAATAATTCTGTTTTGTTTCTGTTCAGCTGGAGAAAATCCATCTGCACAGTTATAGTAACTATACTAGAACATGTAGACATTAAATAGGAGGGGGCCAAGAATGGAGCCCTGGGGCACCCCACATGTGATTTCTGTCTGTCCTGATGAAGAATTACCTATTGACACAAAGAAGACCCTGTTCTTTAGATAAGACTCAAACCAGCCAAGTACTGTACCACAGAGTCCAATCCAGCTCTCCAGTCGTTTCAATTGTATATCATGACCAACCGTGTCAAATGCTGCACATTATGTACACACACACACATACATATATATATACACATACATATATATATACACATACATATATATATACACATACATATATATATATACATATATATATATATATACATATATATATATATATACATATATATATATATATACATATATATATATATACATATATATATATATACATATATATATATATATATATATATATATATATATATATATATATATATATACACTCACTGGCCACTTTATCTGGCATACCTGTCCAACTACTTGTTAACGCAAAATTTCTAATCAGCCAATCACATGGTGGCAACTCAATGCATTTTGGCATGTAGACATGGTCAAGACGATCTGCTGCAGTTCAAGCCGAGCATCAGAATGGGGAAGAAAGGTGATTTAAGTGACTTTGAACGTGGCATGGTTGCTGGTCTGAGTATTCAGAAACTGCTGATTTACTGGGATTTTCACGCACAACCATCTTTAGGGTTTACAGAGGATGGTCCGAAAAAGGGAAAATATCCAGTGAGCTGCAGCTCTGTGGGCGAAAATGCCTTGTTGATGCCAGAGGTCAGAGGAGAACAGCCAGACTGGTTCGAGCTGATAGAAAGGCAACAGTAACTCAAATAACCACTCGTTACAACCAAGGTGTGCAGAAGAGCATCTCTGAACGCACAACACGTCGAACCTTGAGGCAGATGGGCTACAGCAGCAGATGACCACACCGGGTGCCACTCCAGTCAGCTAAGAACAGGAAACTGAGGCAACAATTCACACAGGCTCACCAAAATTGGACAATATAAGATTAGAAAAATGTTGCCTGGTCGGATGAGTCTCTATTTCTGCTGCGACATTCGGATGGTCAGGTTAGAATTTGGCGTCAACAACATGAAAGCATGGATCCATTCTGCCTTGTATCAACGGTTCAGGCTGGTGGTGGTGGTGTAATGGTGTGGGGGAAATTTTCTTGACACACTTTGGGCCCCTTAGAACCAAATGAGCATCGTTGCAACACCACAGCCTACCTGAGTATTGTTGCTGACCATGTCCATCCATTTTATGACCACAGTGTACCCATCTTCTGATGGCTACTTCCAGCAGGATAATGCAGCATGTCATAAAGCTCCAGTCATCTCAGACTGGTTTCATGAACATTACAATGAGTTCACTGGACTCTAATGGCCTCCACAGTCACCAGATCTCAATCCAATAGATTCACCTTTAGGATGTGGTGGAACGGGAGATTCGCATCATGGATGTGCAGCCGACAAATCTGCAGCAACTGCGTGATGCAATCATGTGTGCGATTGGTGCGCATGCGTCAGCGTCTGTCAGCCCGCCAAGACCGTCTCCCTATCAAGCACGGTTTTTAACTGGTTTTAAACCTTTTTAAAAACTGGTTTTAAGCGATTTTTAAACACCGCTGACTTATTAATAACCAGGACGTTTTTTACCGGATCGTTTTAATCGGTGGGAAGCGCGGATTACTTCTCCCCCACCATGCCTCCACTCACCTGCAGTCCTGGGTGTGATGGCTGCGCAAAACTTAGCCAGAGGGTTCTGGAGCTGGAGCAGAGGATCTCAACCCTCCACCAAATCCAGGACCATGAGCGCGACGTGGACATCATCTTCGGCCGGACTTTCGCCGCCGCCAGCAGTGCACAGCTGGCGGACACCATTCCCTGCCAGCCCGGCGAAGCTGTGGGGGGAGGATCACAAATCTGTGAGTAAAGTTGTGATTCATGCTGGCACCAATGACATTTATAAACAGCAGACTGAGCTCCTGAAGCGTAATTTTATTCACCTTTTTAATCTTCTAGAAAACACACGTCTCTGTTTTTATTTCTGGCCCCACCCCCACTGTCGGCAGAGGAATTGGCCGTTTTAGCAGTCTTTTATCCCTTAATACTTGGCTCTCCTCCATCACCGCGGTTCACAATATTGGTTTTATAGACAATTTTAACATTTTTGGGGGGCAGGAAGCACCTGTTTGGACCAGATGGGCTCCATCTAAATAGACAAGGCACTCGTACACTGAAATTGAGCCTGGCATGTGCACGCCCCCCCCCTGTCAACTACACTGGCCACAGCTGCCCCACGCCCTCTCTGATTCCTCCGCCACATCCTGATGTGCAAATGGTCCCTGCTCCTATGAACTCACCCCTGATTTTAACAGTAACTCACATACTGGACTTGGACCTTGTTCTACCTCATTCATACCTGTTATGAGCAGAGAGCTGACAAAAAATCATAAACTGAACAAATGCAACCAAAATAATCTCAAAAAGTTGCCAAAAGCCCCACTTTCAGTAAATCAAACAGTCCCTCTATCTCTAATCACTATTAATATGGCACTTATTAATGTTTGCTTTCTGCTGAGCAAAACTTTTATATTAAATGATCTTATTTTAGACCATAATCTTCATTGTTTATTTTTAACAGAAACTTGGCTGAGTGCAGATGCCCCTGTTGTTCTTACAGAGGCCTCCCCACCTAATTTTAACTTCACTTATTCTACGAGGAGTAGCAAAAGGGGAGGCGGAACTACTTTTATAAGTTCATCAACACTTTCCACCAAACCTGTTTTATTTGATATCTATTTTACTTTTGAATATAATGCAAGTTTTTTTTTGCACTCCTCAGATTTTATGTGTCACAATTTATAGGCCTCCTAAAAAGAGTGCACTTTTTATTCAAGAATTTTCAGAGTTTTTATCAATTTTGCACAGCTCCTTTGAAAGGATCATTTTAGCTGGTGATTTTAATCTACATATAGATAACCTTTTAGATCCTTTATCAACAGATTTTTTAAACATCCTGACATATGGATTTTAGCCAACATGTCCTGTAGCCAACTCACAACAAAGGACACACCCTGGACTTGGTCATCACGCATGGCCTGTCCACCCGTGTGTCCTCTGTTGTTCACTTGGCTGTCTCTGACCACTACTGTGTGTTTTTTAACATTACCAGTTTTATTCAGCAGGAGACCTCTGTGAGAACTGTCAGGAAGCGCCATCTAACCCCTGAAGTGGCTGCAGGTTTTCTGGAAATTTTTAAAAAGAATCCTCCTATTGTTTTACCTGCCCCCTGTGATTTTACTGTCAATGATTTTAACAGAAGGCTTCAGTCCACTCTGACCAGCTTGCTCCACTACAAGTTAAAAGTTTAAAATCTAAAGCTGCAACGCCGTGGAAAAATGAAAACCTTCGAAAAATGAAGAGAAATTGTAGGGCGGCAGAGAGAAAATGGAGGAAAACTAAAACCACAATAAACCATCAAATATACACAGATCTTCTCAAATTATACAACAATGCAGTAAGAAATTCAAGAAATTCATACCTCTCCAAAATCATCTCGGAACATAAAAATAATTCCAAAATCCTTTTTTCCACCATTGATAAACTTTTTAACAGAGCTACTACTGCATTTCCTAAAACCCCCTCAAACAATCTTTGTGAGGAGTTCGCAGACCACTTCAGAGGGAAGGTAGACACCATCAGATGTAAGATTTTATCTTCTCAGAGTAACATGGTTTTAGACAAATCTGAGTATGTGTCTTTACCAGAGGAAACGCTGGACAGTTTTGTCCTGGTAGAAGCTGGGACTCTAGATAAAGTTTTCTCCTCAGTGAGGCCCACCACATGTGTCTTGGACCCGATTCCCACTTCCTTTTTTAAGCAATTTTATGGATCTTTTAGAGATGAGATTTTAACCATGATGAATTGCTCCCTTCAGACGGGGGTCTTTCCTGCCGCCTTTAAAGGGGCGGGAGTGAGGACACTGTTGAAAAAGAGCAATTTAGATTTTAATGATTTTAACAATTTTAGACCGGTATCTAACTTACCTTTTTAAAGCAAAATTTTTAGAAAAAATTGTTTTTATTGATTTTATTAATGAGCCCAATGTCCTGGAGAAATTTCAGCCTGGTTTTAGGGTGAACCACAGCACAGAGCTTCTAAAGATTTTAAATGATTTTAGATTAAACTATGATGCACAGAGGGTGACAGTGTTGGTTCTACTGGATCTAAGCGCTGCCTTTGATACAGTAGACCACACTATTCTTTTAACCCGTTTAAAACAGATTGGCCTCTCTGGTGCTGTTCACAAATGGTTCACATCCTATCTCACAGACAGGACTTTTATGGTAAGTTTAGATACCTGCTCCTCTAGGGTCCATAGGATTATATGTGGTGTGCACCAGGGTTCGATTTTAGGCCCAGTGCTTTTTGACCTGTATATGCTCCCTCTTGGCAGCGTCATCAGAAGACATGGAGTTAACTTTCACAGTTATGCTGATGATACACAGCTGTACATCTCCATGTCTCCCAATGACACACGGCCAATGGATGCACTTTTTAACTGCATTTTAGACATTAAATCCTGGATGGCAGAAAACTTTATCCAGCTCAACCAGGACAAAACTGAAGCTTTAGTCATCGGTCCTGAGGCTCAGGGAGAGAAACTTTTACCAAAACTACAATCACTGTCTTTTAATCCCTCTTTACAAGTGAAGAACCCGGGCCTGATTTTTGACTCTGAGCTGACTTTTATTCCTCACATAAAAAATATTACTAAAATAGGTTTTTATCAACTAAAGAACATCGCCAGAGTCCGCCCCATTCTCTCTCGGGCCAATACGGAGACACTGATGCTTTTATCTCCAGTAGAATTGATTACTGTAATGCCCTGCTTTCTGGTCTTCCCAAAAAGAGTATATCAGGTTTACAACTACTACAAAGTTCCGCAGCACGTGTCCTGACGAAGACCAGGAGGCGGGAGCATATTACACCGGTCTTAAAATCATTGCATTGGCTCCCCGTACATTTCAGGATCGACTTTAAGGTTCTTTTAATGGTTTTTAAGTGTCTTAATGGTCTTGGGCCTTCTAATCTCTCTGAACTGCTTTTACCATATAAACCTTCGCGGTCTCTGCGCTCCTGGCAGCCGTCTCCTTGTCACCCCAAAAGTCAGGACACACACGCATGGCGAGGCGTCTTTCCAGTTTTATGGCCCTCACCTCTGGACGGGGGTAAGCCGTATTGCGTCATTTCCTGTTGTCACTGTTGTGCTCCCTGTAAGCTGTTTGGTGTTCAGACTCTCTTGAATTGATCTTGTTTTCTCTGTGCTGAGGCCTTTCTAAGTTATTTTAACACACAAGCACACTAAAACACACGTTTTGTGGTGGTGTACTTTACGTTTTGGGAACTCCTTGTGTTTCACACAGCTTTTCTTGGGGTGGTAAGGTCTCGCTAGCTCAGTTAGCTTAGCTTCATTGCAGCTATGGCTACTCTTCTCTCTCCTGTCTCTAACTCTTCTCTTCTCTCTTGCTCTCTCTGTCAGATGTTTAGTTACTTCCCTGCTTCCTTTAGTGATAATGGTAACTGTAATAAATGTAATATTTTTGTAGCTTTGGAGGCGAGGGTATCAGAATTAGAAGCACGGCTCCGCGCTGTTGAAAAACCAGCAGATAGCCGAAACCCGTGACGTGCCAGTGACGACATGTTTAGCCGCATGCTGTCATTCCATCAATGGTTGTCTGGGTGGTGTCCTGCAAACAATGTGGGCTACATTGATAACTGGCGAACCTTTTGGGGAAAACCTGGTCTGATCCGGAGAGACGGCATCCATCCCACTTTGGATGGAGCAGCTCTTCTTTCTAGGGATATGGCCGAATTTATTAGTCCTCCAAAACACTGACAACCCAGGGTCCAGACCAGGAAGCAGAGTCGTAGTTTAACCCACCTCTCTGCTGCTTCTGTACTGTTACCCCCCCATTACTCTATAGAAACAGTGTCTTGCCCACGGCCAAAATTAAATGGATTAAAAGTTAAGCCAACAAAAGCAAATTATGGAAATCTCATAAAAATAAATACAACTTTGACTGAACAGAAAAATAAATCTATTAAATGTGGTTTATTAACCATAAGATCTCTCTCCTCAAAGACTTTGTTAGTAAATGACTTGATTTGTGATAATCACATTGATTTGCTTTGTCTCACAGAAACCTGGTTGCAACAGGAGGATTATGTCAGTATAAATGAGTCAACTCCTTCCAGTCATTTAAATTTTCACATTCCTAGAAATACTGGGCGAGGAGGAGGAGTTGCAACCATTTTTCGTTCTGATTTACTAATTAGTCCCAGAGCAATTGATAGCTACAGTTCTTTTGAACATCTAACCCTTAATTTTCCTCATCCGAGTTGCAAAACATTAAGACCATTTTTGTTTGTGGTTTTGTATCGTCCCCCAGGCCCTTACTCTCAATGCTTGGATCAGATCTCACATTTTTTATCTGATTTAGTATTAAATACTGATAGGGTTATTATAGTGGGGGACTTTAATATTCATGTGGATACTGAAAGTGATAGCCTAAATGCAGCCTTTAGTGCTATTTTAGACTCAATTGGGTTTACTCAAAAAGTACAGGGATCGACCCACTCGGGTAAACACACTTTGGACCTTGTACTGACATACGGTATTGAGTGTGAGGAAATAACAGTCCACCCACATAACCCGGTCCTGTCTGACCACTTCTTAATAACTTTTGAATTTACTTTAACTGACCATCTTAAATCTGAAAGAAAATGTCATTATAGTAGAGCTTTATCAGACAATGCTGTAACAATTTTTAAAGAATCTGTTCCATTCTTACTTTCCTTAGTGTCTCAGGGTAACACAGTGGATGGCATCAAATCTATCTCTAACCCTTCAGAAATTGATGGTCTGGTTCACAGCGTTACTTCCTCATTGCGTTTGGCATTAGATAGTGTAGCCCCCTTAAAAAAGAAAGTGGCTAGCCATAGGAGGCTGACTCCTTGGTTCAACGCAGAGTTGCGTACTTTAAAGCAGAATACTAGGAAGTGGGAGAGAAAATGGCGCTCTACACACCTAGAGGATTCCTATTTAACCTGGAATAACAGTCTACTGCTGTATAAAAGACCCTTCAACAAGCTAGAACAGCATATTTTTCATCATTAACAGAGGCGAATAAAAACAATCCTAGGTTTCTTTTTAGTACAGTTGCCAAACTTACACAGAGTCATAGCTCTGTTGAGCAAACTATTCCCCCAGCTGTTAGCAGTGATAATTTTATGGGATTCTTCATAAATAAAATTTATTCTATTAAAAATTTAATCATTGGCATCCTCCCAAACATGATTACTTCTTCCTCAGTAAATGAGGCAGCATCGGAAAGAACTGTAGAACCTCATTTGTGCTTAGGCTGTTTTGATTCAGTCGAGCTTTCGAAATTATCAAAAATATTAGCCTCATCTAAACCTTCAACTTGTATGTTGGACCCAATCCCAACCAAATTATTTAAAGAAGTGTTCCATTTGGTTCCTGGCCCCATTTTGGGTATGATGAATCTATCCATAGTAAACGGATACGTACCACAGGAATTTAAAATAGCTGTAATTAAACCTTTACTCAAGAAACCTTCCCTTGATCAAGATGACTTAGTGAATTACAGACCTATATCTAACCTTCCTTTCATATCCAAAGTCCTTGAGAAAATTGTTGCTAATCAAGTCTGTGAGCATCTAAACAGTAACGAGCTGTTTGAAGAGTTTCAGTCAGGTTTTAGAGCTCATCATAGCACTGAAACAGCACTGGTGAAGGTTACTAATGATATTCTCATGGCCTCAGGTAATGGACTGGTGTCTGTTCTGGTTTTGTTAGATCTCAGTGCTGCTTTTGACACAGTCGATCATAATATTCTCTTAGAAAGGCTTGAACATGTTGCAGGGATCAAAGGAACAGCACTAGGCTGGTTTAAATCATATT